>BMAR01000040.1:600000-808089 GCA_021605115.1 Astrephomene gubernaculifera
ACCCTATACCGCCCAGAGCACTTCCTGACTACCTAAGCAGTTTAACATATACGAGCGTAAAAGGCATGGACAAGTACGCCAATCCGATACAGCTTCATCCCCCATAGGCGCCTCCGGAGTCTTGAACCCTAGGAAAAGGCGGGAGGACTGACCAACCCCACTAAACCAACGCTACTGTAACCCAATCCTAACTGTCCAAGCAAGAAGGCGCGGGTCAATGGCCCAGCACCGAATGAACCTTCCCATTGGCATCCTAACAAGCCTAGCCAAAATGTTAGATGACACAAAAGTCCTACCATTATCTTACGCCAACAGCAAGTTGGGAGGCATGGCTCTTTAGTACAATCCTGATCGACCCTGACCTCCGCTTGCAACGTGTTTCCAGTCGTACTTAAGGCCTGCGCGCCAGCACTCATCTTATCACCGCTAGGAGGCGTTACCACCGCCCCGTGCTAAGGAACTAAGGAAACTCCGCCCCGTATATGTACCGAACTGCACGGCTTGCTGCCCGGACCCTCCTCCTGCGGTCACACGCTCCGCCCCAAACCCGCTACCCCTCCCTACGGCGTCTGGTTTTCCCAACCGACCGCCACAGTGGAAAGTACTTACCAAGGTGAGGTACCTACATGGGCACCATAGATGAATTGCAAGCTTAAGGTAATAGTTACCGCCCCAACTCCGCCATGAGCCTACCGCCCTAATCAGGATCAGCTACATCCTCTGGCATCCGACGCTGCTCTTCCTGTCATCGTGACCCCAGCCATCACAGCTTCTTTCCTCACATTCCGTCTTTCCGCTTCCAACAACCCCAACATGGACATCCGCACAGATCGCCTACCCCGACCGCACGCGGCTGACTACAGGTCCTCGGACGACGACGGTGGCTCTGCAAGCGCCTCCGGCACCGGCGCCTTGCCCCGCTCCGCTAGCTGTCGCGAGCAGAACGACACCGCATCCCCAACCGTGACGAAGATCCAGTCTCGCCCCAGCATGTCCGGCACGCCCGCCGTCTCCAACGCCTTGATCACCTTGGCGCTGGGGTTGCACAGCACCAGCTGCGTGCCCCCGTTCGCAAAGTGCTCGATCCAGCCCTCCAGCGCGTGAATGCCGGTGGCGTCGATGTGGGTCACGGGCGACATGTCCATGATGGCAAACTCCAGCTTGGCGCCTGCGGGGTGCAACCGGGGTGGTCAGCAAACGCTGGCAGCCCAACGTGCATGCAGGTCTGACACCGAGGCCAGCTAGCCCTTACTCCATCCCTGCCTCTCCTTGGGTTGCAACTTCAATTTACACTTCATAGCAGCCCCATAGCATTGAAGTTTTTCTTTCCCCTACCCACTCGCCCCAGGCCTCACCGCGCTCTGCACTCCAAGCGCGATGCCGCGCCTCGTACGCACGCAGGCGGTCCTTGATCCACTGCACATTGGCGAAGTAGATGGGCGCGTCGATACGGCAGACCATGACGCCCGGCACCAGCTGGGAGTTGGGGTACTGCTTAATGTTTCGGTAGACGCCGGAGCCGGGGATGCGGCCCAGCAGCGCCGTGTGGGGGAAGGCGGACTCGTAGATGACAATCAGCATGGCCAGGCCGATGGCGATGCCCAGACCGATCTCGATGGAGATGAAGAGGGTTCCCAGGAAGGAAGCCATCCACACGATGAAGTCGAGCTTATTGACCTGTGTGGGTGGCGGGCCAAGGAGTGCGCGAATGAAGGAGGGGTGTGGGATTCACAACAACTATTTACCGGTGCTGTGCGTTATATGCTTCTCAACAGGCAGCAACAAAACGACGCTCCCGGGCCAAAGGATGCATTTCACGAAGCCGAGTGACCACACGCTCTTAGTCGACAGAACACCCCTCGCCATCTATGCGCTCTGTTTACACCATCGTACCGCCTTATACTTTCACTGCCTTTACACATGTAACCTTGGTGTTTTATATATGTAACCTTGGTGTTTTACACATTTAACCTTGGTATTTTACACATTTAACCTTGGTGTTTTACGCATGTAACCTTGGTGTAACCCCCACTCACCTTGAACAGGTAGATCGCCTGCTCGTACTCCAGCAGCCCGGTGACGCTGCTGCACACAATCGCGCCCAGCGTGCAGTACGGCAGCTTCTCAAACACCGGCGTCATGAACAGCAGCACGAACCCCACCACAAGGGCCGTCACTATACCGGACAGACCCGTCTTGGCGCCTGGCAGGGGCAGAGGCGGGGAGCAGAACACGCAAGCGAAAGTGTGTTAAAATCAACTGAGCCGCGTAAATGTTGTGCGCTGTGACATCCAGAGAGGCAGACCCTGGCAGTGCTCCGGCTTACACCATCAAGCATGCCACCTACAATGACCTTGCCAACTGATGTACGGAAATGTCACATGTACGGGTCAAGTTGCTTGTTGCAGTCGCTCCACCCCTAGCCTGGGAAGCAGCAAATCCCTAGCCTCGGCTCAGAGGCGCCAACACGCCTCCTCCAGGCACCAGTCCCAGCACTTCAGCCGCAACCCACCCGACTCGTTGTTGACAGCTGAGCGGGAAAAGGAGCCCGTCGTGCTGTAGCAGTGGAAAGCGGAGCCTACAAAGTTCGCCAGGCCCAGGCCCACAATCTCCTGGTTTGGAACGAGGTCATACTTGTTCTTGTTGGCCAGGGCGCGCGCAATGGAGGTCGACTCCAGCAGGTCCACCAACATAACCACCTGCAGGCGGCAGAGCAGGCGGGCCGGAACAACGCCACAGATCAGCGACCCATGGGTCAGCTGCTGCACCAGGAAGCTCACCCTGCGGCCTGAGCGATTCTCCTTTCGGTTGCCTTACAGTCATAAGCAAGTTACGGGTACCGCACGTAAACGGGCCGCATAAGGCGCAGGCTCCTCGGTAGGCGAGTCTTTATTAAGCCGCTTCCATACATTGCACCTCCTGTTCCGCCGGGCCCCTACTACTCACCACAGCGATGGGCAGGAGGTCCAAGAAGTCCGGCATGGGCGACCACCAGCCCACAGTGGGCGCGGGCAGGCCCTTCTGGATGGACCCGATGACCTTGATGCCCTTCTGGTCCACGTGGCCGATGTAGACGGCGCACAGTGCGATGATGCAGACCGTGATGGGGCCCAGCGGCCGCAACCAGCGGAAGCGCTTGCTGCGCTTGCCGATCTCCTTCATGGTGACCAGCAGGATGAGGAAGGTGCTGCCCATGATAAACTCCTGCGCGCAGGGAGTCCATCACGGAGAGGGTAAGGGGCGGGAAGGGGGCGGATGGGAAGAGGTCTTGACAGCCTGGCCCGCCTTGTTCTGCAGCCCCCGCTCGACTTGGGTTGGCTCCATGCATCCCAAGCAAAGCCCCCAAGCTGAGTCCGCCGCGCCACGGCGATTGCACCTTGGCTATCGTGACGTGACCTCACCTGCCACTTGAGGTTGTGCATGTTGTCAATGTAGTTCTTGACCTGGTCGTGTAGCCGGTCCTTGCGCGGAATGCTGAACCCCAGGATGTACTTGATCTGCAGCGGATTCCAAAGCGGGGGAGGTAGGGAGCCGAAGGCTTGAGAAGGCGTACACTTCAGATGCAACATGAAGCACATATCTAAGCATTCACCATGTGCGCATGAATGTCTGTAAACCCTTGACGACTACAACACGTGTGCGGTGTAACAGTGTTGCCCACATCCGGTTTGGGTTCACCGACGCACCTGTGACAGGCCGATGGTGATGGCGGCTCCTGATGTGAAGCCCCCAATAACCTGCGTGGTACCGTACATGGTGGTAATGCTTTGGAAGAGGAAAGTGGTCATGGTCATCCCGCGGCACGGAGAAAATTTCTATACGGTACCTAGTCCAGCCCCAATCACCCAGCCCCGCTCACCGAATGGCTGAGGAAGTTGGTCACGAAGCCGAGACGGAAGACGCCGACGGAGGTGTACAGCACAGCGACGAGCAGCGACAACTGGATGGCCAGGTGGTTGTACCGCTCCTGGATGGGCTCCTGCAGCGGGTTGAGTGAGCAGTTGACCGTTACAGTGGCTCCCAAGGGTCAAGTCAGAGGGGCAGGATCCAGGACGAAGTAATCCGAGTTGCTTTAAAGCCAACGCCGCAAAGCGTGTGCCGACGAGGGAGGTGGCGGCGAACTGATGCTACTAATGGGCCCTTTCACAGCACGTCCCCAGGTCCACAGGACCAAAGACCATAAAGTGGGAAGAGCGCTGGGCGCCAGGCCACCATGCCCTTCAACACGCACCCAGTAAACCTTCCGGTCCTTCACTCACATCAGCGCACGCGCGTCTCCCTTCCCGACATCCCTCCATGCAAGCCCAGAACCAGCATGACCCATGAGCGCACCTGAGCCGCCGTCAGCACGTTGGGATTGCTGATGGTGTCAGCCCCCTCCACCAGGTCCTTCAGGCTGCTCCCAATCAGCAGCGACGTAACCGCCACCGGCCCAACCGCCAACTGTCGCGAGCTGCCAACCAACGCGTACGCCAGCACCGGCAGGAAAGCGCCGTACAGGCCGATCACCGAGGGCAATCCCGCGAGGTTGGCGTACGACATACCTATAAAAGCAATGCGCGGGAGCTTTAACGGCGGCTCCGATGGCGGGAGTACAGCCCTACACAGCTAGCCATGCTAACCAGCCCAAGGGGGTAATAGCTCAGGCCCAGTCCTTACTCCTATGACCCAGAACCCCTATCCAGCTGTAAGCCTCCTTTTAACGCCTCATTCCCCAGCTAGGGCTCCTAAGCTAGACAGGAATATCAAAACCCACAACGACCCTACTTTGCGGCACCACCATGAAGCCCACTGAGATGCCCGCCACGAAATCCGCCTGCAAGGGGGGAGCGGGTACGCATGAGGCAACGGAAAAATCGTGTGGCAGGCTCCTGAGAGCGGATTGCCAATGTGTGTGCTGAGCCTCCCCAGCCGGCTAGGCGCGCCCATGAACGACCCATATCCCATATTGCACAGGCCTTGATACCTAGGTACCGCCCGTCCACACGTGCAGCGTAGGGAGCCAGTGACATTATGTGTGCCGCCACACCCTCCCGGTGGGATTGCTGAAAGGGATGTCCGAATGCCTTGTACCCAACGCATTGCGGCTTACCCATAAATATTCTTTAATCTTATACGTGCGTAGCCAGCGCACGCAAGGCAAGAACAACGCTAACCAGTCCAGCCACGTGTACGTCTCCACCTTCAGCTTGTAGCTGCAAGTGAGGAGGGGTATGCTCATTGCTTCATCGCCATAACATGTGTATCCACATGTAACTTGTAAGTAGTTATTAAGCAACAAAAACAGTCGCCCGCTAGATACCTTGACTTGGAGCGCTCCCACATCCGGGTTATCGTCCCCTGCATGCTGCCTTGGTCCCTTTCCTCCTGCCAAGGAAATTCCAACCCTGCGCCGCCTGTTGAAGCAGCATTCTCCATACGCACAGTGACGCGACCTTCATCGACTGGAGCAGAGCTGCTAAGCTCCATTCCAACTGTCCCTGTGGCTTCGTGAAGAAGAGAAGAAGTTTGCGGCGGATCTCCGGGTGGTTGTTGCGAGCTACCACTGCTTTGGTTCCGCCGCATTACTGTAATAGCGGTCGTATTACTTCTTTGGTAGCAGCACAACAGCTTCGCGTATAAGGGCTGGTCCTATGGTGGTCCTATCCTATTGTGCAAGTCAGATAATTAAGCAAATTACCTGGAATATCCGGGTAAGACTGCTAGACTCTCTGACAGGCGTGCTGACCAACGTACGGAAACATCGGCCGGCAACGGCAAGCGTTTACGGAACGCGCGGTGTGCTCAGTTTGTTAATCCTTAGTCATCGTCGTGAAGGGCGTCCACACCCTGGGCGAGGCCATCAGGCCGGGGCTATGACTACTCGGCTTCGGAGCTGGCCGGGCTGAAAGCATCGTCGCTCCGAGGTTTCCGGTTTGATGCGACCTGTATGCCTCTGTTCAGCACTTGTAACAAGAATTCCTTTACAGGTGCGCAAACGTCATTCTTAAGAGTCAGTCAATGCACTCATCGACGGCTCGCAACGACAAAGATCCTCGCCTGTCTTGCAAGCCTGTCCCGGTAGTCAACGAAACTATGACTGATTCTTTGGGGGGAACCCATATGGAAAGGCGTCATTAAGGTGACACGAACCCTGTGACCGCCCCTTTCCCTCCGTGGGAAAAGCAAATGCCTCTTGGGTCAGGCATCCTGGTATCACCCCCAACATTTGCACTCTGGCACCAGATTGCAGCAGTGGAAGCTTAATGGCAAGAACCGCAGTCGAAGTTACCGGTATACGGTTATATACGAGGCCAATGATTGCGCTCTCTCTTCTAGGTAGGAGTAGCTAATGTTCGCCAGGTGTTCATCAGCCACACGCCATGCGCACATACCTCTCCATGCAAGTCTTGGGAGGAGGTTTGATAGTGACTGGGTGCATATGTCAGGGTACTGAACAGGTGCAGCATATACCGTGAGAACACGGCAGGTAACGGCATGCCCCGCATCGGCTTGAAGTTGTACGGCGGCTTTGAGCTAGCTGCAAGTCAGGTGTGATTGGAGGTGATGGGCTCATCCAAGGCATGCCGAGTAGGCGCAGTAAGGACTCTTCCAGCAACCCGTTCGGACAAGCCTTGGTTGAGCTGTGCCGTGAAGCTGAGCTGCTTATTATGAATGGTCGTGTGCCCGGTGATATGGAGGGTGAGTTCACGTTCTATCACGCCCACGGCCTGGCCTGTAGTATGATTGACCTCTTTATCTGCTCGCCTGCTTTGGTTTCGCGGGCATCGCAACTGCAAGTGCTGGGCATTCCCATTGCTACGGAGGGGCCCAAAGTGGGATCGAGGCTCAGCGATCACTGCCCGGTGACACTCACTCTGGACGTCGGATTAGGAGGAACGCGTAGGGGTGGTATCAGGGATTCCTCTCGCATGGGGAAGCGTGAGTGGGAGCGGTTCACGCGCCTGTTTGAGGTAGAGGATGCTGCTGTCGTACAGAAGATCGACGAGGCTGTCAACCAACTGGGGCATGGTCTCAACAGCACGGAGGTTGTTACTGTGGTCTGTCGGGCTCTTAAGAAGGCTATTGACGCCGCGTTTCGCCTGGATAGGAGGCAGGGGGCCAGTTCTAGTGCAGGCAGGACGGACAAGGATGCGCCTTGGTGGACACCTGAGTGTGCGGAGGCCCGGGAGGCTATGTTTGCTCAAAAGGCGCTCATGCGTGCTAACGGTCTGCTGGGGGATCAGGATGCCAAAGCTGAGTTCAGTCGGTTGCGCACGAAGTATCAACGTCTTCGCAGAGAGGCTAAGGACAAGTTCCGGGTCATGCATTTTGAAGGAGTTATCGAAGAATGTCGGGGGGATCCACGGGCGCTTTGGGGTCGGCTGAATAGTAGGCTTAGTCAGGGGTGCCCTATCACGGATGTCAATAGTTGGGGAGCCTATTTCAACGCGCTGTTTAATGGGGAAGTCAATGCGTTTAACGAAGTTTCCGCGGACACCATCCTTAGTACCATCAACGGTGTGCCACATGGGAGGGGGAGAGGATGGGCCAGGGCGACAGGCGATCGGGTAGCACGAGTCACTGCTGCTGCCGCACTTAACGTTCCGTTTACTTTGGCTGAAGTCATCGCTGCGCTGAAGTCCCTGCGTAATAACAAGTCTGGTGGTTTAGGCAGAGTGCCGGCTGAATGTTTCAAGTGTGCGACGAGAGAGGTTGAGGGTAGGAGGATGTACGTTTTAGCTCCTTACCTGCTCAAGCTACTAGAGCATATCCGCAGCACGGGGGATTACCCTGAGCAGTTTGAGATCTCTGCGCTTACGCCCATTCACAAGAAAGGCGATGTGATGGAGAAGGGTAACTATAGGGGATTAGCAGTGGGTGGTGTTTTGTCTAAGCTGTATGCGTTTATGTTGGAGCATAGGCTGTCTCGTTGGGGCGAGCTGGTGGGAGCTAGGTCGCCGTATCAGGGAGGTTTCCGACGCAAGCGGGGTACCTGCCACAATCTGTTTCTGTTACGTCACCTGACGGACAAACATAAGGGGGGGCGAGACGCAGTTGACCCCCTGTTCGTTTGTCAGATTGACTTTGAGAAAGCGTTTGACAAGGTGCCACGTGATCTTTTGTGGTTAAGGTTGGAGGAACGGGGTGTACATGGCGCTATGTTGGAGGCTCTCAAGACTTGTTACAACAAGGTCATGATGCGTGTCAGGGTAGACGGAGTGACGGGGGATCCTTTTGAATCTTCGCAGGGAGTCAAGCAAGGTTGCCCTCTCAGCCCTACGCTTTACGGGATTTTTGGCGAGGGGTTTGCTGACTATGTTGACGCTAAGGATAAGTGGCTCCCTGATGCTATGCGCGCCAAGCAGCAGACTCCTCATGCGGATGGCCGGCGTATCCCGTTGGAACTGTATGCCGACGACCTCAGCCTTTTCGCTACGACGCACAGACGGCTGATTGTGCTGCTCGCTGATTTGAGAGAGTGGTGTGAGGCCTTTGGGATGCGGGTGAATGTTCGTAAATGTGAATTGATGGTTTTCCACCCTCGTGCCAATATCCGTGAGGCTTTTGCTTCCCTTTGCCCCGTGGTGTGGACTTCTATTGAGGGAAATGCGCGAGTACCTATGGTTATTCCCTGGGTACAACGAGCCCGTTACCTTGGTTTGCACTTTGGTCCTGGCACACCTTTTGTTTCCTGCACAGAGGAACTGTTGACCTCTGGCCGACGTGCTATGTTTTCTCTTCAGCGTAAATTAAAACGCCTAGGTCTCTTGGTCCCTGCTGTTGCAGTTAAGTGCTTCGACGTGCAAGTCCGCTCCATCTTGTCGTACGGTGTCCAGGTGTGGGGGCCTGATGTGGTGCTGA
Source organism: Astrephomene gubernaculifera (assembly GCA_021605115.1). Lineage (NCBI taxonomy): Eukaryota > Viridiplantae > Chlorophyta > Chlorophyceae > Chlamydomonadales > Astrephomenaceae > Astrephomene > Astrephomene gubernaculifera. The sequence continues at coordinate 608,845 of BMAR01000040.1, forward strand.
AGTTAATGACGGACTGCGAGAATGCCGCGAGGTACTTTGACAGATCCTTGCGGGACCCAATGGTGCAGTTACAAAGGGGATTTCTTCGGGAGATTGCGGGTGTTAAAGTCTCGCCGGATAAGTTGCTGTTTAAGGAGTTTAACCAGCGCCCCCTGCATGTCTTTTGGTTGGAACTGTTTCTGAGGTTTTGGAATGACCTGGTCAAGCAGAAGGACACGGTCTACCACCAGGCGTTGCGAGGTGAAATTCGTTCGGCCCTCAGTACTGAGCATTATGATGGCTGGGGTTCTAAGGTGTTGAAGATTCTGAAAATGTTAGGGACGGATTTGACGGCCTTGGGGGGTGAGTTGGACTTGAATGCGCGTGTGGAACGTATTGCTGGCACGGAGCTAAATGTGTCTACTCTCACTAAAAAGTTTGCTGATAGAATGGATGCGGATTGGGAGGATAGGAGTTTGGAAGATGACCCGCGGCTTTTCAACCCAGTAGACCCCGTACCTGGGGTTGGAGTTAAGATGTGCAGGTACAAAAATTGGATGGGTGACCCGGTTGACAGGGGGTACATTACTCAGCGGCAGCATGTGAACCTGATGCGTTTTCGGCTGTGTGTGTGGGGCATTGAAGCCAATCGCCCTAGGGGTAGGCAACGAGTAGCGCGTGTCTGTCCTATGTGTGCCGTGCAGGGGTCGCCGGGGAGAGTGGAAGATGAGAAGCACATCCTCATTGAATGTCCCGCTTACGATGATTTGCGTGACAAGATATGGGAAAGTGGTGTCTCACGGGATGCTGATATGATTGCTGTCATGGGCATGGAGAATCAGGCATTGCTTGCTAGTGTAATCACTAGCATGCGAAGTCGCAGGATTGCGCAGACAGGGTTTATCATATGATTAGCGTTCTGTTTGTTGTCTCTTTTGTTTGCTTTTTCTTCATTTGGTTGTTTTCGCGTTTTGTGCTCGCGATCCATGAGCCTTCTGGCTCGGACGGATCTTACGAGCTCGGTACGAAGCTTGTAACACATACATACATACATACATACATACATACATACAGGTGTGCCGTGTGTAAACTAGATAGCACTTCCTTTATTGCACGACTTTCAGGGTGAATAGGTAAACACATGATAATCGCCAATTGTTGGTAGCGACATGGCCCCTAAAAAGAAGAAAACAGGAAGGAAAAGGCAGGCATATCCACCGTCGACGTTTGAGTATAAGCCACCTAGCATTTACGAGCTAGGAGTTAAACCGTATTTATTCGTGAAGTGCAAGTAGGTTTGACGAAGGCTCCAATGCCAACATGCTACCGTATGTGCAGGGCACATTGGAATTAACCTTTGAGCTTTGTTTCAGGATATGCTGCACAGCTTTGCCTCATTTGAACTTCGACTGGCCGGCAGTCCCGACGGAGCTCACCGTAGGAGCCATTAAAGAAGCAATTAAGAAACGCCACGGCGGAGGCCTTCCCCAGCTCACCCTCTACAAGGACGTGGTGAGGATATAATGGCGTCTTGCCGCGGCCTACGAGCAGTAGGCGAAACTCACCCGTGTGCGCATGTCATCCCTTCTGTCCGCCGGTATATGGACGCGAATATCTCCTACACAGGTGAACCCGGAACACTCCCTGGCTGAAGTTGCGGATGACACCATGCTCAAGGATCTGGGCATCCACGGCGTTTACGTGGGTGGGTTACACGCTCCTGATGAACACCACCGTTCATGGCCAAAGCAAGTTGCTATCTTTCCTTTCGCCTTAAGAACCTACCCGTCCTTGCGCCATGCCATGACTACCACCTTGTTCACACTGCCCAGGCAACAACCGCGAGGCTGCGCTGCCGCTTGTCACCTTCTTCTACGACTTCACTGCAGTGTGCTTCGATGACGCCGTCGCTGCTGTGGAGCCGGACGCCATCCAGTCCAAACACGACATATCGCTGAAGCTCTACCGCAAACTCACTGCGCCGCAACTCCAAAAGGCGCTGCCAAATCCTGCAGCGCCCGCTGCCGGCTCCACAGCTGTTGAGGCTGGGGCAGTTGTAGGTGGGATGGGTGGGTTCGGGGGGGCTGGCGTGCGGACGGCTGGTAAGTTTGCGTGAAGGGGCCCAATTGGCGAGATCTCAGCATGGCACCAGACGCGCGGGGAGTGGTTTGCTGGCAGAGGATTTGTGCGCTGTCTTGTAACACCAGCGGTAGCATGGTCTTGAGCTTTGTTTCGGACGTGGGATGTTGGGCGCCTCACGTCCAACCAGCTCGCTAAACTTTAGCACAAGGAATGGGGGCTTCATTGTGACGCGCGCGTTTTCATCTTATGGGCTGTTGGGAAGCGTGCGTTATCTGGGCGGCAGGGCCGTGGTGCAGCGCGCTGCGCTCGGCTGTGTCGTCTTGGCATTGCATCATTCATTACATCTGGAAAGGAATAAGAGTTAACAGTGGATGGGTGGGTGGATGGTATATCCTGGGGTTTGGCATGAGTACTGTCAGCCAATTAGGTTACTGTGCGCTTGCAGTGAATGCAATCTTGAAGACTATCTTACTCTGTATTATGCATTGCAACGTCAATGCTTTTCTGTAGAATACTTCTTGACTTGGAACTACGAATGCATTCATTTTCATGACCCTAATGTTCAATGTCCCTTGGGGACGCTGGAATCAGGGGTTTGGATGTCTGTTTATGCCTATCGTGCTTACTTTTCCGGGGCACTTTGCCTCTCTTAAGACGTTGAAAGGAAGAAGTGATACCAGCAGTCCCGGTGGGGCTGCAAAGGTCCCCGGGTGGAAGGTGGAAGGGCAGGCATACCGGTATGCATGCTGTTCATGGGGGCGCATGGCTGTTGTTGGTGCTCAAGGGTATTCGCTGGTGAGAGCGCTGTGCGTAGTATGAGACACAGGCAGCCGCGTGCATGGCTACGGCCACTGAGCCGTGCATCATTGGAATTGCACAAGCGCTTTGGAGTCGCTTTGAGTTGTGCCGCAAGCGGGAGGAGGTTAGCTGCTCGCCAGGGCTGAGCTGCCTTAGGCTTGGATATCGGCATGTGTTTAGAGTGCACAGGAAGGTGTAGGTCCTTACAGACTCGCCGCCTTGGTGTATTAATTGTGAGCATGGCGATGATGGTGTAATGGGCGCGCAACTTGAAGCTATTCACTTTGTGCAATTGTCCACAATTTCATGCGAATGGCGAGCAGTTTACGTGCATAGTGTGATGTTCAGATGCGTGTTGGCGCAAGTTGGTCAGGGAAGACCCATGGGTCAGGCCGGTTTCCCGGCGGTTACTGCCGGGGCCGCGTGCCGTGTCACCAACTTGAACTTGGTCGCGCGGTCTCTGTCCTCGGGCGCATACATTGGGATCTGATACACTGTTACCTGTACTGAACGGAATGGAGAAGTCATATTGACTTCTGGCCTGCTGGCCATGAGACTCTTCTGTGCGTCAACATGTCATTTAGCTTACTGGAAGGATAGGCCGCCCCAGAGGTGTTACAAGACTCACAACTACCGGCGGGACTTTCTCCCACCCTCAGCTGTCTTTTCAGTCATAAAGAAAATGCACAGAAAGCTCACGGGATAACACCCGACACCAATGCTACGGCAACATTGGGGCAACAGTAACAATTATTCGTCCAGCCATCGCGCATGGATCAACAACTGCACGCCAATACACCCACAGTTATACGATATGTCGGCGGCGCTAGTCCCAGTGTTCATAGAAGCGGAGCCATAGCTAAGTACGATAGCCGATGTGTCTTAAAGGTTGCGCGCAACAAAATATGACCACTGTTGCCTTTTTAGGCATCTGTTGCCTTTAGTTACAGATGCCTAATGCTTATACGGAATATGGGGCCGCACCCCCGGCTAAGTATCCCTAGAGAATCACATGGGCCTCAGGAGCCACACATCGATTGCCATTCAAAGTACGATACAACTTCACACGTCCACCTCTCCTTGTGTTCCTCTTTCACTTCTAGTACGAGCTAACACCGCTTTGTGACTACTGGCACGCCATTCACGAGACATAATGCGAGAAACGAGTACGAGACTAAGCTACTGAAATTACGTGCGGACTGCGAAGCGAGGGTCGGTGCGGAGCTTTCCGTTACCCTGCAACCAGCGTATCGCAGCGGACTGCAAACATGGCTCCGCTGTCGCACTGGGAGGTGGAGACCTGTATGCGGGGCCGCGGAAGGATGTAGTTTACTGCTACTACTGCACAGAATGGGTACGGTACTATTCACCACTACGGTACTCGTCGTCCACCCTCCCATGGCTGCCATGCAGTTGACGCCCTTGCATCTATGCCCCTGTGGGTGAAGCCCTTTCCTCCAATTGAAGTACGGGCCCCCAGCCATGCATGGCAGCAGGGATCATGGCATGCTCGACCTCCTACCTGCACATCCAGCTCCTGCACCCTCAGCGCGTTGTCCAAATCCCCGCCCACAACAGTCGCCCAAGTGCCGTACTGAGCGGGGTTGAAAGCGCCCTCTTCCGTGACGGTACCTGGGGCCATGGCAAGGTGGCAGGCAGCCGCAGGCAGCGCACAGGAAACTCGGCGAAAAGGAAACGGGACACGGCATTGGGAACTTTCAAAGGCTTTCCATGCCGAAGCAGCTACCATGCGCTTGCATGACTGATTCTTAGCAAGCGGATACAGGATATATATATGCCGGCCTGCTAGCGCTGATCTCGCCTCATGTGGACAACACCACAGGACACTGAGGAGGGGGCTCATCTGGCGCACCTTGGGGAATGGTGAAAGGCGACTCGGCGAGGGTTGCGTGCACCAGCCAGTACACCCGGGTGTTGTCGTCCGGCCAGTTGGCCACCTGAGCGCATGCCGGCGACAGCCTCATAGACAGCGAATCAAGGTAGCCAAAACGTCACATTATCAATAGGTGGCATTTCGCCCTTAGTGAAGGAATGCTCGGTTCCATTCTCCTCGTAATCCCAAAGTAGTAAAAGAACACCGGCGGTAGCGGAACAACGGCCCTAACACTGCGCTGCCGTACACACTGTGCCTTGCCCCCTTCGACCCTACAAGCACAGGCGGACCCACCTGGTTGCACACCAGCTTGCCAAAGCTGTAGCCGGAGAGCTGGTCCCCCAATGCGCACAGCGGCGCCCACACCAGGGCACTGCTGTTGTCGGGAGCAGCCACCTGCAGGGGGCGGAGCAGGGGATGTACAAGGGGACGCCAAAGGGAGCATGTAACACGTTAGCCAGAGTCAAGGGCGCCTAGTATACCGGTAGCAGCTAAAGACACAGCTGGCCAGGCAAGATGGGAGGCAGCTAGCACATGCAGCGCAAGACTCCGGCTGTGGCTCTGCATGCGCTCGCCGCCCTGCTGCTGCACTGCTACTGCTGCTACACGTGCTCCTGCGCACTGCAGGTGCTTCCGCTACCGCTCTCTCCTCTCTCCGGCGCTACAGCCGAGGTGTTCACCCACCTGCACCTCCACGCGGCCGAAGAAGGCACAGAGGGGGTCCTCGGGCGAGGAGCACAGGTTGGGCTCCACTCGGGAGTCGGTGTTGGCGCCACCCACCAGCCGGATGGAGTCGGACTTGGGTGGAGGGGCTGCGCGGCCGAGAAAGGAGCGGAGAGGGAAAGGTAGAGGGAAAAAAGGAATTCGACCGATGTGGTAATGGAAAGGTAGGAGAGGGGAGCAAGCGCTGGAAAGGAATGACGGGCACGCAGACAGCAAAGTGTGTGGAAGGGTTTCAGCAGGCACTGGCGGCTGCGAGGCCTGATGAGGTGATGGCAAGGGCAGGCGTGTGGATACGCATGGGAACGTGCTTACCGGGAGGAGGGGTGGGAGGCACCGGCGGCGGCGGTGGCGCTGGCGGCAAGAGGGAGTCTATGGGGCGGCGGCAGCAGCGGGCCCGAGATCAGGGAGGGAGCGGACCGTGTCAGCAGACCATGTCAGAAACCAAGGGGAAGACCGACAAATAGGAAAGAAGGAACGGCATCACAGGGGATCGCAGCCAACGCACCCACACCGACACGCTCGCACGATAACCGCCCCCGCCCGCGTCCATTCCACCTCCGTCTCCATGCACCCACTACCCCCATGCATGCATGCATGCCTACTTCCCGCCCCTCCCCGCGCCTCCACACCCCCTGCCAGCAGCGCTCACTTGAGCACTCCACGCCCGCCATCGGCCCAGGGTAGCCGCAGTCCCCCAGCCTGAAGCTGCAGCTGTACGGAGACTTGGCGGGTGTATTGACCGAGCCCCGCAGCGGGGCCAACAGCGCCCGCCCGCCTCGCACCCGACTGCTGCTGCTGCCCTGGTCTAGGTCTAGCGCAGCAGCTGCTGACATGCCGGCAGCCTCCTCGTTGTCGGCGGCATGGCTGCTGGCTAGGCGACGGTGGCTGCCCTTCTTGGAGCAATACATGTAGCCAAGCGGAGCGTCCCTGGGTGTGGAGAAGGGGGACGCGGAGAGAGACATGCAGTGGTGGGGCAGGCGTTACCCTGGATGCGCGAACGGTGTTGCTAACTTCGCGACGGTGTGACTGGCACGGCTGGCCGGCTGGACGGCGTGGCTGGATGCGCTACAAGTGGAGGGGACAAGGCCCTGGACACCCGGTAAAGGCACATGGGATTGTACGAAATTGTTGAAACGGACACAATGCACAACACTTCGGTGTCAACAGAGGCGGCGTCCCATGCGCACCCCGAGCACATCAGGCTCCGTAACACATCAGGTCCATCCGCTGCCAGGACTCACATTCGGGTGGCGTTGGGGTCCGCCTCCCGGTAGTTCACGTCGGGGCTGTAGTACCGCCTGCCGTACTTGTAACCCAGCATCTCACACGCGATCTGCGCAGCGGTGGGAGCGAGCAGGGAGGGCAGCCCGAGATCTGCTAACCAGCAGGAAACCAGGAGGCCATGCCAGCGACGCAATGCCATACTACCGCAGTCAGAAGCTGACGCATGACCCGCCAGAGCACCGGCCCACAGGAATCAGCATGCCGGCGCGGACGGATATGCGTTAAACCGCGCTAGGATGCATTTCTCGCATCACTAGCGCACCCCGCAACGTGCAAGAGGGCCGTACTATAGCGTTCAGTTCATCAGTATGCCCGATTGCCCGAATGCCGTACCTGTGGCAGGCTATCACCCAGGGAATCATCATCGCACAGAGGCCGCCAGGTGACTGCGCCAGGAGTGCCGTCCGTCAGCCAGGAAGCCGTGGAGGACACCTCCAAGCGGCCCTTGGAGCCGGAGCCACCCGTCAGCCTGACGCCGTTGCGCTCGCCTGGGCGCGACACATTACGAGGATACATCCGGGAGGTGTGTGAGAGTATACATCTTAAGAGCAAAGGTTGGCGAGTTACAGGTGTAGGGATGTCGGACTTACGGATGGGAGCTGGCGGGGGCTTGGGGAGCTTCTTGGCAGCATCTGGGGAAGGGAGCGAGGCATTGCAGCAGCGAGGGCCGGCAGCAGTTGGTGACATTGCTGAAAATGTGAGAGGAACTTTACTGCGATTATGGACATGTTTGTAATATTTGCTAGCGTAATAATGCATCAGTCTTATGTGCAGTCAGCTCAGACGCCGTGCCGGGCGTTCCATGGCGAACCTGACGGTAGTAGGCCCCTAGACTATCACCAAAAAGAATGCATTCGGCGGATTCGTGATACGAGCTAACAATAGTCCGCAGAAGGCCGGGTAAGGTATCGAAGCGCGGCTGGCCGTAGAAGGCCGACATGGGCCAACGAGAATGTACCGCGTCACCACCGGGCTCTCTGGCAGCAGCAGCCTGTGACCCTTGTTGCCATTTCCGTACTTACGAGATACAGGTAAAATGAAGAGCAATAAGACTGCCGTGCCGAGACACAGGAGCCTCATTGCGCTAGGCCACGCAGCAGAGGCGACCCTGACCGGGCTGTAGTAGCTGTTATGTTGTGGCGAACCACAGTCTTTATGAAGCAGGAATATATTACTACGAAGAGTGGAATGGAGGGGTTTAGGAAGTACCTGAAACGTACATTATCGCTTGCTGTACGGACAACCTACAATTACGCAACATTGCCGTTCAGGAAAGAGTTGCGCATTCCTTGTATCTACATGTGCAGCATGCGCGTCGAGCGTAACATGTCAAAGATGTTGACTGTGTGCCAGTCCCAATACGGCAGCAGTGCTGGCCTAAGTGATCGCTACAGCCCGTTCCTACCCACGTTTCTGCAAGCAAAGCCGTTGAAGGGTCAATGTATAATGTTTCCAACAACAGTGTGCCCTTTCGAACACACCCATCACTTAGATATCGTAAGCGCCCAGCAATGACCTGCCCTTGCTTGCGGCATGCCAAAAAATGTTGCTTGGTATCCTGTAGCCCGTCCGCACTGGTTCCCATTTCCAACTCATGCACACGCGCCTTCCACGCGACCTGGCACCAGGCACAATTGAAGGGAAATAACCGACGCAATGAAAACCTCTTTTACTTTAAATTCAACGAAATTCCAGGTAAACGTGTCATACCCTCTTATACACGCTCCTGCAAACCTTCAGATGCGACTGGCCGTCTGGCTTCCGTTCCTGTGAGCAGCCAGACACACGTGCACCTAAAACACCCAGCCACGCACGCACTCGCAAGTCCTCTTGCCCTCAGTTACTGGTATGTTATGTCGGTGCCCCCCGCACCCTAACAATGTACCGGTATGTACATCAAAACACACAACCACGGCATTCAGTCGGGTCACAGCGGCAACCATCATGGCAACCACAGAGGCAAGCTCACTACCGTAAACTGCGCGGTGAACTCCGGCGTCAACCCACCGTCAAGGCTGCATGTACCCGTTGCCACGTACCCGCTGCCACGTACCCGCTGCCACGTACCCGCTGCCACGCCAGTCCCACTCAACAGTGCAGCCTCGCAAGGCATCAGTCTTGATCCCATCTCTAACGCAGCTGTTAAGAGGGTGTCAAGCTGGCCAGCTAACTCAGCTACCATTATGCGTCGAAAAGTCACCGTTTCAAGAAATGCCGTCGCTGTGCGATGGAAGCCTGTTAGCTACATGCCAGGAGACCCATGGGTCGGGGCGTGCACTTCTTGCTGGTGCGGGGCAGCAGGCGGCAGTGCAGCCTGGCCCGCCTTGGCCTGCCCATTTACCAGCGGCAGCGGCAGCCGCCGACGTTTCATCGGCTCCTCCTCCTGCTGCTGCTGCTTCTCTTCCTGCTCAAGATGATGATACTGATGATTGCGATAATGATTGTGATGATGCCGTTGCTGTTGACTGGGCTGGGCGCGGAAGGCCAGGCTGCGGGCGATGAGCCCACCTGCCGGCCTGGGAAGAGGTGGTGCGGGTGCTGGTGTCCTAATTAGGCAAGGGCGTGCAGCAGCAGGGGAGTCCTGCAAGCGCTGCGGTAGCAGTGGAGTATGCGGCTGGCAAGGCGGCTGCAGGGGATGTGGTTGCTGGTGTGCAGCTTCTGGTTGCGGGGAAGCAACCGGTACCGCTGCTGGCGGTGGTGGAGGCGGTGGCATGGGCGCCAAGTAAGGCCCCACAAGCAAGGCTGCTGCGGCGCCCGCGGCTGCTAGGGGCATGCTGCTGGGAGCCTCGGAAGGCGCCGACGGCGCAGCTACTGGGGATCCTGTGACTCCCGACATGATCGTACCTGCCTCCCGGCTAGCCGAGGTGTTGACACACGGTCGGGTGCAGCCAGCAGGCGCTAAGCTGGGTGCGACACCCGCCCCGGCACCAGCGCTGCCGGTGTGAGGTCGTGCCCCAGCTACTTCTCCAGCTGCATCAGTGGAAGCTGCCGTACCACTACCGCTACCACTACCACTACCGCCGCCGCCCGGCTGAGCACTGGGGCAGCCCGCTGCCTGGTTCCTGGCGACACCTGGGTCAGAGAGCAGTGGCCGCGGAATTGGCTCTACATCCGTTGCGCGCCCATGGTGGGCGCCTTGTGTGTTTTCTACCTTCGCAGGTGTCGGATGGCCGTTCTCCGATCCCTGGGGCTCCGGCACAGGACGGGCTGGCTCCGCTGACCGGTAGCGTTTCACCGGCTGAAGGTCCGGAGGGCACTGTCTCTTGCAGCGCATGCTTTGAGGTTCGGACTTCAGCGGCTGCGTCACAGGCTTCAGAGTTGCAACCAGGTGTCGTTTTAAGTGTGCAACGCAGTCGGCTAGTAGGTGGGATCGCCGACGCTGCAGCTCTGCCCCGCATTTGGGACATGACTTAAGATGTCGACCATGGCCTCCCCAGCCGCTGGCATACTTGGCGCTAGATGCAGACACCGGGCGAGAGCTGTAGTGGAGCTTAAGCAGAGACAAGGTTGTGAAGTCCTGATAGCACCCCGGAAATGGGCACCGAAAGGGTGCGCTGACGAGGGCATGAAACGTAGCGGCATCCCGATAGGCCTCCATGAACACTCTAACGGCATACGTGAGCGTAGATATTGATCAACGACTCCTCAACGCAGCAGCATGTTTCTTACGGCGTCTTCTATTAATTTCAGGGTTTCTGCCAACTCCAATTCAACCCACAACTGTTAAACACGTGCCCATATGACTTGTAAAACTAGATTAAGAATATGCTCCACGGAGGCCTTCTCTCGGCCATAGTTGGCCAACTAGGGCATTGCAGGGCTCTGTTCACCTTTGCAACAACGATCAGCGGCAACGCGTGCTTTCACGTATCTGCTTAATATTTACCAACCAGACGTCTGCGTTGCAGCTTTGGAATTGCCTCTCCTTGTCACTGCTGTCGTACAATTCGTAATGGGCGCTGCGGGCCTCGCCTACATCGCGCGGGGACTGGCACAGACGAAAGTGTTGTTTAAAAGTCCTACAGCACTTCTTTGTAGTAAATCTATTAAATGGCATAAACGGTAAAGTGTAGAAGCCAGCCTTTGATAAGATTCTGTGGAGGGTGGAGGGGCCTTATGCCAGTCCCCGCGCGATGTAGGCGAGGCCGGCTGCGAGCCGGGGATCACAGCCAGGAAAGGGTATAGCAAACTGCTTCACACACCCCTTCTCTATATATGGCACGGCGTTCATGCCGTCGGGTTACCTGACCTCGCCGGCTTTGCACGCTTGACTTTTCAACATGTCGACCACCTGATCTTTACATCCAACGTTCTCCTGATCAAGTGCAGCCCGATCAACACGTCCCCATACCTCATTAATATAGTTGACGGCACCATCTCTGCTTACAAGCTACCTCTGTAAAGCCACACCCATGCCAAGAGACCCCCGTGTCAAGTGCCATGTTCCCATGTAGCCAGGACTTCGCAAGCCCCGTCCAGGGACGCCGCGCACTGACCCCTCGCCTCACGTATCGCCCCAAACCGCACCGCTTCCATTTCATAGTTGGCTGCCTAGGTACGGCAGTAGTCATCCGTGCTGGTGCATGACAGCTCACGTGGACTGTGTGCTTTTGTCGTTATCCCTCGAGTCCAAGTTGACACTGCAGAGCGCCACAAGGCGCAAGGAAGGAAAGGAGGGAGCTGGTTGAGCTGTCGATAGGGCAGCACTCCCGCCTTTGGAAGTACAGGTTCAAGGGAAGTGCGTGGACGGGACACGCTCCAGAGCGGAAAAGCGGGTCTACGCTGAACACGGGCTATAGATGATTGCGCGGGTGTTACAACGCTGGGTTTCGTACCTTGATCCGCCGTAAGCGATCCTCCACAACACCCAGCCGTCCTGACAGGTTTGCAAGCTTTTGCTGAATCCTTGCAATTACCGCTTGATACTCTTGATTCTGAGCCAGCGGCTTCGGATGCGCAAGGGCCTTCACGGCTGCAGGCAAAAGCAAAAAAGAATGCATCAGCGCCAGGTTAAGGCCGAGGTTGCGCGGTGTTATACAATATGGAAGAGGCCGTTTAAGGCCGATGGCTACTTACCTTCAACAAGGCGATTGATTTCATGACTAAGCTGCGCTTGGCTCGCAGCTAGTTGGTCATAAATTTCATCAGCGACCCCTCGATGGCGAGCTAGGATTGCACGACATTCTGCAGTTGTTGTCACATGGATGGATTACATCTGGAGCGGGTTCAATGGCTGGCGCCAAAGTTAGCGCCACAGCTATCCTAGGGTTGTGCTTACCACCAACAGCTGCTGCGACTTCGCTATTCGTGGCACATCCAGCAAACGACATAGTTATGGCATTGCGCAGTCAGCTATACGTTATGCGGCATGCTTTGCAATGCGACGGCCGGTGTCGTCGTGACTGTCGTGATATACGCAATGACGCATGAAGTCAACAAACCAAGGGTCCCCGACCAAGAGCACATTTTTCACTCACGGTTAAACCACGCCTACGTTCCACCCGAACATATGTACCAGTCACACGAAGCCGCAGTCGGCTGCCAGGCACGACACGCCTGGCGTTGCAGTCAGCCAGAGATTTGCAATCCCGCCTTCCAAAGCTCGGCGGTGCTCCTCTCCCCCTTTCACTCTCTGCCGCCACGCACCGACCTGCATGCACAACGCCACCATGTCACCTTGCTGGGAACCAACAACACGTCGGGAAGGAACCACGCATGCGGCCCCCAACCAACTGCGAATTTAGTCCTCCCTCTTCCTCCCCACCACGCCAGGTGCGCCTGCAAGGGCACTCCCTAGGTTCTCTCCACCCTAAACACCTTCTGGTTCGTCAATGCTTGATGCTTTGCCTCAGGCCCGCGGTACAAATGTGACCGTTATGTGCAGTGGTTTGTCGATCGCGTGTGCCGTACTTCCTCGCACTCATCCCCGCAGTACCCGTTGCATCTATCATGCGTATGACGGCATATGAACCTCGGATCCAAAACCTCTGGTCACATCTGACACACCTTAGAGCCGAAGCCTGCTGTACCGCATTATGCACACATGCTACTGCAGCTACCGTACATTCCCGCCGTCGTACAATGTCATGGTAAACGCAACAGCTGCACTGCCTCCCACGGGTCGCCCCACAGGCGCACGTGGCAAGCGAGTGCCCGCAATCCCTCATAATGTCACAACACCCCTCCTGTCTATCAGTTTGCTCGCTACTAACGCTCGCCAGATTCTGCACGCTCGCCCGCAATCCGCAGCCCCATGCCGCCAGCCGGCCAACACCGTCCCGTAGGGCACTACACCTCCCGCTCGTCCTCACCTCCTCCACTTGCCTCCTCCAGAGGGTCTCCACTGAAGTAAGTGCGCCGGGCCCACCCTGCCGCGACCCCTGCTTGCACCCTGCACCCCTTCCACCCTGCAGGCCACGTCAGATCTGCAAACATCCAGCTAACCCTCTGCTCCACCTCCCATACACCCCCACCCCAGTCACTGAGCTATGTTCCTAACCCACCAAACCCCCATCTGCTTCAGACGTTTCAGTACACCCTCCGCCCAGCACTGCCCCACATCAATGCCCGGCGGCAGCACCCGCGTCAGTCCCTCCTTTCGTGCCCGCTCCCCCTCCCGACGTCGTCGTTCCCGCCCCTGCCGCCTCCCCTGTCCCCGTGACCAGCGCCGAGTCGGTGCGGTTCTGTGAGACCAGCGCTATGGCGTCCCAGAAGCCCTGCCGCAGCGTCTTATCCGTGGGGTTCAGCTTGAGGCCTTGCTGGAAGGCGTGCGCCTGCGGCCGGGTGCAGCAGCCGGTTGGGGGGGGTGGCAGGTTGGGGAATAAGGCTCTGTTCATTGGTGCATTCCTAGGGTCAGGGGGCTTCGAGGGTACAGGAGGGGCTACATGGCGTTGCGGGTAGGACAGAGAGAGAGCGGAACGGTGTAGCGGAAAGGCTAAGCAGACGTACCCACGCCCCCACACGTTCCAAATGCAGAGGGCCAGGCCGAGCCCGGCCCTCCCTCCCTCCCAGCTGCAGCCGTACCGCTCCTGCGTAGTCTTTGAGGTGGAAGAGCGCGAAGCCCTTGTGGTAGTGGCCGTCCATGATGTGCGGCGCCAGCTCCACCACACGGTCCGCGTCCACAGCAGCGCGTTCATACTGCTGCAGGCAGGAGAGCGCGATGGAGCGCATGCGGTAGAGCTGCGCGGGGGGAGGTAAGGTGAGAGGAGGGAGAGAGGAGAGAAAGGGGTAGGGGTATGGGATTTGAGTTTGGGACGAGAGGGTGGCCGGGGAGGGATCACGTAAGTGAGAGGTGGGGCGGAACGGGTATGATGCGTGTTGAGCAGGCTGCACTGGAAAGGGTAGATGGCGGTGGGCATATGAGGGGTGCCATGCAACCCTCCTGTGAGCCCCCGGGGTATTCCTTGTCTGTAGCCTGTGGACAAACCCCTACCTTGTAGCTAGTTGAGTGCAGGTCAATGGCGATGTCTAAACAATGGAGGGCTTCATCGAATTGCTTCAATGATAGGTGCTCCTTGGCTTTGCGGCGGAGCTGCAAAGAGCAAAGGGCCGAGGCTTCAACCGCGATGCATCGCGAGCATTATTAATGCCCAAGCCGCACCTCGTTAATTTTGGCCTCTATGCGAGGGTCTATCTTTACTGGTTTATACTTCTTCTTTTCGCTATCAGTAGTAGCGGTGGTATTCGGCGCTGTCTTTGTTTTATCGGCCATGGCAAATCCTTGCTTCAACCACGAGTCTCGGCTTAATTAATAAGATAAATACTTCAAGTAGCTACCAAACGGAAGTATTGACCAAGTAACAGGATGGTGGGCAACCGATGTCCGTGCTGTACGCTCGCACGGCGCTGGGTCCCTGTTCTCTGTCCGGACCGCCGTACGGCTTGGCGCCAGGCAGGCCAACAGAGAACCGCTCAAAAGAGCTTTCTTTTAACCAAAGACCGATTCAGGGGGTCTATGCCAAGTATTGGGTGGCTGTTTCTCGATTTGTTTGTAAACTTTGCGCTCAATCTCTGATAACCACACCACCTAGCTGTATTGTAAAGCCCAAACCGGCGCAATATACCTCAAATCCTCCTTTGATTAATACTGGTCGAGTTGCTTGTTCGTAACAGCAAACAGCGATTAACATGGACACCCCGGACCGCCCGATGAAAGAGAACTGGGGTTCTACAACCATGTCAAGCCCATGTTCATAGGAAACGAGGTTTGAAATTTTGCAGACTTGCAAGGTTAAAGTTTGGTATTGGACCGGGGTAGTTTGCAAGCGCGGCATGTGCCATGCATGCGACAAAGGAATCGGGAAACACGATTTGAGTTATTGCAGTTCCTTGTTGTAGTCATTAAATGGAGTATGGGAGTGCTTTTTCCGTCGCGAAATTCGTTCTGGCTAGCGAGCAGCATGCAACCGTGTTTGCAGGGTATTAGTTGGAGGGGCCTTCAGGGCAGGGTATGTGGCTGGTCCGGGAGAGGGGTCCGGAAACACGATTGGAGTTGATTGCCATTCCTTGTTGTAGTCATTGAATGGAGTTTGAGAGTGCTTTTCCCGTTGCGAAATTCTCTCTTGCTAGTGAGCAGCATGCAACACCATGCCAGCACTGAGGACCCTTGCAGTTGAGCCTCACACCGCACCGGCACCGAGGTTCCTAGCATAACAGTCCAAATCAGGTAGATGCTGAACCATGTCTATGCACGCGCATGCATTCACGTACCATGCCAGCACCTTAGGCTTGTTGCCTTAATCGTATCCATTAACGACGCCAACCCTATGGCAGTAAGAACCCATGACGTGGACAGACTGATGCCGTGGTGATGCTGAGGGAGTGTCAACAATAAGCGCGCGGGGCTCACGGCCACGTAAGGGTCCCTTACAGGTTCCAACTTGTTTCACCTCCCGCCAGATGCTACCGGTACTGGATGCTTGATGGGATTGGAGGTCGTGGAAATCTTGCCGGAATACTTGCTATTGAGCCAGGCAATAGCCCCAATTTCCCCATCAAGCTTTGTAAGGAAACCAAGCTTATCAGGATGCCTGGTGGCCACGACAAGCTTCTGCTCACTGTACATTGGGCTGATAACGGTATATTGGGATGATAATACTCATGAAGGCGGGCTAGTGGCCAGGTGTAGCCGTGTTGCTGCCCCTAAGTGGTGTGGCAGGAAGGGCGTCAGCTAGGTCCTGAACGTCTCCATCATGTACAGTTTGGGAAGGCTGACGTCCATCCCCAACACCAGCCGGTGCTGCGCCACTCTGCATGCCAGCCGGAACTTGGCCAAGAGGTGCTTGTGAATGACGTTGCTGCCCCTGTGAGTCTAGTGAACTAGTGAATCCCAAACCCAACGTCACCCGTACAAGACAAGGAGAGGAGCTAATAAGACCTTGATATGCCGCCCGCACTTCCACATCTCTGGGATAACTGGCTTCGCCCTCAAAGCCGTCCGAGTCCCCCTCGTTTGCTGTCGCGTAGCCCCCACTATCGTCGCTACTAGTGTCGTCGCCATCGCCTTCATCGCTTCCAAAGGAACGCCAGCGATACAGCAACAATATAGTTACATATCCATCTCAGTCATAGTCCTCCTCGGAATCCTCATAAGGCAACTCTGATTCGTCGCTGGACATGACGCAACAGACTTATATTGAGGTAACCGTGACACTAAGCTGAGGGAGATATTACATCCTACAAACTTACCGGTATCTTTAGTTGCAATTAAATGCAAGTTTGGGCTTTACTGTGGCAACTAGCCAGTGCCGGTGTCAGAGAATGAGCTCAGAGTTTGCAGGCAAAATGATAAATAGCCACCCAATAATTTACCTAGACCCCCTGAGTCAATATAAAGGTAAAAGAGCCTTCGTTTGGCAGTTCTCTGTTGGCCTGTCCGTCCAGGGGGGGCCAACAGAGAACAGGGACCCAGCGCCGATCATGCGTGCTGTACCTATCGACAGCGTAGGAGAATCAGAGGTGCGATGTCAAAGGAGCTGCGATACGCATTGGCACGGTAATAACTGCAGTATTACGACTACATGAGCAGTTTAATGTCGAACCTTTCTGAGCTACACCCAGGATACGACTGTATATTTCATTCCCATCGCGTTTATCAGCTTGCCGTTTTCCACCGCATATAACTAAACTTGCTGAAAGTTACATGGCGTAGGATCCCGCCCTCCTGGTATACGAAGCCCTTAGCTTAAATATTCCCGTATGCTCCCGTCTGCAGTAGTCCACATCGCTACTTACCCTACCGCTTGCCCAATGTATTGAGCTCTAACTTGTTGCCTGACGGCGGAAGCTTCGACGGTTGAACATGGCTTCCGACTACTCACTTGAACTATGGGACGTGCGTGGTCTTCCGTCCAGCTACAACCGTTTAGTGTTGGAGGTGCGTCAGTTAGGTTTCGCTTTGTATGCACCAGCACTGTAACGCGCACGTCGGCTGCATCCGGCTTCCAGGTCATCGTGCGGACACCGCGGTTGCTGAGCACAGTGCGGCGCAAGCACTCCACCTCAGGCTTCCAAGCGGATGCGGCACGCGGCGTTACCATTAGTTGGTCTCAAGCGAAGGCCGCCAAGGTAGGCCATTGGCAAATGTCAGCGCGACATGGCAGAGCCAAAGGCGCCAAGGCGCGACGACGAGTCAGCCCCATTGCGACCCAAAGAGCGGACGTGTTGCAACTCATACCGTGCTCTTTAGCATAGAAACCTACATGCATTACCTCTACTTCCTTCCAGTCCAATCTCAATGGGGCTGCGAATCCATGCCGCCAAACCCTCGTTTCCACCGGGTTTTCGTGCTAGGATGCTGGCATGATAACGAAGCTTGACCCCGTTGAGCCTACTGGACCATGCATGCCGTCCACAGGCATCCTTTCGCCTAAGGGTTGTACCAGGCAACGCTGCGGCGGCGGCCGACTCAGTGACAACAGCAGCGGCGCCGTCCGCGGTTTCGGAGGGACTCCTGAAGGCGTGTAAGAGCCGCGAAGTGCCGCTGCTGCTCGGAGCGCAGGGGTTGCAAGCCGCGCAGCTACAGCTGCAGCTGCAAACAGACCCCGGAGGGTCGGGCGGAGCTGCTGCAGCGGCAGGTGGCGGAGGCGGTGGCGGCCGTGCCGACACTGGGTGCCTCGTAGCGGAGGTAAGGCTGATGGCCTCCAGGACCCCGCGGCTTGTTGTGAAATGTATTTACTGAACGTGGGACAAGCAGCTGTGTTGAGTCGGCCCTATTTGTGATACAACCCTTACATGGCCCTCTACCGTAGGTTGAGTTTGTGGTACGGAGCAAAGCTGACGGCGGCGATGGCAACCCCGCTGCTGCCGCCGCCGCCGCCCCGGCGTCAGCGGCCATGCCTGCGGCCGCGAACAACGCCGCCTCCAACCCTAACTCCACCAGCACCGGCGCCGGAGGCGACTCCGCTGCTGCAGGCGGCTCCCCGCTAGCCACACTGCGGTCGTCCTCCCTGCATGCATGGGGCGAGCAGGCCGCTGCCGCAGCACAGCCGGAGACCGCACCGTCAGCCGCCGGCACTGCCGCCGCCACGGCAGCTCCTACGGCACGCAAGCGGTCGTGGCTGCTGGCGCTCGGGCTGGTCCGCCATGCTGGCGGTGGCGGGGCCGGGTCAGCGGAGCATGCAACTGATGCCGGCGGCGGCAACTGCGCACTGGCGCGGTGTTCCTCGGAGCGCACTCTCCGAGGTGACGGCAGCGGCATGGTGGTTGCGCCCCGAGCGCGGAGCCGAACCGTTGGAGGTGCGTTGTTTCCCCTGGCTGCGTCAGCGGCCGCGTCGCCGTCGACGGCGGCGTTGGGTGCGGGTCCAGGGCTGCTGTGCCCCTCTCCGGACGGCAGCTGCGAGGACCGACCCTGGGTCGGCCCCGGCGGCGACCAGCACCCACAGCCGCCATCGCAGGACCTGCAGGAGCAGCAGCGGCAGCGACAGCAGCAGCAGACGCGCTGGGGCGGTCTCCGCACCCGGTTACCCAATGCGACGTCGTCAGGCGGTGGCGGCGTCAGCGCGCAAGCGGCGGCCGGAGCTCCGGAGGCAACGGCGGCGTCGGCCGCGGCAGAGGTCGCAGCAGGGCCGCCTGCGCCTGTGCCGCCGCAACCAACGGCTGCGGCAGCGGCGGCAGCGCTGGCAGCGGGACGTCCTTCTCAGCAAGCCTTGCCATCGTTACCGAGCGAGTCGCCGGAGCCGCAGCCTCCCAAGCGCCGGCGCCTGGGGGACTTCCTCGCGCGGCTCTTCGGTCCCAGCTCGGCCAGCGGGCACTCCCACTCACGGCGCGGCGGCGCCGTCCTTGCGGCGGCAAGCTCGGACCTACCGCACCCCGCCGCGACCGGAATCGCGCCCATGTCAGCTGCCGGCAGCCCCAGTCCCTCTGCCGCCCTGCCCGCACCTCTGCCAGCTGGCAGCAGTGCCGTACACCCTCACCCTCTCCATCACCCTTCGGAGCCGCAACACCCGACTAACATGCGGCGTCCCGCCAGCCCGCCAGGCCTCGCCCCACTAGTACCGCCGCAGCCGCAGCTGGGGGACGTCTACCGCATCCCTGACGGCAACTACGCGTCTGAAGGAGGCGTCCAGGTGGGCTTCGGGGCCACGCTTGATGGCTCCGGCAGCCTTCCTCAACCCATAGTCCTTCCCGGACTGGATTCCCCGGGTGCCGGCGACACGTCTCCCGCCGCCGGCCCGGACCGCCTGACTGTCGAGCCCCCCGTGGAGGACATGGCGGCGGCTAGCCTGGCGAGCCCGATGGCGGCGTCGCCGTCGCCGTCGGCGGCGGGATGCTTGTCTTGGTGGTACGGCAGCTCGACGCGTGTACGGGCGATGCCGCCGCCGCCAGCGGAAGCTACGGTGGTGTCTTTAACGACGGCGGATGTGCTGGACGTTGAACTCAGCGGGGGCGCTGGTTGCGGTGCCGTACAAGCGGTACACGGGAAGTGCAACGGCTTGGTGTCGGCACCTCCGGCGGCGGCGGCGAACAATGGCGGCGGCGGCGGCTTTTTTGATACCTCGTCCACTGTACCCATGTGCATTGCCACTTTCTCTTCAGGCGCCGCTGCGCAGACGGCGGCAGCGGCCATGGTGTCGAGAGGCCCGGGACAAGAGCAGGGGGCAGCGGGGGCGGATGCGCAAGCGGCGGCGGGGGCTGCTGTTCCGAGCCCTCTGGAGGCGGAGATAGGCCGTGTCGAGGCGTTTGTGAACGCTCAGAAGGAGATCGCGGACGAGCTGCGAGCCTCGTCGCTCAGCCAGTGCCAGTAAGTGGGCATAGCATAGGGTACACGACATGCGGCCTTGTAGGGAGCGGATGCTGGCGATTTCCGCAGCATCGTACCCTTCTCGGGCAGAGTCGTGCTCGTGCCTGCTGCTTCGTCCCTTATCAGTGACTCCGTGCCGTCCCCAATCCTACCTAATAAAGCTTCCGTCTTTCACCTCCGTCTGCAACCCCCTGCCCGCAGGTTTCTGCTGGACTGCCTGAAGAGCTCCGACCTGTGCTGGCTGGTCGGCGACAGCCTGCTCCAGCTCAAGCTGCAGCTGGGCTTCCCATTCGACGCGGGCAGCCCCATGCCTGACGCCCCCGACTGGTTCCGGCTGGTGCTCCAGCCGCTGCAGCCGCATATGCAGCTGGCGGCAGCGGCGGCATCAGCACCGGCCACAGGAGGGCAGCTGCAGCCTCCTTCTTCGCCGCCTTCGCAGCAGCAGCAGCAGGAGCAGGAACAGCTGCTTGCATCTTGCTCAGCTGTGACAGGCGGCGGCGTTGAGATCGTGGACAAGGGCACGGCCACGCTGGCAACGGCATCCGCCGGTGCGGTGACCCACGGGTCGGGACCCCAGCCATCCGTGACGCATCCTCCTCACTGCTGCCCGCCTGAGGTTCTGAAGGTACGCTGGGCGCCGATTGATCAGAGACAGGCCGGCGGTGCTAACGCATGCGCCGCAATTGTCCTGGAGGTGGCGGCATGGTGCCTTTCTGCCGTGCAGCGTTGGCACGCCGCTAGCAGCGGCGCCTCCTCCGCCTCCGCCGTAGCAACCGCCGCTGGTGTCATAGACCTCTGCCAAAGCAACAGCATTGACAGCGAGGGCTGCAGCATCGTGGGTGTTAAGGAGCTCCCGATCGGCCCCTCGGTATCACGAACCCCTCGACGAATGCCTCCGCACCTACCCTCCGTGGTTGCGTCGGCGGCGCCAGCAGTAGCAGCAGCACCAACGGCAGTGAGAGCAGCGGCGGCGGCGTCGGTTTCGGAGCTAGACGCCATGACAGGCGCCGCCCTGGAGCAATGCATCCGCGCGGGTACCGCGGTGTGGCAGGGGCTGCTGGCGCAATCCGAGGCCGCCCGCGTGGCTTCCAGCACGGGGGATTTTGACTTGGAGCACATGCTGCAGCTGGGCGGCTACAGCTGCAAGCTGAGGCTGGCGGAGTATGCAGCGGCGTCGCTGTTGGAGGGGGGTACAGGGGCCGGCGGCTGCGGTCTTGCCGACGCTGCAGCTGCTGCTGCCGGTTGCCGGCCCAGCAGTGCAGAGGTGCCTGCAGGGGCGGCCGCATCTGGTGGGGCATCGTTAGGTGGAAAGGATGGTGGCAGCGGTGCGCAGCAGCCTCCCCTGAGCCTGCTGTTCCCATGTCTCCCAGTCGAGGGACAAAGGCAGCAACACCCGCTGCCGCCGGTACCACCAGCGGTGCCGCCGTTAGCCCTGCAGCAGCACCACCCCTCTCAGCAGCCGCTGTTATCGCCGCGTGCTGAGGCGCTAGGGGAGAGCATGGAGACCGAGAACCAACGGTCATCCCTCCAACTGCAGCAACAGCAGCAACAACAGCAACCGGCTCTGACGGTTGGCGCGGCCGTACGACGGAGCATCCGCCGTTGCTCCTCAGCAGGCGGCGTGCCCGCGTTCTCCTCCCTCGTGAGCTGCTTGGACCAGGTACGACAGGCACTGGGGGGCAAAGGCGCACGGCACACGAATACCGGTAATCGCTCAACGATGTTGAAACATACGGTGGCTCCTTGTCGTGTTCTGTCATGAACGTGCATTCGCGGCAACCCCAAGATATCTCGCCTTGCAGTTCCTTCCTTCGCCAAGCCCTTCAACCCCTTCAACACAGCAAACCCTCGCCCGCATTCTGCCCTGCCCTTCCCTACCCTGCCCCTCGCTTCCCTGCCCCTCCTCCCTGCGTTCCCCCCTGCACCCCTTCCCCAGGGCGTGTACGTGCTGGGCTGGCGCGGCCACTTCGCCACCCTCTGGCTCCGCCCCGGCGGCCGGGTGCACCTGATCGACTCCCTGGGCGCCCGCCTGTCCGCCGACTGCCCGCTGGCATTCGTGCTGGAGTTCCCCGGCCGCCCCGAGTTCCTGTCCTTCTTCTTGTCGCGACACCGGGCGCGGCGGGATGCTGCGGCTGCGGACGACATCGCGGGGGGCAACTTGGCGGCGCTGGTGGAGGTGCACCGCTTGGAGCTGCGGGCGCTGGGGTAGAGTGGTGGTGCGGGGGAAGGGGCTGCGGCTGCTGGGGTAGGCTGGAGGGGGGTAGCGGCAGGGGCTGGGGTAGGGGGCAGGAGTAGGTTGGGCCGGAAAAGAGGCAGGGGGGTTGTTAGGCGTGTTACCGGTAGGTCCAGCAGTGGCAGGGGTCGGGTGGTGTTGTGCGGTACGGTGGTGTGCCGGCAGGGGGTGGACCGGGCAGTGCGTTGTGAGATTAGAGGCGGATACCCTTGTACTGTAGCGGTTGATGCATGCTGGTGCAGTACGACGATGCGTGGCTGGGTGTTGGATGGGTTGTTGCAGTAGCGGCTGCGCAGGGACGGCAAGGCAGCGGGAGTGGCAGTAGCGGTGTTATGTGCGGCTGATGGCGTGCTGGGCGCTTCCAGAGGGGGCTGTGTACCGAATTAGTGGCATTGGCATCGGCAGAGGGTTCGTCGGTTCAAGATGACTGAAGATTAATATTAGCACGAGGTGGAAGACACTTCGCTGCACTGTATGTTTTGCAACATGGCAGGGTTGTGGGGCCGCAGTTGCAGCCGTGGGCAAGCGGGACAGTCAGGCGTCAAGGGCATGACGTGAGCAAACGTGTGCAGGTGGAGGTGCCCTCGCCAGCACCCAAGGGCGTCCTAAACAGGCACCAAGGAGTCCTGGTATTCATGTGAAGGGGAGGAAGTAAGGGGTATTCATGACGAGGTCGGAAGGCGTGCGGTTGGTGGGGCAGTCCATGAGCCGGTTTCAACTCTAGTTACCGGTATGGCACTGCAGCTCGACTTGTATTTCTAGGAGACGCATTGGCGATTGCTAGCGGGTTGGGGCCCCCGGTGCCCTGCCCCCCTGTCGTAACCTCTCGTAGTGGTAAGAGCTCGCCGTTCGGCTTGGCAGCAGCTCCTGAGCTCAGACGTTGATTCATGGTTGTGGTGACATGCGACGTATTCGAGCATCTGCAACTGGCGGTCCAAGTATGTACGGGACCAGGGGACCGTTCCATGTTGTGCATAGTCGGTACTGGTAAACCGTCTTAGCGATGTAGCGGTTGTAGCGGTGGAATGCTTCCGTAGGTAGGTGACCGGGAACGTAGTTTGTTGGGAGAAGGTGGTACGACGAGGATGGCGCGTCACGCATACAGCAGTATTGGGGTTCTCCTTCCGCTAGGGGCGGTTCATCGTTCTCACTGTTCTCCGGCAGTGCTTATGACTTGTTAGGTTTCTTGCACGTGCGTGCAAGTGCTGCTGGCTAGTGTTTGGTTCTGTCGCCCCATGGAATGCGCTTTCTGGCACGTGACACATGCTCCCGTAGTAGTTCCCGTAACTGATAGCTTCTGGGGTTATCGGCCATGTGCCCATGTCCCCCGCAATCACCGCCAGGGTTGTAGGGTCGGGTTCGTCACCCACATGCTCTTGCTGCCAGTGACAGAACAATGTACGTATCAATCCGTCACCGCCGCAGGTCGTGTTGAAGCCGAAAAGGCAAACACTCCCAATGTCCGAACTCAACGGGGACATTAAGCAGCCACCAACACAGCTGCGGATTGGGAAGGCAGCAGCGAGTGGCGGATGGTTTTGTGGGCAAATGGTGGGCGTGTGTATGGTTATCAAGTACACGGCAGCACACAAACCGATATGAGCTGAACCCAGATGCCAAAGGCAGCATGCGGCACGAGCAGGGTTCGGCACGTTGAGAGGATTGGTGGACTGCCCCTTCCCTAGGGAGGCCTCCCCCGACCGCGGCTGCTCTGTACTTGCTGTCAGGTGCCGAAAGGGACCCGCATCGGGAACTGCATGCATTCGAGGCGATCGAGGTTACCATTAATCATTTACACCATTCAATCAAGGTGGCGCTACGTCGTTTAAGCAGCACAGTCGAGGTTCCGCAGCAACAGCCTTTCAAGGTCGTCAGCTCGTCGAGACGACATGTATATCATTCGCTTTAGCAGTATGCTCTTGACCAGAACTCGCAAAAGTCGAAGCATTGTTCCAGTCCAGAGCTGTACAGTGCATAATCATCAGAGAACGCGTCATGCAGCACGGATTGTCCCGCCGGGTCGGTTTTTCCCGCGCGGCATTCAGGGAAGCCCTGTCATCGCGGAAAGCCGTCACACCACAAGCACAAGCCGCAACCAGAAAGGTTTGCTGCCTGCTTTATACTTAAGACAGCGTGGTAAAGGATACTATAGCTTCATTTCGCTAGCAGCCACATAAAACAGCCTCACCGCTGCGACCCGAGCTAATTGCGCGCGCAGTGCTTGTAGCGTTGCATTCTGATCCAGCCAAATGCAGTTAGCACCAAGAAATCCGGATAGTTACATGGTGCGTTCCCTGGAAAGGCTCCGCCAGGTCGCGAAGGATGCCGGCACAAGCTTGGGCCCACAGCTGGAGCTAGACAAGTTGAGCAGGGAGCAAATTAAAGGCCTCGAGAAGGGGCTTCAGGACATAAAAGAGAAGGTGCTTCAGGACATAAAAGAGGCGGCTGACAAAACTGAGGGGCTGTCTTTTGCCTTCTGCAAAAACCGCGACTTTTCGGAGGCGGTGTCCGTCCTCATGTCCAAGGCGCTACTCTGCGAGAGCAACGATGCGGCTGGAGATACCGAAGGCTACCTCCTCTTGGCCTCCAGTGCAGCGTCCCTTGCTTTCATCTTGCTGCTTTCGACAGACACCTGTGAACATACCGCCTGCGTTGCGTTCGCGCAGCGGCTGCAGCCCCTGCAGCTGCTGGTGCAGCTCGCGCGCCTGGTTGCCCGCCACTCCGTGCAGCTGGCACCTGCAGGGGGCGCGAGCGGCCCTCCACCGGCACAGCCGGAGGTGGACAGCCGTACCTGGCGGCAGGGCTGTGAGGCGATTGGCGTCGCTACCGACATCGGACGTGCCTTGCTTGGCTTGGCCACGGTAGCGGCCCTGTCCGACGCAACAGCGGAGCAGCAGCGGCACACCAGCAGCTTCATCCGGTTGCTGCACGCGGCACTGAGGCACAGCGGACTGTTGGAGCATGCCTGCCGGCTGGTGCTGCACCTGCACCTGCGGCTGCACCAGGTGGCTCCCGGGGCACATGAAATCGCGGGTCGCGGGCTTCTGCACCGCATGTCAATGCAGTTGGCGTTAAACATCAAACACGTCATCCTCCTGGCATCTCTTCGGCGCCGGCCAGCCGCCAATCCAGCCGACCCCGCCACCACCGCCGCCGCCCTGGAGGAGGTGCTATGCGGCCGCTGCACGCACTACTTCATGCTGGCCATGGGGCTCGCGGCGCTGTGTACGGCGGACGGCGGGCCCTCGTACGGCATGCCGGCGGAGCTGCTGCAGCGGCTACCCGTATACGACGATGCTTATCAGGATGACCTACGCACCCGCCGGCGCGGCAGGCAGCTACTTGACAGCACGGCCATTCAGTGCATGCTTAGCGCACTGGAGCTGTCTGGCCGGGGGAAGGCAGCGCCGCCGCCGGGCTGGGATGCGGCGTGCGTGGTGGTGTGCCGCGTGTGGGACCTCATCCTGACGTCGGCGCAGGCGCATGCAACAGAACCGGTGCAAGGCCGGCAGCAAGAGACGAGCTCCGCGGGGTTAGCGGCGGAGGCGCCGCTTGCGTCAAGCAGTGCGTCAGCGGCGGCACCGTCGGAATTGAGTGGCTTGCCGCTGCCGCCGCCGCCCCACCAGGTGGTGTTGCCCCGTGAGGAGGTGGGCCCCCTGGCCCTGGACGCCTTCGACTGCCTGTCCGCCATCCTGCCTGTCGAGTCGGGCAAGCCTAGCTGGAGTCGGTGGGCGCGGCGGTTCTGGGAGCTGGTGGCTGCGACCACCCGGCACGCCATGCGGTGCGCTAACCCGGACATCCGTACCCTGCTGGGCGAGCGGCTGAGTCGAGAGCTGCTGAAGGCCTTCAGTAACCTAACTATAACGGGTAAGCCGAGCGCCGAACAACTACGTTGCTTGTCGCATGTGTTCAAGACTGGATTACGGCAAGGAAAGGCCGTGTACATGCCTGGAAGTAACAGAGACAACCTCACCGCTCAGAGAACGCCACTGTATGCATAACCCACAAAAGTACACCACCACCCCCCGAAATCCAGCACCTTTCCGCAGGCCCTTGCATGACCAGCACTCGCACTCCCTATCGCGCCCACCGTACTCGTATCTCAGCTTGTACCCCCTCGGCTTGTACCAACGCATCTTCAGGAGACAAGCGATAACCCCATTCGGGTCTCCAATCGCCGCCCTCCGCAGGCCCCTTCCCGCTCGCCCCCCCGCCCCTGGCATCTGCTGCACTGGCGGGCGGTGTGCTGCCCTGCCTGGAGCGCCTGCTGCGGCGCGCGGGGGAGGACCCCGCCAGCAGCCCAGAGGCCGGCGTGCTGGCATCCATGGTAAAAGAGGACGACCTGTGGTGCTGCATGGCGGTCGTGCTGTCGTACAGCGAGGAGCGGCAGGCGGCGGCGCTGGTAGTGACACTGGGCAAGGTGCTGCGCCGGCTGGCGCTGCCCCAGGCGAGGGGATTCCTCCTCTCGTCGAGGGATATCATCGAGCTGTGGTGTGCGCTCTTCGAAGGAGCAACTGTATCCCTATGCGGCGCCATAACGATGTGCGCTTTGCAGTTGCAGTTGCAGGGGGGGCAGCAGCAGCAGCGAGCGGCCGTCCGGCGGCTGGTTCTGAGCATGGCCTGGGAGTGGCTGCCACCCCTGGCGAGCATCGCGCAGGCGGCTGTTGAGGACGTCACGAGGCAGCTACCGGCCACTGCGCACAGCCTGCTCTTCTGCCTGCGGTCACTCACAGCCCTAGCTTCGTTGGAGGACAATGCACGTGCAGTGGCCCAGCTATCAGATGCAGTGGCCCAGCTAACAGGTGCAGTGGAGGGCTCAGCTGCGGCCGCGGCAACTACCAGTGCGGCAGCAGCGGTGGCGAGCGCAGGTGCGGCGTCTCCTGACAGCGGCTGGCTGCAGCTGCTGCTGCGCAGTGTGCCCGTAGTCGACCTGCTGGGTGCCTACCTGCGGAGCCTGACGCAGCTCAAGGCCAGCGACTGCACCCTTGTTCCCAAGCTGGCGAGGGCCTGCTGCGATGTGGCGGAGGCGCTCCCCCAGGAGGTGCGGCGTGCGGCGATGGCGGCGGCGGCACTTCCCGTCGGCGGCACTGGCGGCGGCAGCCGCAGGGGTAGGGGTCGGGTTGGCCGTCAGCGGCAGCAGGCCGGCGCCAGCCGCGGTTGCTCCGCCGCAACAGGTGGTGGCACTGGGGGTGCCGCCGCCGTTCGCCTCCCTAGCGCGGGCGGCAGTGGCGACCCCGGCAGCACCCCCATTGCCGCCTGGCACCCGGAGTGGGTGCGGGCGCTGCTTCCTGACCTGCGGGGTCCAGGTACCCACAGCGACCTGTCCGCTCAAGTGGAGGCGCTGGCAGGGAAGCTGGAGGCATGGGGGGCTGGCCGCGGGGATGAGGCTGGCGGGGGTGAGGCTGGCGGGGGTGGCCCTGCTGCTGCTACTGCTGGTGCTGCTGCTGAGCCCCTCCGCCCGCCTGCTGGGGTCCGGCTGCTGCCCAGCTGCGGCAACCCCGCCTGCCTCAACCTGGCGGGGGACAGCGAGGCGGAGGTGCGGCTCAAGGGGTGCGGGCGGTGCGGGGCGGTGGGGTACTGCTGCCGGGAGTGTCAGACGGCGCACTGGGTGGCTGGACACCGGGAGGAGTGCGGGCGGCTGCAGCAGCGACAGGAGCGGGAGGCATAGGCTGGCTGGGGAGGACGTACGGGGGTGCAGCGTCGTGCGGCGAGAGGGGGAAAAGCAGGGGTCTTGGAGTGGGCGGAGCGGAGCAGGGGGGGGGGCTGAGGAGCGGTTGCAATGCCGTGTAGTGGTTCCGGAGATTGGTGAGTGGCGAAGGGCAGTAATGGGTCTCGCTTGGTTGCCTGTGAAGGGCAGGTTATGCCGTCACGCAGTTTATCGCTGGATAGCCCTTTGTATGGGCTATCCGTAGATGCCATTGCGGTTGTGGAAGGGGGTGTTGTGAAAACGTTATGCCGTCACGCAGTTTGTACGACAGCGGCTGGGGACTTAATCTGTGAGCCTGAGGGGGCCGCTGGAGGGCTGGATGGGATCGCACGCTACATGCTCAAGACTTTGCCGGCCTTGGGGATCAAGCTGTCGCTGGATAACCCTTTGTATGGGCTATATCCGTAGATGCCGTTACGGTCGTGAAAGACGGTGTTGCTAAAATGTGATGTCGTACTGCGTGTCGCAGGCTGGGTAGTTGGTGGGTGTGTCTGTGAAATGCGGAAGGCCGGATCAGGCGCTTCCCTTGGCCGTTCCTGGCCTGGATTGGCGCTATCCCTTCCTTATTGAGTGCCCTGTCGTGTGTGCAAATGAGGTTTAACTGCACCCAGAATCAAGTTGGAGGCCACCGATGCGGCTCAGATCCTCCTGACCGTCGTGCGGGTGTTAACAATGACATGTGGTGAGCGAATGCGGGCGAGGTGGGAGCGAAGATAGACGTAGCGATAAGCACCAGTGTATAAACGAGGCATGCAGGATGGCAAAAGAAGCTGTCCACAGCATAGCTTACAACACAGGAGGGCAAAGAGGCACGACGGAGACGGAGTTCCCGTTTTCCTCGCTGCGTCTGCTCCGTGTCTGGCTTTGGGGAGTGCTGTAGGGGAGCACAGGAGGGAATGGGCTCTCGCGGTTTCCCCCGGCTGTCCGCACGCACTGGCTTCGCCCGCAAGGGACATGGTGGGTACGATCTGGCAGCGAGACGGGGTGCGGCTGGGGGCCGAGTGCCGTACACGGACCCTCATTGGACACACCGCTGCGCAGTCTGGGATGGTAAGAAGTGCTGCGATAGGGCCTGGTTCTGGCATGCGTCAGGGGCGGCAAACGGAAAGCAGCTTAATCTGTCTTTCCCCCTGTTAACAACCTCGACTTACTGCAAGTCACGGGAACTGATCCATGGTCTCCAGATGTGCCAACAACACCCTGCCTACGGGGTTCACAGTCGCGGCATGCGAAAGCATGCCAGGGCCTAACTGCCGCAACAGCTGCGGCCTAAACTGCGAGTGACACCTAGCACATAGGTATTAACCCGGGCTGAGAACACAGCACCCAAACATCGTGCACGTGCCATGCACACCCCACTCTGAAAATGGCAGCCCCCTTCACTCCTACCCTCAGCGCCTACCCACTATCATGCAGGTCCCCACGCCCCATCTGCCGTACCAACACGCAGTGCCACATCACATCGCAGTCCCCGCTTCACTCCCTGCGCTCCAGTACTAACATCTGCGCTGACGCCACCTCCCAGGCGCAACCCTCCGAACGTGTCGTGCTCTGCATGCGTGCGCTGCGTGCTCTACATGCTGAGTGCGCCGGGGTTGGGGATGCCCAGGTTCTTAGCCAGCTCCCTCATCTTCTCCTTCATGCCCTGTGGGGCGAGGGTTTTGCGGGGAGCGCAGGATGACAACGCGGATACGGGTACGACCAAACTGCTACAGGTTGGTTGTGTGTGAGAGAGGAGCTGCTGCTACAAGGTTCCTGCTGCTACAAGGAGGACAGGGTACAGCATATGATGAAAGCTGTGCTGACGTGCCGTACAAGGCCTCCCCTCCTGACCCCCAGCGCGACCCGTGGGTCTCAGCAGCAGCTCGCAGGCCACTTACCGCGACGCTCTTTGTATGCGCGTCCCGCATCGCCTCCGTCGTCCGGCGCGAGCACTCCTGTGGGGTGGGGCGAGGCGGCGGCGGATGGAGTTCAACAGTTGCGGTCGCCAGGGCTTGCTTCCACGCTGTTACTAACTACCCCAAGACCGTATACATGGCCAGCCTAAGGCGTCCCCAGTCACAAAGACCGGAAACAGCGCCCGCTGGGGTGACGCCCAGCGTATCGCAACGCAGTGGCGCTACCTGCTCATGAGCGGCGGCGCCACCCTTCCTTCCCGCGCTGCACCAGCCCCTCAGCCGAGGTACTTCACTTTCCTTCCGTTCCCTCAAGAGCCCGGGGCCATCGCCATACCCTTTCGCCCCAGCAGCCCGAACCCGCTCTTTGTACGGCAATACCCCTTCACCACTTCCCACCCCCCCTCCACGTTCCCCGCTTCCCCCCAGCCCCCATCAGCTGCCGTACCTCCGCCCCCATGTCGATGGCCGCTTGTGTGATGTCCACCTGGCGGGGCTCCTGGTTGCCCGACATGACCACCTGCGGGGGGGGGGCGGGAGGAGAAGGTGTGGGGGGGGAGAAGGAGAGGACCACGTTGGGACAAGAGCGGGCAGGGGGTTGGGGGACGACGCGTGGTGGTGGAGGAGAGGGTGACCAGTGGGGGCTTGCCAGAGAGGCAAGCGCGCGACAGCGCCGATTGGTGAAAAACGGTGATGACGAAGCGAAGAACCTGAGTGACAAAGCGAGGGTTTCATTTCTCACCCGCACATACTCGTCCTCATCGTACCCCTCAAACTCGGTGCTGCGGAGGGCGGATGCGGGAGGAGGGCAGCAAGATCAGGGCGCGAGAGGGTGGCGTGGGTTCCACAAGTGCACGTCGATAATGCGGAATGCGCGTCGCAAAGGCACAGAAGGCCAAGGGGCTGCGCCAAGGGGAGGCACAACGTACGCAGCGAGCTCGGCTTGCACGCGAGCGGTCTCCGTTTGCACGAGCTGTTGCGCCTTCTTAACGCTCTCCATGATGTTCTTCATGTCAAATGGGTTGCCACCACCACCCTGCGCGCAATGTTGTGATAATATGACGCAACTGGTTGTAGGCCGCAAAGTCGGCCAGGCGTTGGACAACCCCAGATCAGGCACAAACATTCTTCACGTCCACACACCTGGCCGCCAAAGAGGGCATTGACTTGGAGTTGGGTGCGCCGGGGCCTGCAGCTGCACGACCCATTCCGAGTAACATACAGGAGGTAATTGGCAACTATTAATCCCGAAACCGAGCTGACATCACAGATGGTAGTGCATTTAATTTGAGCTCTACAGGCTAAGTGACTGACCTCGGCACGACCCGGCGAGCGGCTTGCCGCCCCGACACGCAAGTGTTGGCACGAAGGGAGCGCGCAGAAAGAGCCATTGTATAAGTTCTGGAGTTTGTGAAAGATCAGCTGTCTGCAAGGACAAAGGGCGATTACCAACAGCAATGGTTTCGGAGGGTGTTGCGACAAAAGCAAATTGCACGCCCGTTCGTTTGACCGTCTTTCTCAGTGACTTCAGTTGTTGCCTTTGGGCGTTAGGCCTGAGTCCTACTTAGGCCTTTCCACCCGCTTCGTTGCTTTCTACCTTTAAAAATGTTATTGCAAACGCGCGCGCCCGTTGCTTCTCGGGTGGCTACCCGCTCAGAGCGCGTAGCGGTTCCAGCGCCTGTTCTTAGGGCTTCAACTGTGGCTGTGGCGCCTGCTGTCGGCGCGACATGCACGACGCAGTCGCTTGTTGCCTGCAAGCGGAGTTCTTGGCGGCCAAGCGTTGTGGCGCAGGCCGCTACGGTTGAGGCTTCCCGCCAGTATGAGGCTCCTGGAAAGGGTTTGTCGCAGGCAAGTCTCGGTCGGCGCTCCGATTGTATGCGACCGATAGGTTTAGGTTTGCTTAGAGGCGTGCGTTTTGGTCTAGACAGTTACTCCGTTTAACGTCGCCGTTTAGTTATCTACGCTAGAACAAAGCGCCGGCAACTTGACAACTTGTAAATGATGGCCTATTTCCAAAAGCGTTTGCTTACAACCCTGCCACGTAAACCTACAGGTGAACGTCGTCTACAAGTTCGGCGGCTCATCCGTGCGCGACGCTGAACGTATGCGTGAGGTTGCGGACATCATTTGCAGCTTCCCACAGTATCTGCCCTGCGTGGTGCTATCTGCCATGGGCAAGGTGGGCTTCCTATTGTTAAACGCGTACATAGCGCAGCGACCATTAGTAAACGCCTCGAGGCGTTGGGTTTTCCCGCCGACGTCCGTCGCTGGCAGTTCGCCTCGGCGCCGTCCCTTGTGTCCTATCACATACTCCCGTTCCCAAGCAACCATACCATCTGGGTCCTACAGCGTCAGAAAGCCCAGCACGTGCCTAGTAACGCGGCGCAGTTGACTGCCTTCCCTCTGCCTACCCGTCGTCAGTATCCCGTAACCAACTGCCGCCCCTCCTTCCCCATGTCAACCTACACCTCTCCTCCCCGTCCCCCGCCCGTTGCAGACCACCAACCTGCTGCTGGAGTGCGGCGACCTGGCCCTCCGCACCGCCACCGACAAGATTGGCGACCTGTCCCCACTCAAGTGAGTGACGTACACATACTCGACGCACCTCCGGGGCACTGGCACCTGTAGACTGCGCCTCTCCATCAGCGTCGCAGCTTAAACCTTCGCCCCGACCGCGTGTGCACCACCTCACCTCTCAAGTCCTCCCTCCCTCCCATCCATGTCCCATTCTCCATCGGCATCCTACTCTGCACAGCACGCCCCATCATCATCCCTAACCTGCCATCCCCCCCACTTCCCTCTCCGCATGCTTGCCTCCCCCCCCGCCCCCAGGATCATCCGCCAGCTGCACCTGGCCACCTGCGACGAGCTGGCCATCGAGCCGGCCGTGCGCGCGGAGGTGGACCACCTCATCAACGAGCTGCAGCAGCTGCTCATTGGAATCAGCATCATGCAGGTGAGGGGGGTGGGGCGGGGGGGAGGGCAGGGAGGAGAGGGGGGCATCTGGGGGCGGAAGGGCCGGGGGTAAGGAAGAAGAGCCGAGGCACTGTATTCCTTTGGGAAGGCATGGAGGAGAGGGGAGCAGCAGCAGCATGCAGGTGGGGTTGGTACATGCATGGGTTGACCGTTTATAGAACCTAAAAAGCCGGACTGCAGCGACGGTAGGGATGTACGCGGTGTACTGGGTGCGGGACTGGAGGGTGCGTACGGTAGATCCGACTAGGAGCCAGGGATCCGCGTAAATGGGTGTTAATGCGATTTGGGTTTGGGCCGTTGGGGCGGCCCTCAGCCTTCCCATTTATGTTGAACTGGAACAAGCGGCTTGCGACGGGTCGTGTTGGTATCGCGAGAATGATTGGATGCTTCAGGGCCGATGTGGGTCGGGAAGAGTCGACGGTTAGTACAGCGTCTCAGCAACCCCATGAGCCAAACCCGATGAAGTGAAGCTCTTTTTTTCATGTGGGGCAAGGGTTGGCACCTGGTCATAGGTTTTGCGCCGCTCCTCCGCTGAGAGCCCTCCGCAGCAGCACTGTGCACCTGGAACCCACAACGGCCCTTACAACGGCCCCTCGCCTGTGCCCCTGAGTCTCTTCACATGGCCGCCTTAGGTAGCGCCTGCCTGCAGCCCCCTCCCTCACCTCCCTTCCTCTCCTTCCTCTCCACCCCTCGCCACCCCCAGGACCTGACCCCCCGCGCCAAGGACAGCCTGGTGTCGTTCGGCGAGCGCCTCTCCACCCGCATCTTCGCATCCTACCTGCGCACCAAGGTACGTGCCGGGGCCGGGGAGTGGGGTGGCGGAGGACGTGCAGCTGAGCAGCACCGCACAGCGCTAGCACCCCAGGAAACTTGCAATGCTTGTCGCTGACCAGCGTCGAAGAAACACGCACATGCATGGCGTAAAGCGCTCCCCATGTCCCCACTCACTCACTCCTCAGGGTGTCCCCGCCCGCCAACACGACGCGTGGGACCTGGGTCTGACCACCACGGACGACTTCACCAACGCTGACGTCATCTATGAGGCCTCGCTGCCCGCCATTGCCGCGGCGCTGGCGCCCAAGCCCGGGCAACAGGCGGAGCTGCCCATCGTGACAGGCTTCCTTGGCCGCGGACAGCACACGGGTGAGGAAGCGGTGGGGGAGTGGGTGGGGCGGTGGGGGATTTCTTGCTGGAAGGCTGGGCTGGGTGAGGTGGGAGAGGGGAAGGCGGCAGTGCCGGGAAAATACGCCTCTGTTGCCGTGTTCCCTTCTCAAGTCCGTCTTCCTCCCGTGCTTCCCCGCCCCCAGGCGCCGTCACCACACTGGGTCGCGGCGGCTCCGACCTCACTGCCACGGTGCTGGGAGCCGCCCTGGAGCTGCCCGAGGTGCAGGTCTGGAAGGACGTGGACGGTGAGAGAAGGGGCGGGTGGTGGAGGTGGGGGGAAGAAATTGTGGCGCCGAGAGCTAGGGAGGTATGGCGATGGCAAAAGCTTGGAGAGTCCGGGGAGACGGGCCTAGGTCGTCCTATTGACACTCTCCTGCTTCCCGCCCCTCCAACCCCGCCTCCTCCCTGCTGTCCGGTGCAGGTGTGCTGACCTCCGACCCCCGCATCGTGCCCACCACCCGGCCCGTGACGGAGCTCACGTTCGAGGAGGCCACCGAGCTGGCCTACTTTGGCGCGCAGGTGCTGCACCCGCAGGCCATGCAGCCCGCCATCCGCTCCGGCAAGATGAACGTGCGCGTCAAGAACTCGTACAACAGGTGCGTGGGGAGCGGGTGGGGGGGGGAGAGGGACGCCGCTACACGGGAAAGCGAAGGGAGATTAATTGAAAACTTGGCATGCAAACTGCGGCTTGCGCTTTGCAAGGCATCCATGGAAGCACCGGGCACGCACCTCCGCACCTTATTCCTCGCCCTCACCTCCCTCTCTAAACCGCCATGTCCCCCATGCATCCTCCATTCTCCAACATCCATACTCCTACACCCCACTCCACAGGGAGGCCGCCGGCACCATCATCTCTGCCCACCGCGACCTGGACTGCAGCCTGGTGACCTCGATCGTGCTCAAGAGCAACGTGACGCTGGTGGACATCATCTCCTCCCGCATGATGGGGCAGTACGGCTTCCTGTCCACCGTGTTTGACGCCTTCCGCCGCCACAAGATCTCGGTGGACGTGGTCGCCACCTCGGAGGTGAGAGCGCGGGCGGGGGAGGTTGCTGCTGAAAGGGGCACGGACAGCTGCGAGCAGTGAGGACCTAAGGGGAAGAGAGGCAGGCGTTACTCCATGTGCCCCTGCTGCCCCCCACCCCCAAGGAGTTGGATGCCCCGTTGAGTGTCTCTTGGGCATCTGTTCCTCTGCTTACATCCTCCTCCCTCCGCTCCCTGGGAGCCT
The DNA here is from genome assembly GCA_021605115.1 of Astrephomene gubernaculifera. Taxonomy (NCBI): domain Eukaryota; kingdom Viridiplantae; phylum Chlorophyta; class Chlorophyceae; order Chlamydomonadales; family Astrephomenaceae; genus Astrephomene; species Astrephomene gubernaculifera. The sequence continues at coordinate 644,048 of BMAR01000040.1, forward strand.
CACTTCTCCTTCACCTCGCTCCCCTCCGCTCCCCCTTTGCCTCGCTCCGCTCCCCAACACCCCCCCCAGGTGTCCGTGTCGCTAACGCTGGACCCCAAGAAGATCTGCGGCGCCCCCGAGGACGAGCTGCACCAGCTGCAGAGCGAGCTCTCCAAGATCGCCGGCGTGTCGTACCGCAAGGGGCTCGCCATCCTGTCGCTCATCTGCAACGTGGAGAAGACCAGCGAGATCCTGATGCGGGTGAGGGGGGCGGCCCAGATCGCACACCCCTTACAGGGTCGCATGCTCCTCTGGCACCCTGTGAAATAGGGAATGCTAGCACCTCCCATCACTTCAAATGGTTGGAAACCCAATGGGACAAGCCACATTGAGCGCTTTTCATCTTTCACCACTCTTCCCGACTTTCACCCTCCCTCCCTCCATGGGATTGGGACTCCAGTGTCGTCACTTCTCATTACTTTTTCTCTCCCTCCTCTCCTTCTCGCAGGCGTTCAGCGTGTTCCAGCGCGAGGACATCAAGGTGCTCATGATGAGCCAGGGCGCCTCCAAGACCAACATCTCGCTGGTGGTGGACGGGGCGCGCGGAGTGGAGGCGGTCAAGGCACTGCACCGCGAGTTCTTCGACGGCCCCTCCGTCTGCTCCAAGACCGCCAACGGCAACGGCCACTCGAACAACTGAAGAGTGACAACGGCAGACGCAGAGGCTTGGCTATAGATCGTAGGTGGTGGGTTAGGGAGGGTGATCTGGAAGGGGGTGGGTTGGGGAGGGATGTGACGCGGTGGGTTGGGGAGGGATGCGATGCGGTGGGTTGGACGGGTGATGCATGGCGGTGATTGTGGTGTGTTAACAAAACTGTTGTGGGTGTGTGCATGCTCGCGTGCGTGCCTGTGTTCTTCTCGGTTTGGCTCGAACTGTGAGCTCCTTTTGGGGTCTTGTCGGTCGTGACATGTGCGCGCCTTTTAAAGGTGGGATGGTGGTGAGGGTGCGAGGACTTGCGGACATCGCGTCCGGCGGCGTCTTTAACGTTTCTGAGGGGCTTGGCGTCGGCTTGGGGAACCTTATTCTCTAACTTGCTTGACCGTCCATGGGTACCTGGAAAGCCTGGTACCGTGCAGGAGAACCAACTTGCCAGGGCCTGGTATTGGCTGTATATGCTGGTCAGGCGTAGCAGAAAACGTGCTACATGCAATTATCTTGTTGCGGCTCTTGGCGCTAGTAGCGGCTTGGGTTGCAGGGCTAAGGGCTTAAAGCTCTTTGACACAGAAGCCAACGGAGCACATTGGCTCCGGACGTACCACAAAGTATTTGGGACTCTTGAACATCTTGTGCAAATACAGCTTCCAACGGGGAAGTGGAAGGTGAACTACCTTTTAACCTTATAGGCTTGGTTGGATGGAGGTTAGCTGGTACCGTATGCTTGCTCTGCATGGAGAGCGTTGGAGGCATTCCGGCAGCTGGGCGGCTGGGTTGGGAGCTACTGGATTCACGACGATGAGCGTACTTGATATCTTCAGGCCATGGGTTCACGGCGAAGGGTGATTCGCCGGGCCTGCTGTGGCGCTAGTGTCGTGGGATGTTGCTTACCGGTATACAAAAGACGCACACGTCGCTGTGAACTTGGGCCCGGGAGGCCACAACTTTTCCTCAACATATTGCTTGCTTTTAAGCTATATCTTACGCGCTGCAGATATCCCTGGTAGGACGTTTACCGGAATTCATACAATGCAACGGTGTGGGATGCCGACGCAAGGATTGCTTCGCTATAATTGTAAAGCGAACAAGGGAAAATATTTACCTGCTCTTATCTGAAATTGCCCAGCAGCTATTTATCCCATCTATTAATGTGTGGCTTGCCTCGACCGGTGAATACCGGATTTGCGGGCAGTCACAAAACAGTCAACGTTGCAAAAGCGATAGGCTTGCAACCAATTTTACCTGCTTGCATAACAGCAGTCGCAAGGCTTGCGAATTTCCAGGGAGGCAGCTTCCTAGGGTTACGTGCTTACGCTATATTATTAGTCACTCGCACGGCAACCCCAGCGAGCGCGTGTTGTATAGATTGACGCCTACCCATCCAACAACAGTGCATAATATAGCGTTCGCTTACAAGCTTCTCATATGTTATCTGCTTCCTTACCTGCAGCGCGTTTGGTGCCTCGCTTCTACATTGCGACTTACCTTGCTCCAAGGTCCCACTGTAGGCGCCCGTTATCTACTATGGCCACTTCCGACTTTTACTCGTTGAGCGCGCAAACTCTTGATGGAAAGACGCTTGACTTCTCGACACTCCAATCGAAAGTGGTCCTGATTGTCAACGTTGCTTCAAAGTAAGGATATATCATGACAATCTAAGTATCTGTGTGCTCGTGAGGCTCTGCGTTGGATCGATCAACGGTGTCCTACGGTTAACCACACGTTTAATCTTAACTGTAGGTGTGGCTTTACCGGTCAGTATGCTGGCCTCCAACAGCTCTATGACACGTACAAGGATCGCGGACTCGTCATCCTCGGATTCCGTAAGTAGAAGTTGCATGATCAGTACCGGAGGCGACTGGGCCCCGTACACGAGTTCCTGACCGAGTAGCGGCACCCTCAGGCTATCCCACATGCACCCCCCCCCCCCCAACTTCGTAACAACATAAGGCCCTGCTGCTCCCTCCCACGTCCCCACCTTTTACCGCAGCCTGCAACCAGTTTGGCAACCAGGAGCCGGGCGCCCCCGAAGAGATCACCACCTTCTGCTCCCGCAACTACGGAGTCAGCTTCCCCATCATGGCCAAGACGGACGTCAATGGAGACAACGCGCATCCCGTGTACAAGTGGGTGAACAAAGCGAGGCGAACCCACAGGTCACGTTCATGGTAGCCAAGTCGTCAGCCGTGGCCGTTGCAGACATCTACGCAGCTCCTAGCGTTGTAGCCTCCGGACTCCCGTCCTTGGCCATCCTTTGCATGTCCCGAGTACCTGTAACTGTACAAAGGCCTTCCCTACCCTCCACCTGCCCAACTTCCCATGCCCACAGGTACCTAAAAAGCCAGAGGCGGCAACTGATGATGGAGATGGTGAAGTGGGTGAGTGCCCCAAGTAGTGGCAGCTTGCTGCATGGCCCCCACCTCCCATGCACCTCCCAGTTCTAGCCTCCTCCTCCACTGCCGGATACCTGCTATCACCTGTCATGTACACCTGGTTTCCCACGCCCATACCGGCGGTGTTTCCCTTCCTCCCCCAACTCCCTCCCCTCTCTCCTGCCATCCTGCTCCCTCGCCCCTGCTCCCCCTGCAGAACTTTGAGAAGTTCCTTGTGGACCGGCAGGGGCAGGTGGTGGGGCGCTTCTCCAGCATGGCCACCCCCGCCAGCCTGGGGGCGGAGATCGAGAAGCTGCTGTAGTGCGGGAAAGCTGCTGTGATGAGGGGCGGAAGAGAGGTGCTGGTACTATGAGGTTTGTTAGGGTGCGCTGTGAGGAAGAGGAAGTGCTGTAGGGGAACAACGAAAGCCAAATGTAACAAACGGAGCCGAAACCAACAACCCCAAAAGTTCTGGGGCTGTGTGGGGGCGCTGCAAGGGGGTGTGTGAGCGACCGTTATGAACGACTGTGATGAGCGTGTGAGGACATGTGCACCAATTCAACCTTGTTGTCCGGTTACAACGTATGTTTGGAGGCGTTTGCTTACTGAAGCCCTGCTACCCGAGTCGGCGGCCCATTGGGTCGGCTGCGCCTGGCTCAGATGCTTCTACAGCGCGAGCTGCAGACATGTAACCTTCATGACTTATCACTCTCTGTGAGCATAAGGTGTGCATGCACTCCTTGACACCAGACAGGGCTGCACAGCACCGATACAGCAGGCTTGCCTCGTTGCCTCCGCATGCAGATAGCGGCAGGCATCGCAGCCCGCGGCTAGCATGCATGTCTGGTTCGCTTCAACACCTCTCGCGGTGCATCACGCGTCACCTCAACACAACTGGCGACAGCTCGCTTCAATCCTCCTCGTCGCCGCTGCTGTCCGCACGCCGTCTGTCGGCACCGTACACGGCCCGCACGTGCTCATGCGGGTAGCTCCGACCGCACAGCTCGCAGGGCTTCACCCGCCACTCCTCCGCCTCCTCCTCGTCAGCCTGCATGCAGCCACACAGCAGCGGCCCATCCCCACCGTCAGCTTGGGCGTCAGGATTGCCCCCGCCAGCTAGGAGCTAGCCCGGGCTGCATGTGCGTTGAATAACCCTCCCCAACCAAGCTCAAGTAACAGCCTAGGAAAGAACGTGGTGCATGCAGCGGGTACTGGACACCAGCAACTCACCTTGCTGCCATCATCCTCCGTGTCCGCTGCCCGGCCGCCCCGCCCCGCCTGCTGCTCCCCTCGCAGCACCCGCAGCCTCCGCAGGTAGGCAGTCACCTGCGAGGGGGGCGAGGAGCGCACCAGGGGGGTGGCAAGGGGGCAATTTCGTACCCCGCCCCGTACCCCGCCGCACCCACCTCCTCCTCCACCAGCGCCCCTCCCGCTGCTCCGAACTGCGACAGCGGTGCTCGCCCCACCACAGCGCCCGAGCGGAAGCATACCAGACCTGCGCGTGCAGGTGGGGATACGGAGGAAGAACTGACCAAGTGACAAGTAGGAGGTGGGGGGGAGGGAAGGCGAGGAGAGGAGAAGATGAGCAGCCGCCGCTGTGTGGTGTGGGAAATAGCTGCTTGCCTGGTCGCACGGCAGCAGCAACGCACGCCCCGATACTGGATTGCCGGCGCAACTACGTTGCAGCGCTCAAACACCCCCGAATCGCTTCCCTCCCACCTCGCTCGCCCACTCACCCGGCAGCTCCTCCATCCGCAGCGCCCGCACCAGCTGCTGCCCCCCGCCGCCCCCTGCTGCTGCTCGCGCTGCCACCCCCACCCGAGCGAAGTACGTCCCCCGGTGCCGGTGCGCCAGGCTGGCCAGGTGCTCGTCCAACTGGGCGCCCGCCTGCAGGGCATCATGTGTACGACATGTACGGTATCGTACGGCCATGTACGACATGGGGCGTCATGCGCCGCTCCTTGGTAAACCCTTCTCGGCCCTCGCGCATCTCGTACGTAGCGGGTCGCAACCGGGCAAGCGCGACTCCCGTGATCTGCCCCCTTTAACCCCCGAGCAGCGCAACCGACATGAAAGCCTGCTCCCTCACCCTCCTCCGCACCCTCACCCTCCCCCGCTCCCTCCCCCGCACCCTCACCCTCCCCCGCTCCCTCCCCCGCACCCTCACCCTCCCCCGCTCCCTCCCCCGCACCCTCACCCTCCCCCGCTCCCTCACCCGCACCCTCACCCTCCCCCGCTCCCTCACCCGCACCCTCACCCGCACCCTCACCCTCCCCCGCTCCCTCACCCGCACCCTCACCCTCCCCCGCTCCCTCACCCGCTCCCTCACCCGCACCCTCACCCTCCCCCGCTCCCTCACCCGCACCCTCACCCGCACCCTCACCCTCCCCCGCTCCCTCACCCGCACCCTCACCCGCTCCCTCACCTCGCACCCGGGTACCGCCAGATGCACCACCGCTGGCCCCTCCACCTGCTCCACCTCAGACTGCGGTGCGGGGGCGAGGTGGCACGGGGTTGCGGGCGGGCGGGTGTGACCGGCATGACCGGGGGAAGGGAGCAGCCCCAAAGGCCAGCTGGGAGCTGCGTCAGCAGTGTGGGGGGCGTCAAGGCACGGCGCTGCATGCGCCCAACAGACGTCCCAACGCGCCGTAAAGTGCCGTACATTGGGCCCCATCGCCTCTCTGTGTCCACATGCCCCTCCCAGATGGTGATTTGCGTCTCCTAGCCCCTCCCACTGACCCCTCCCTCACCACCTCACCAGCAGCGCCGCCGCCGCCACGTCATTAAGGCTGCCGTACCCGCGCTGCGCCGCCTGCCGCCGTTCGGCCGCCTGCCGCTGCAGCTCAGCGAGCCGCCGCTGACGCAGCTCGGCAAGCGCTGAGGGAGGGAGGGGAGGGAAAGGGGAGTGGGGGTGCTCTGAGGGCTTGGCAGCTGGCATGGCGGTGTTGGAGGGACGTTGCCAGTGAGTAACCCTTGCTCCCGACCCGCATGCGGGTCCCATCCTTTGTTAAGCAACTCAGAGTCAGAGTTCTGTTGCACCTGTGTCGTCTTCATCGTCAGATTCCAAGGGGCTTTCGTCCGGCTGTTGTTGCTGCTGGTCATGAGGAGGCAGCACGTGCAGTGCCTGGCTGTGCAGCTTTAGCCGTACAACGCTCCGGTCCGCAGCTGTGAGGGCTAGCCGCAGCGCTTCTGATTTCCTCATGCTGGCAAGGTCCTCTTCACAACACGCCGCGAGCACCGGATCATCCTCAAGCTCCTTGGGGTCTGGCAACCCGAATCGAGCTGCGTCGATGGCATCTCTATCATGTTGGCTGCTGCAGCATTTATCTCTGCACTGATCCATGTTTCAGGTATTGCTGGCAAGGCGCTCTGCGTTTGGTGCCCTAGTCGATACCAGCTGTATGTTGCAAGGCTAGTAGTAACGCTGCATACCGTGAGGAAGTCAAATGCACCTGCCCAACAATTTGCATATGTGGTAGGATCATCCGCGACTCACTCTACCTGCAAGCAGAGAAATACGGCGGTTGATGAATCCTTCAATGGGATCATACAGATTGCTAGATGATTAGCGATCGCCACAAATGACTATACAATAAGTACAAAAACCACAAAAGGCAAGGCTAGCTGCCATGCGGCGAGTCTCTGACTAAGGAACCTTATGCAGAGACGGGATAGACCCAGCTGTCCAGGGTCATTTGTCAAACTCTTGCTGCTTCTAACGCTTTTAGTTTCACAGTACTCATTGTCTTGGGGCGACAGCTTACACTTCTCGGCAACAGCCCTTGGGCGCGCGGATTACAAGGATGAGGACTTTGTCATTGTCATTGGCACCAGCCAGGAGCGGCTTAAGATTGCACAAGCATCAAGGCCGCTGAGGTATCCACGCATGGTTCAACACCTGGCGAAGAAGCTGTGCTTGTCTACCCGGTCTTCGCCTAACCTTAGCCCGCCCTTCTCAGGGCCGGCATCCGCACTTTCATCGCCCTCGACAACGCCACTCTAGCAGATGAGCTCAACAAGCAGGGCATCCCCTATGAGACGTATGCATTCTTCCCTGACAGGCAAGTCTGCAAGGCGCCCTTCCTGCCGGACCACGCGATGCTGCAAACACGCACGAACAGCTCGCCCGACCATCATCCGGGTTCCTGGCCAGCCACGCACGGCAGTATGGATGCCCGTGCGGACTCCCGAATGATAACACGCACAGCCACACGCACAGCTTGACGCCTAACCTCCCTCGCACCCACCGCACCCCACCAAACCCCGCACGCACGCAATCACCGACACGCAGGCAGATCAGCGGACCGGAGCGCGACAAGCCGGGTGACACGCGCTGGCAAGCTGCCCCCTTCCTGGCGCACCGGCACTACGGGGGCAGCTACCGGTGGATGCTGCTGGGGGACGATGACACGCTATGGTTCATGAGGGGTGAGCGTGCGCGGCGGAGGGGCGGCATGTCGTACATGTCGGTATGCCTGCTGCCGTACGTATCTCGCGCCAACATTCCACCCCGTTTCCTGTACCTCCGCCGCCAGGTGTCACGTGGCTTCTGCGGGAGTACGACCCCGACCTGCCGTACGTGCTGTCCGACCACCTAGGGGACCACAACCCGCGCGGCTTCTTCTTGCCCTCGCCCCTCGCCGCCGTCTGCTCGCCCTGCCACTGGCCCCGTCTGCTGGCAACGCACCCCCACCTGCAGCAGCAACAGCAGCAGCTGGCAGCACGTAGCGCTCCCATCGTCTCAGCACAGGAGCTGGCCGGCTGGGATCCGCGGGAGCTGGACGGATGGGGCATCGGCAGGTTGCGGCCGCGACGCGGCAAGCGGGTGGGTTTCGGAGCCGCCCAGTCGCATGAGGAGGCCGCGGGCCAGGTTGGCAGCGGCGGTGGCTGGCTGGGAAGGGGTTGGCGGTGGCAGGTCGGCAAGCGGCAACCTCGTCCCCAGAACAGCAGCGTGGTCGGCCCGGCAGCAGGCCCTACACGGCAGCTGCGGGAAGCTGAGCAGGCTGCGAAGGAAGCTGAGCGGGCGCAGCAGCAGCAACCTTCGGACGCGGCGGCGGCAGCTGGCGACCAACCTGCGCGAGGGATGCCCCCCGGGCCCATTGCTACCGACGGCAGCAACAGCAGCGGCAACACCACCTCCTTCCCGCTGGTATGGCCTCGGAAACAGCCGCTGCAGCCGGTCAATATGACCGCCCTGCTGCAGCTAGCCTACTACGGAAACGACCCGGCGGCGCCCATTCCGCCTCCGGGCTGCCCCTGCCAGCCGGCACAGGGCTGCCTGCACCGCGCGCGTCTGTGCCGGGGCAGCAGCGGCCGCAGCCAGGAGCTGTGCGGGCGCTCGCTGGTGTTCAAGACCTGGGGCTTCCGAGGCAACCGCACCTGGTGCCGACACAGCTGGCCGCATGGGGGTGCCGGGGTGGTGCTGTCGGTTGGGCTGATGAGGAACGTGACCGGCGGGCCGGTGGAGGAGTGCGCGCGGAGCACGCTGCTGCACTCCTGTGACATGAACCTCGCCATGTGCCTCATGCAGGCTCAGGGAGGCGGGTTCATGGTGACGCACCCGGGCAATGCGGTGCTGCATGGCGCGGGCTGGGCCGACCCACGGTTCATCTTGTTCGATAACACGGTGTACGGCGCGGCGGTGCGTGACCCTGAGGGAGTGCTGAAGGGGCGGGTGGCGTGCAGACGGGAGGACCGGGTTGCGGCACTGGCGGCGGCGGCGGCGCTGGCTGAGGAGAGCGCTGGGTTGGAGGATGACGAGGATTTAGAGGAAGGCGAGGAGCAGGAGAAGAGTGAGGAGGCGGGAGGAGGAAGTGATGAGGAGAAGGTGGAAGGAGGCAGCATGGGAGCAGTGCTGGGAGCGTCTGATGCGACAGCTGCATCCAATCCGATCTTGGCTGGTGCGGCGCAGCACCAGCGACACCGCAGGGCCCTGCGCGACTTGCCACGCGATGCGGTCTCCTCACAACAGCAGCAGCAGCAGCTCCCAGGCGGGTTGGTGGGCGGTGCGAGGGACGACGACATGGCAATGTGCAGGTGGCTGGTGCGTCACGCGGTGTCCGTACACATGCACGGCAGGAGCTTCCCGAGCCCAGGAGCGGCTGCGGAGGCCGTTGGGAGGGTCGCAGCGTCGTACTTGGGCGCGCATGCTCTGCTTAGCAGGGGTGATGGTTAGCTCGCTCCGGGGTGAGAGAGTGGATCAGCGGGGCGCTGCTGTGGTGTTAAGGACGAGGACGAGATCGGTTGGGAGCAAACGAACGAGTGATAACGTTTAGCTGTAAGGTTATGGTCATTCTTTGTGGGAGCCAGGGAACCGCTAGCAGTACACGACGTGTAACCCTGACATGTTACCGATATCATCTTTGAGACATGACAGCCACTCTGCTTGTCGGAGAGCTCCCAGCCGCGGCTGATAGCTCGATGTGCGGTCCTTCCTTACGAAGCGCTACGTAGCTAGAAGTCAGGGCGCGCTTGCATCATCCTGCTATCCCTCTTCCCTCGTATGTCGTACCGTAGCAACCACGTACCCCCTGGTGCCGCCTGGCCCTGCATGGGCATGCGGTTCAGGCTGGGGTTACAACCTCAGCCGTCATCTACCTATATGCTTGCCAGACAACCGAAGGACAGGTGCTGCTATGCACCTAGACAATGTGCTACTACCAATATGCGATCTGTCTGACTAGTTCGGCCCAAGCACCTGTACGGTTGTACGCCCTGCACTGGCTACCGACTCCAGTCCCTTGTCGTGCCTCTCGTAGCCTTCTTGTGTTGCCTTCCTACCTTGCGAACAGCCTCTTCTATCATCCTGCATGCCTCATTGCTGCAATGCCGCATCTTTTGTGCTCCCGCCTCGCCCGCATTCATGACTACCTATGGACATCGTCACCGCCTTTTTAACGCTCACGTGGCACGTGGCAGGATGGTCCACACGGTGGCACGGCGGCATGGTGGCACGTGGCACAGGGGACGATGGCGAGGTGGCAGGGTGAACCGGCGGGACGATTTGTGGTGCATGGCGGGTGAATTGCTCCTTATTCTGTGAATTATGTCGTTAAACGCTGCAATTATGGTAAGTTGCGGTGGGTGCGCTTTAGGGCAGCAATGCACCTGCTCCGCACAGTGCTTGGCAGGAGTCGGGAAGCAGCTGAAAGGTGCCTGTGGTTCCTGTTGCGCTACAACGCTGCCCAGCACGCCGTTACGCAATTGTTGAGCTACTAGTATGAGCGACGTTGCCGCCTGGTGTCCAACAGCTTGTAGCGAGAAGCGGACATGTACATTAAGCAGCTTTCGACCTAACAAACGACGCAAGCTTTTCAATCCTAAGGCATTGTTAGTGCTGTAAGCGATTAGTCCGAATTTGGCTTCACCTTTCGGGTCGACAGCTCATCAGGCTGACCGGAACCCTAGGACGAGCAGGATCAGTTACATAGATGTGAAAATACTGCATAAAACACGTACATCGCCATTATCTACAAGGTGGTAGAGGGCGTTCCTGATCAGAGCCTACTGCATTCTTGCGTCTGAACCCGCTGTTGATAACTTAACCTATAAACAATCAAGACAACACAGTCTCGTCTATTACATAATCTTTGTAGGAAACCTGTTAAGCTGGTCCGGCTGGTCCGTACGATGACGAATGCATTTGGCGCAGGTTAACCAACCCTTGGCGCCTGGGTGACATCGCAGATGTCGCCTGTATGGCCACATAGTCCACATAGGTATTTATACTCCTAGGTATCTAGGTAAGGTCTGTACTTTCGTAAAGGCCTCCAAAGGTCCGTCTAGCCAACTTCCAACGTACCGGTATGCATTTGTCCCGCCTAACTCCGCGGCTTTCTCGCGGATTACCTGTGGAGGTTTTGTGTAATCTAGGCGCACACTCTGGAGCGGCCTTTCACCAATCAAGTAGCCAACGGGAGGCTTCCCCAGGACGCAAGTCGCGATCGCTTACCTGCTGGGCACTCCCGCTTGACACACGACCGCACGGACTAGGTGAGCAAATCAGAGCAAGCTCCGCTTGGAAACGTATAAAGAAACTCGCCTTCAAAGTAGTCGGGTTGTCCTCATTTCCATTACCGCTATAGACGTTGTCCTTGACCTCATTCCCCAACTTCAGGGCTCACGAGCAGCCTTGGCATCACCTCCCGACGCTCTCATCGTCCATCGCAGAGGATGTTCATGACGAACGCAGCGGCGGAAGCTGCGTCCGCAGTCTCGGCCGCAGCCAGCGCAACGGCCGCAGGCAAGTCATCCCATCGCCGCCGCATGGCTGAGCAGTCACCATGCGACGGATCTATGTGCTCAACCAGGAACACCGAATCTTAGCCTTTTCCCTTCGCATCTCCTCCACGGACGCTGGCGTCAATCCGTGTCCCTGCACCTCTTGCCCAATCCTGCTGACTGCCGCCTCCTGCTGCTCCTAAAGTACCGATAACTCTCGACTGCTGCCCCCAATAACCCTCCTCCCTGCCCCCAATTTCTCCCTCCGTTTGTGTTCCTTCCCGCCACAGCTAGCCCGCTGATGCTGTACTTCACGCCCGCCACCGCCGCACTGGGCGGCTTGCTGCTGGGCCTCGCCACCGCGGGGAAGCTCCTGCTGACCGGACGCGTGCTGGGCATCTCGGGAGCAGTCAAGTGAGTACCGACACTGGAAACATGACCCCTGGGTCACTTCCTGGTTCCCTCCTGCATGGGCCCTTGTTAGGGTCGACAGCTCGACAGCTGGCCGTTCGCGCCAACCCTTGTACGCGCTAAACAAGAAGGACTGCCGCCCATAGCTTCCCACAACGGGCATCATTCCTCACCATGCGAGAGTATGACAAGTTGCATACTCCCCGGCTGTGCGCATATCCCGGCCACCTCTCACTCGTCGCGCCCCCACATCTCCCACCTCTTAACTGCTGCTGCAACAGGGGCCTGACCGCGGGCGATCCAGCGCCCTGGCGCTTCGCCTTCCTCATGGGCCTTTCGCTGGGAGCAGTTGCCATGACCGGCATGCTACCAAGCGCCTTCGAGACCCTACCTGCGTCCTTTCCGGTGAGTTTAAGGTGGTAATCCAGGATAAGGATAAGCAGGGAGAAACGAAGGGAAACATGTAGGGCTGCCGTAGTGGCTGGAAGCTGCATCCCTAGTACCCTCTCGCTGCACTCGTCGCTCTCGCTTTCAAACCCAACCCACCTGCTCCCTCCCTCCCTTTCCCGTCGCGGCCTCCCGCCAGGTGTGGCGTGCCGCCCTCGCCGGCCTTCTCGTGGGTGTGGGCAGCTCCATGGGTAACGGCTGCACCAGCGGCCACGGCATCTGCGGCTCCGCGCGCCTCTCCCTGCGCAGCTTCGCCTACACAGGTACCTTCATGGCCGCAGGCATGGCCACCGCCACCGCCACCAGCACAGCGGCGGCGCTGGGGGTGGCTGCGCCGGCGGCCCTCATGATGCCCTCGCCTGCGGAGGTGGAGCTGGCCGCGTCCATTGCGGTGGCAGGCCTGGCAGCGTTCGCAACGTTGGCAGTGGGCCCAAGGCTATTCAGGGGTGTTTCCGGTAGCAGTGGCAGCAGCGGCAGCAACGCGGTTCCCATGGACTTGTCGGCGCTTAAGAAGGGAGGTGATGGCAAGGACGCGGCGCAGCAGCAGCCGGTGGCACAACAGCAGCAGTTGCAGCCCCTGGAGTTGGGGGCGGAGGTGGTGGCGGGTGTCATCTTTGCACTGGGCCTGGGGCTGTCGGGCATGACGCGGCCCAGCAAGGTACGGCTGGTTGTCAGTTCTCCTGCTGCATGTGCTTATGGAGTACCGACTGGTAACCGCTTCAGGGTATCCTGACGTACCATGCCTTGCCCTTTCCTATCCACACCTGCACTGTCGTTCCTCCTCTTACCTTGCCCCTGTCTGGCCCTATCCTCCTGCCCCGCCGCCTCATCCCGCCCCTGCCCTCCCCCCAGGTGGCCGGCTTCCTGCAGGTGGGGTGGCCTGCCTGGGACCCCAGCCTGCCCTTCGTGATGGGCGGGGCGGTGTTGGTGGCCATGGCGGCGTACCAGGCCATTATGCGCTTCAAGTGGGTGCAAGGGGGGGAGGGGAGCGGAGAGGGACTCGGGGAGAGGGACAGGCGAAGGGGCCGGTGCAATGGAGGTTGGAAAGCAGACGGGATGCTGACCATGGGCCGTTGAGAGTATAGCTTTGGTGTTCCGGTTTGTGTCGATACAGTGCCGTGGGAATGCAGCACAACCCGTGTCCCTTGAATCGCTGACGTCCTGCCGCACCTCCGCAACTCCCGCACCCTACCCGCGCACACAACGGTGGCCATGGGTTTGCTTTCCCAACTACCGTAACCCATCCGGCCACACTACCGCCCTCCTCCCAACAGGATCATGCCCAAGCCCATCCTCTGCAAGAACTTCCAGATCCCCACCTCCTCCCTCATTGACCGGCGCCTGTTGGCCGGCGGGGTGCTGTTCGGTGCTGGCTGGGGCCTGGCCGGCATGTGCCCCGGCCCTGCGCTGGTCGCCAGCGTCACGGGCAGCCCCCACGTGCTGGCCTACGTGGGCGCCATGGCGGCGGGGATGCTGCTGGAGACCCGCGCGAGCGCCCGGTGGGGGGCGCGGAAGTAGAGGGACGGACTTGAGTGGCCGGGCGTAGCTGGGGTGTGGGCTTTCCTCCAGCTGAGGTTGTTGGAGAAACTCAAGGAGGCGAAGGCCTGAGCTGGACTGCATGCAGGTGTCGGTGTGGACTGGACAGGGGTTAGGCAGAGCAGGGTCTTGGGCGCTGTGGCAGGCGTGTCCCGGTGGGTCGTGAATACGTCAATGTACAATGGCACAAAGAGTACTAGTGCATATACTCATGTGGATAAGCATGGTGGTCATTGATGCAAGCTGTTAAGCTGCACGACAGACAGTTGTCACATCTACAGACGGACGACAACAAATAAACTTACCGTGATCAGAAAGGAAAGTATAACGGTAATGCGTAACATGGGGGATTGCTTTAGTGATTCGGTTATGCTTGGTTTGGACGTCCGGATTGAGGCCGAGCGACTGCCGGTACTTACGATTGCATGCACGTGTGCGATGGATATTGGACATGTGTTTCGCAATGGTGATCAGCTCTCATTCGTGTCGATTTGTACTTGAAGTTCTATGCAAGCAATGGAGCACTTTCCTGATGGTATCGCCACTTCGTCAGCGCTGTGAAGCTTTTGTATACGGCGGAATAGTGAGCAGCCATTGAAGGTACAAGTTATCTTAACCCAACCCCCAATGCGTGCTTTTCAAACAGGCCCGCATAAGGGTGCAAAGCCGCACACATCATGTCTCCAAGCAGCATCCTCCACACCTGCAAACTCTCCTGCCTTCGCGACCCATGGGCCACCGCATAGCATAGCCCCCGGCGCACGCCAACCAGTGGGACATACAAGCCCTACTGAACGCATTGCAAAACGCCAAACCTACCCCGCGATCCCTGAACATCCGGACACGCATCCTGTACAGTCCGGCCGGCCAAACCGTAAGCGTCCACGCTGCGGCGGTACTCGGGCAAGACATGCATGTCCAGTTGTCTGTCATGATCCTCTAAAGAGCAGCATCCAAGCACTAGAACGCATGGGAGGCCAAAAGGCACAAGACAAGGCACGCCAAGTAGGCGCGCCGTGAGCGGAACAACCGGCCATGCATTCAAGCAGCGTCATCCATCGACGCCACCATGCTGTTGAGCTATGACACGCTGCTACTTATCGGCATTGCATGAAGTACATCCTATGTTCCTGACGCAGAGCACCTCCTACTTGTCCGATTATAAACCCATAAGCTGCCGTCGCTACACCGTATCAGGCTCCTAACGTCCTAAGAAGCATGCCTACCCATGCTGGCTAGCCTTCTAACGCGCTGTGACGCCGCTAATGCTAACTGTCTGTCGCTAACGCACGTATGCATTCGCACGGGTACCCCATGAATTGCTTGGCGGTTCTCCATGCACGCTGGATGGCATCTACCCGCCGTTCCGCGCATCTAGTACGGGCACATCGCAGTCATAACCAGCCATAGCTCTACCCCTGCCCTAGCGTGCTAACCACATCCGAGCCATCGTCACCATAACATCCTTGACGGCAACGATAACCAGAAGGTCGGCGTTCCATCTATTTACCAGTCTGACATGTACGCGGGCTGCCTTGGAATCCCCATCTAAACCAGCGCCATCATGGCAGCATTGCGGTCAACCGTTACCGAGCGGTTACTCCACGCGTTTCCCCCAGTCCTGATGCGGCCTGCTCTCGCAGCCCCCCTCCCTCCTGCAAGCCTGTGCGCGCTCCTGCCCGTAACCCCTCCGCCAACCCACTCCTTGCTCCCTCCTGCCCCTCACCCTCGCCATTCCCTCCAAAAACACCTCTCTCGTCCCCTGGAAGCCATGCACGCCCCTCCTCCCCGATCAGATTCCGCCGCATGCTGCTCGCCTTCATCTTGCTCTTGCTCTTCTTCTTCTTGCCGGCGGCGCGGACGCCCAGCTTCTCCAGCAGCTCAGCGTTGTCGTTGCCGCGCAGCATCCCGCACTGCACGGCCTCAGAGGCGGCCATGCCCTTGGGCAGCGGTGTGAGGCCTGCCTCTCGAGCCACCATGAAGACCACCGGATCCAAGTGGGCCACCGTCTGTAGGGGCCAGGAAAGGAAAACCGCGATGGCTTGAGGGCGTGGTTAAAGGTTGCATGTAGCACGAGAAATAGCATACGAATTGTACGAAGAGCATAACAATGTAGCTCGCAGGCGGCCAGTTATCTTATCACACGCTCGCGTTTTCTTCACGCACAGCAGAACGCCGGCCTCAGCCAGGAAGCCAGCCAGCCTGGGAGCCCGGCCCAGTTGCCAGCCCAGTCGCCCAGACGCACCCTTGCGAAGCGGTGCAGGTGTTGATCCAGCGCCTGCCCCTGCAGCAGGCGATGCAGGTCGGCAGGGATGTAGCTGCTGGTGTTGAAGACCGTCTCGCGCTCCCGAGAGTCCTTGTCATGCACCTCCTCCAGCGTGTGCCGCCAACCCACGCCGTAGTAAAGGATCAGGTTGCGCACGTCCATCTCCTACGGCACATATAGGGAATGGGGACGTGGTTGATTGAGAACAGCAACATGGTAAATGGAACACGCTGTCCAGGGACACTTGTTCCAATCAAAGTTGCAACTCATGCAAGAGCGAAACACCGATACCGGTTGCTCCTCGCACGCGCCGATATGGGTTTGCGGGCAAGTCAGACGCAGCAGGGACTCTAGCCGACCCATGGTTCTGAATGCAGCGACCTTGAAATCCCCCACGACTAGGACGACAAGTATAACACGGTACACAGCCCTTGATGAAGAGCTCCTCTAGACCCAACCAGTCACATGCCCAGCCGCACCTGCTCCAGAACCATGATGAGGTCGAACTGTGCCAGCATCTGCTGTGCCATGCTCAGCATTTCCTGCGTGACCCCGCCCAGCGGCGTGTGGTAGGCCTTCTCTCCCAGCAGCGACCTGGTGAAGTAGTTGTCCACGATGGCGGGACCCAGCTCCTGCGTGCGATAAGGGCATGGAACGCACGGGCATGCAAGCATGCTGGATAGGGTTGCCTTGTTGGTAGGAAATGCACAACGGGAACGGCATCTGAGCCAGATCAGGTTGGCCACTTGTAAGGGCCCCCATGGTGTACCGGGGGCCTCACACGCTTGCACGTCGAATACACACCTGCCAGAATGAAGACGTGCGGTCCTTGTACATCATGTTGAAGAGCTCGGTGTCATTGTAGCCGCGGTCGCCGCTCATCGTCCACATCACGAATTTCATGTGAGATACCAGCCGCTTCAGAGGGTCCCTGTGAACGTCAGCATATGGCAGCAATGTAAGCTAGCGTTGTACGGCAAACGCTGGCAGGGATACCTGGCGCTGACTTCTCCAAGTCCCATGGGTGATAAAAGGAATCCTCGGCCCTAAATGGCCATGTTGAGTGTTGCATGCAAGAGAACCTGCCAGTCTGCCCAACCAATGTGCCCAGGCTCCTCCAAGAGCGCGTACCCCTCCCGCCCGCCACGACCCACCGCATCACAATGGCATTAAAGAAGTCGCTGCAGATGTGCGCGTCCTTGACGTCCTCGTGCCCGCCATGCACCGTGTACTCGTTGGAGTAGTAGTTGTAGCCGTGCGCGTGCATGTAGCGGTGCCGCGCGTTGCAGGCAGCCGTGGTGTGACTCTTGCGGTAGTTGCCGTACCGGGAGAACCTAGCGGCGCAGCAAACGTAGGCAACAACGAACGCTGTTTGTGACAAGCCCGGTAACATGCAGAATAAACCAGCGTTGCCAAACAAGCCATCACAGACGGTGTGCTCCTTGCCCAGGCCCAGGCTTGCCCGTACGCCTGCTGTTTTATACGCACCTGTTTAGCACGTACTTGGGCACCCGGTACACGGGCACTTGCATCATGTGGTAGGTCATGTTGAGCCAGCGAACCTTGTCGTCAAACTTCTTGATCTGGCACACATAGGACTTGTCGTACCGCTCCGTCACGCAGCCGTTCAGCTCTGGACCGCGGCGAGGGCAGGGAAAGGCGCGTATAAAGGTGGCAGGAGATGGGACGAAAGTATAGGCCCCTAACACCCTTGCAGAGCAACTCGCTGCGTACATACCCTTTACAACTACAGCTCTTCCTCAGGCACGCATGACACGACCGTCGCTATCAGGGCTGCCCACGCTGCCACCGGCACCTTCCTTACTGCCACCGAGCTCGGCCCCACATGTCCAACCATCTTCATTTGCCCCTTGGCTGCCGGTGGCATACTGTACGGCGCCCAACCCGCGGCCCCACCTGCCACGTGGCACCAGCTGGTCCCTCCCGACTTCGAGATGTGCAGGTACTCCATGATGGCCTTCTGAGCGGCCCCAAGCCGGTGCTTCTCGTACAACTACAGGGGGCCAGCAGCGCATAGGTTTGCTAGGTACAACACCGGCGGGTATTGGAGGCGGTTGACGTCGAGAAACAGCAGCTATCGCAACTGCAGTTTGCTACAAGGAGAGCTTCAACGAGAGGATGTACGAGGATAAGGCACCGGGGTAAGGACAAAAGAGTAAGGCAGAGAAGCCGTGGAGTAACACCTATTGATTGTGTGGGTTGAAGGAGCTTGACGGCTTCCACAAGCAGATCCCAACCAAGCACCATGCATTTTGTCCCATTTTGGAATCTAGAATGATGCCCAACACCACACGCTTGCGACCGCTTCAGTTTGGCCCCCCAACCATACCCACACCAGGTTACTTACCTTCACCATAACCTCCTTCAGCTTCTCTGAGCTGGCCTCAGGAAGACGTTGCCCTTCCTTCAGCCACAGCTTTAATAGTGATGCCACGACAAGCCTCCGTACTAAAGGGAAGCTTTGGGAGTTGTCAAGTTTTGGTACAAGCTCGATGACACGGTCCGCCCATTCGTCGATTGTTGCAGTAGTCAATGATGGGACAACTGTCAAGCCCAGTTGTCGCGATCTTGCATCCATATAGTCGTTCACCATCCGTAGCTTCTCGCCAGGTTTCAGCGTGGCCACAGCAAGCAGTTCATCCAGGTGTGACAGAAGAGCCTCCCTCTCGGTAGCATTTGCTGCCGCCTTCCCATAATATGTTGAGAAAGCTGTATGGATTACGTTTGCAGAAGCAGGGGATAGCAAGTAGAGGACTATGAGAAGGACTACCGCCGGTAGTAGCCCAGACTGTGACCTAAAGGCTTGCAACATATTATAACAATAACACCATACGGTAAGGGATGCACGGCTAAGACTAGCTTGTTATATGCGCGCCAAACGCAAACATTCTCAGGGTAGCTAAAAGATGGCAACACCCGTTGAAATATGGTCCGTCACAATATGTAAAAGTTATTAGGCACATACGTATAAATTCTTTGCCGGGCACCGTGTACACATCTACAGGGCCAGCGGCAACTCCGGCAAAGGTTTTGGATTAATAAGCCCGTACAGCTTAGTTGCAAAGCGTCTTTAGATTTATACGGCAGCATGTTTCACATATCCATTTGCTTTCGAGTTGTTACTATTAGGCATTAATTACACGCTGGTAAACTAAGGTGGTGCTCATCCATGTGAGGCCAAAGCACAACGACAAACTATCGGAGGCAATCAAAGGGCCAAGGAAAGCTACGTCCCACCGTATCCAATAACCTTCGCGGACGCAGTAAACAGCCACGGGACCCATGGTTCATTCCTCCATTCGAACGATCAGCACCTGTTGGACATGCCAGGCCGCCTGCGTACATTCCCTGGTTTCGTCATATCAAGCCGGGTAGGGACAACGCCTGACGACCCTACTCTAAAGCTATAGGGCAGCAGGGCCGAGAGGGGCTTGCAAGGGGTGGCCCACTACTCACCCAACCGCCAATAGAGTACACTGAAGTCAGGTCAGCAGTACCGGTATTCGCAGCAGAAAATAATCACATATGCTTGCATACCAGCCATCAGAATATCCTCATCCCCCTCTCCTAATGTCTGGAGAGACGAAGGCCATGCTGCCTACTGGATACGTGCAAGTCGCTGGAGAGCATCGTCTGCCCCACAGCCTCCTACAAATGGAGCAGAGCTGAGGTCCGCCGTCCCTCTGTATACCGTTTTGCACCCTCTTGGCTTACTGCACTAGCCGCCACCTTGACTGCAGACAGACGTCACGACCGAGGCACGGCCGAATGGCCCTCTCCTAAAACGATTGCGCTTAGCTGCCGATATAGCACGAACGGGCATGTTAACCTCCACAATGCATCAGCGTCTTTCAAGTCCGCTACTGAGACAGTGCAAGCGTAGCAAGGAGGCGTACGAAACAAACGATATAATTCAACGATACTGAAACAATGCCGGGTTGCCGGCATGAATACGACCCAACAGGCCTCATGCGTGTCCACCCTTATAAGGGTGCACGATAATGCAGCAACCACTACCTATGTAAACATCCATGTCAGCCCCGCTATCAGCGCCATATCTGACTGCTAGTGCTACTGCTTGTATTGCTGCTCCCGTTGAGCGACATCTGCACCGGGTGGCTGGTCACGTAGCGCCGCAGCTTGTTGGGCACCGTGGTGGGGCAGGCCTGCGGACGTGCGGAGGCAGCAGGGCGGCAACAACATGAGCTCAGGTCGCCGGCAACCGGCATGGTGGTTAGGGAAGTCGCAGCCATCTGGGTCGGAATCCCCGCTGGCCCCATTGCATACCGGTACAATTGTCTAACGCTGTGTCAATGTGTCGCCAGTCGCCATTATGCAAATCTTCGGGCCCTTCCATGAAGTCCTCAACGGCTTTGTGTGGTTACAAAGCCTACGAAAGCGCCTCCGCCTGATACGAACAGACACCACGCAAGGCAGGCACAACCCATTGCACGGTTTGCACCCACGTACTCCCTAACCTGCGGGAACATGATGTCGAAGTTGTACTGGTCGTTGAAGTGCGGCTGCTGCTCCGGCAGCACGGCACTGCGCTGCCGGGCGGTGATGCGGCGGGACACCTCGTCCATGGCCCTGCGGGAGGGGTGTGTGCGTGTAAGGGATTGCAGCGCCCCTGTCAGTGAGAGCTGTTGGGGTGTGGTAGGTGCCGCACGCCGTACCACTGTGATGAAAAGGCTTATATACAGACATGGCGGGGCGTTTCTGACGGAAATTTGCGGTTATCATGCGGTCTACCTGATAAGGGCGTCCGTCGCAATCTTGATGTCAATGTCTGGTCCTTGGTAGCGGACCTGAGGAGTGAGACGCGTGCACATGCTGACGTACTCTACAGCAACTTGGTAGCGCAAGAGAGGAGTCTGATCTGATTTGGCTCAGCTGTAGCGCACCAAGCACCAACCAGGAGGTATGGTAGGCACGACTTTGCTAGCACGCCAGGACAACTGCACCAAGTAACACCACCGCCGCCACACCCTCCCAGGCCCCACCTGTTCATAGTACGCGCCCACGTTGTGCGCCAGCGAGGGGAAGAGGTTGAGCATGTTGCCGGTCTGCGTGTCCTCCCACCCCACACCCGCCAGCTCCAGCAGCGCTGACTCGCCCGCCGTGGTGGACGTCACGAACGTCAGCGCGGCGCCGTGCACCCCGATCAACACACCCGTCCTGGCGGGAGGTTGGCGAGAGGGCAGGGGGAGAGGGCGGTAGCGCGTGGAGGTCGGGGTCGGCCCTCCCAGCAAGCTGCTGGAGTGACCCATGAAAGCCTGAAAGTGCATCCCAACCCCTACTTGATGGGTTATATGCTGATAGGTTATGGGTCCGGTGGATTCAGCGGATAGGTTTGCCTAGTTAGACTAGTAGTTCGTCAGAGTTGGTGCTCCCTTTTAGCCCCCACCCCCCACCTGTAAATGGTCATGAGCTGGTCCGGATAGTACGGCCAGTCGCTGAACTCCCCGAACACCAGGTCGAACTGCACGGACGACTCGCGGCAGCCCGCCAGGCCCTCCTCGCCGCCGTAGTAGCGGGCCAGCAGGCAGGAGCGGGAGTTCCACTCCAGGATGGCGGACTGCAGCAGGGAGGGCAGGAGGGGAGGCAGGAAGAGAGAGAGGGAGGGAAGAAGTTGATGGAAGCTGAGGAAGGCAGTTTGTCGGACAGACACAGTAGGGGAACGCGAAGCATGGGCTTCGCCCCCTTGCATGACTACAGCGAACAGCGACATCCCGAGACGGGAACGAGAGGCTCTGCGCCCCCAACTCAACACCCCCAGCACCCTCCTACCCTCACCTGCAGCGCCGTGACCACCTGGTTTTCGTTGGGCACCATGCGCGCCGACTGCCACTCCGTCATGCCCGCCCCGCTGGTGAGCCGCAGCGCCTCCAGGTTGCGCCGGCTGGTCCACACCACCGACCGCCGCACGATGCCGCCCGTCTCCGAGGCGTGCTGGTGCGCCCGGGCCAGGTAGCCGGGGTCCAGCTCCTTGTGCAGCGTGCGCAGCCATCTGGGTCAGCGGGAAAGGGAGGAGGGTGCAGGAGGGGAGCGTGCGCAGCCATCTGGGTCAGCGGGAAAGGAAGGGGGGTGCAGGTGTGGAGTGTGCGCAGCCATCTGGGTCCCTAGGAAACATGGCGCAGAGTGCAGCCATCTGGGTCAGCGGCATCGGTCGAGTGTAAGCGTGCAAAAAGGTAAGGTTGGGAAAAGAGGATGAGAGTTCTGGGAGGGAAAGGGATGCACTCCCATGTCCAGCGCTGTGCCTCCCACACACCCCCTTTGCCTCCGCACCTGTGCACGCCAATCATGACAGGCGAAAAACAGTTGGAGGTGTTGGGGTTGGGGTTGAATGCGATGGAGTTGGTGAAGGCGTTGATGAAGAGCGCGGTGCGGAAGCAGGTGTTGGGCGGGTAGGGCGCCTCAGCTAGGTGGCGCAGGCGGTAGGGGTAGGAGATGGCGGCGTAGGTGGGGCGGTAGGAGGCGTGCGGCATCTGATCTGCGATCACCAGCTGCACGCCGCGCTCGCGAACCTGCGCGGCAGGTGTGCGGACGGGCACGTGGAGGTGTCGTCAAGTCCATGACAGGCGGCAGCAGTGCGGTGCGGTGCTGCTGCCGCACACTGCCATGAACGTTTGCCATCAAACATGCTGGCATGCATGCCGCAGCGTACCGCACATGCCATTTGGTCCAGTTGCCAGTACAGTTCATGACACTACTATTAACATCTCCTGTGCAGGCCAGCTCAAGCACCACCGCTCCCCGCCCTCCGCTTCTCCTCCCTTGCCACCACCCTCCCTCAGGGCCTCAGCCTCACCTCCGGTAGGTCCGCCACCGCCAGGCTGGTGAAGATGGTTGCCAGCACCTCCAGCTCGTGCAGCGTGTGCGTGTAGCGGTCGCGAAGCACGAAGGCAACCGGGTGCTCCACCACGCGGCCGCTGGAGGGGTCGCAAGCAGAGCGTACCTCCTCGTAGGCGTTGTCCTGCAGGGTGTGTGTTGCGGAGGAGGGAGCGGGGGCTACGGAGGGTGAGGAGGGTCCGGCGTGCGGGTCGGACCCTCATCGCGCGTACAGCAGGGCGATGCACGTACAATGTATGCCTTCTGCTCCGGTACTCCTGCCCTCCATCTGCAGAGGCGTGCAGCGCCACCCACCTACCCCACCTGCGCGTTCATCCACCACATGCGATTCTTGTAGCCCTTGGTCAGGTTGCGCTCCCCCAGCAGCGCCACCTTGACGCCGCAGCCCAGCTTGAGCGCACCGGACTGCGCCAGGGGGAGGGCGTGGGTGCAGCATGGCTAACGACCCCGTTAACGGTCCGGTTCCAGCAGGCCGGACGGGTAAGGTGCCGGCCATCTTAACGCGTTCTGGCCTGCTCACAAGGCCAGCTCTAGCATCCCTCACCACCTACCGCGCACCTGGACGGCCACGCAACCTTCTGGCACCGCACGAGTGACCCCCCCTACACACGCGCCTGACGCATGTTACGGCGTGTACCCATCATGCGCATACCTTTGGCTTCGGAAAGCGCACTTCGAAGCCCTCGTGCTGTCCGTCGTACAGTGCGCAGGAGTCCAGCACCACGTTGCGCCCCACACACAGCAGCTGCGCGTCCTTGTAGCCCACGTTGCGCGGCATCAGGGGCTGCAGGTAGCAGCCCACCGAGGACTTGTAGCTGGTTCCGACGGCAGTAAGCTCCGGAACCTCCGTGTCCGGCTCGAAGATTGGGCCCAGGGCCTCGCCTTTGCGCTTGGCGGAGGCTGAGCCGTCGCCATCGTCTTTTCTCCGCCAGGTTTGGGTTCCGCTGCTGTCGCTGTCAGCATCATCGTCGTATGCGTCCGAGGTTTCCCCGTCATTTGCTTTATTGGCGTTTACTTGGTTGAGGATTTTATATATGAGGCCGCTGCTGCTGTTCCCTGCAACATGCAGGCGTCGGTGGCTGCTATTGCTACTTTCGCTGCTGCTGTTCCCTGCAACATGCAGGCGTCGGTGGCTGCTATTGCTACTTTCGTTGCTGCTGTTCCCTGCAACATGCAGGCGTCGGTGGCTGCTATTGCTACTTTCGTTGCTGCTGTCGCCTTGCCCTGCAGAGGCGGCACTGCTGCCGGGCAGAAGGTTGTTGTGCTGGCCAGGCCCATCCGTGCTGGCTGCGGCACCGGTGGCCACGTCGTGCTGTCGTACAGATCGCCGCTGTGTTCCTGCCGCAGCACCAACTGTCGCATTTGACAGCTTTGCCACTGCCGCCGCTTTGCGGTATTTCGCCATCTGCTTCTCGTAGCGCGTGCGTAACTTTAGCAGTGCACTTGAGCCCCGCTGCGCGCCGCTTAGCGTGCCGTCGGTGTTCAGCTTCGCCTCAGAGGTGCACATACGGAAGTGATGAAACTTCTGGTCTGTAATGAATGTGTAGCCATAACGCTTCTCGCACTCGTCGGACAGCCTAATGCCCAATTGGTGCATGTACTCTATGCCCTCTCTTACAAACCGCATTGCATCGTTGTGCTGCACGTCTTCAGCTGTTACGCTATCCACGATCAGATCGTCCAGAGTATGCCCTTTTCGCTTTACAGTCCTGGGTCTTAAGGTGCTTGCCGACGAGAACGTAAGAAGCAACACCATGAGCGACAGCCAGTAATTTGCCCCGCCATGACTGCACCCCGATGCAGCCATGGCGAGCTAATTCAAATAGCAGCTAGCACCGCAGGTCCCTCCCTAGCTAGCCAAAAGTTCCATGGGATTCGTTACGCATCTCAACTGCACAAATATTGAAGCTATGCTAACGGGCAATCTGATCTATGGTAACTCTTGGAAATGTCAAACGGCAGGTCGCTTATGACAGCGGAAGCTAACGCTGTTTGCCTGTTTCCTTTCAGCCTCCGTACCAAATGCCGACGTGAGTGAACCTATTACGTAAGATTGGGATATTGCAACGATAGTAAGCTTTGCCACCTATGGGTGGGGAGTTACTGGTAGTGGGCAACGTAGGTGGTGTAAAGGCGCCATGCTGCGAGCGCCTGCTGCGAGCGCGTACTGCCTTCGTACAAGTCGTACATGCCGATACGGCACTCCCACAGACTGTATCACTGTAGCCGCAATAAACAGACTGCGCGCGCAGGCAGCGCCTTCTGCCACCCACGTACGCTGTACTGGTATGCTAGCACTGACGGCTGCCTCTGGGCCTTCATGTGTTGCTGTGCGTACGCCTACCATGCAAGGTTGCAACCCGCATAAAGCTCTACACACCCAACATGCCGAACCATGCCGTCCCAGAGCGCCAGCTTCACAGCCGCAGCTCAAGTCCTTTCACCCTCTCCACGAACACACCGTCACCCCAAAGCGCACTCCGGCCTTCCCGCTTCCACCTCAAGAGCTGCCCCCCGCTCGGCCGGCCTCCTCTTCCCGCCCCCACTCCGCCGGCCACCACTCCGGCCTCACAGGCACCACACGCCACACTCCTGACCCACCAGCCTCAGCCGGCCCCGCCGCCGCGCCCGTCCCAGCCGATTTCTCCACCCCTTCCCCTGCCTGCCCGGCTTCCCCTCCCACGGCCGCTGCTGCTGCCACCCTTAGATCCACACGGCCCTCCGCCGCAGGCAATGCGGCGGCGAGCTGCAGGTAGGCAATGCCCCACCGCGCCCCGCTGGAGCCCGACTCGGTGGCACCAGCCGTCCCTCGCAGCTGACCCACGCTGCGGCCGCTGGCTGCATCCACCACCTCCGCCCCGCATGCGAGGGAGGGGGGCCCTGCATGGGACGAGGAGGGAACGGCATGGTGTCGGGAGGTCCCGGGTGAGGACATGACCGCCATTTCCCAGTGCCACGCATCTTGGCACGCAGCGAGTGACTCCGCGCGCGCAGAGGTGCCAATGCCAGCTACGCACTAAGCCCCATGCAAATCGTACAATAGGACATTACCGGTACACTGAGGTACGTCAAAGTGAAGCCCCCATGTCCCCTAACATCACCCCCTCTACCGCTCTCCCACCTGCGGCCGAATCCGACGAAGCTTGCTCAAGCGGTTCCAGACGCACGGGCATGAGCCGCCTGAGGTTGGGAGTGACAGATTCAAGGGCAGGGTGGTTGCGCAGGTCCGCAACACATGCCAACGGGAACCCCCTGGGGGCTGGCCAGGACGCAGGGTCCACTCTTGCTGGGTTGCTCGTATCACCGGAGCGCCTACTGGCTCACGTCTGTCACAATCTACCCAACCCTGCCCCCTCCCCGCACCTTCGAATGACCCCCCGGTAGTGGGTGAAGGAGTTGCGCTCCTGCCCCACGTAGCAGCCCTTGCTGTAGCTCACACCGCGCAGCACATCCACATTGTAGTCCAGCGGCGCCGCTTGGCCTGGGGCAGGGTTCGGGATGCGGCAGCGGAGGAGCGGGTTGTTAGACCACGCGTGCCGTACCATAAGCCGACACGTGTGCCGTACATGCAACATGCGGATTGAGGGCAGGGCGCCGGCGCGCTTGCCAACCGTCTTCCCCGGCGGCAACTCCACAGCGCCTCCCCCGTCCCAGCCCACCTGCGGGTATCTCCGCCTCGCCCTCCGCCACCCCCAGCCGGTAGCGCAGCGCCCGGTACTCCTCCTCCCCGCTGCCCGCTCCCTGCTGCTCTGCCGAGGGCCCTGACGCCGGCAGCAGCCCTCTGAAGCCCAGCTCCGGGCGCCTGGGGTCGGGGCGCCACCAGGGACCTGCGGCAGGGGGACACATGGGGCGTGCGGCCGTGACACAACACAAGCACATGTGGAAGACCAAGGCTTGCGCTTTGGTCCGTACTTTTCTCGTTTATCTTCGCGCTCATCTTTACGCCACCGCTGCGTGCGCGGTCCCCTTTCATCGCTCGAACATACCTGGCGGCTGTGCGGCGGCACCCCAGCAAGCGGCCACTCGGAACTGGCTGCTGACGTCACGGAAGGTGATGGGGCGTCGCAGCTTGTACCTGAGCAGCAGGCGGCAGGGGGCGGGTGGGCCGAAGGTATATACCGTAGGTAGCCAGCCGGGAAAAGGGGAGCGAGTTGACATTGGCACGTGCGCTGGGCGGGGATGATCAAGGCAAAGACAAGGCGACGTCTTAAACATGAGGAGAAAGGGGCTCAGTCGCCTGCTGCCGGCCCCACCCACCGGTTCAGCAGCTGCAGCGCTGCTGCCGCCCCGCTCCTGTCAACGTCGATGAGTACAGAGTCCGGTCGCTCTGCACGAAGGGGAGCAGGAAAGGAAGGGGAGGAAAGGGGGTCTGCTCGGTGGCTCTGATCATTTCCTCACGAGTCCCTGGGAGGAACTGGAGGATGGGTGCATGCGAGGTAGAGTGCAGCAGCTGTTAAACAGCACGCCATGAGATTTAAGACTAGGCTTCGAGGTATACCACAAGGCACGTGTGGCCACGGAGGGAGGTCATACATGGTACGCCTAGAGGGGTCCAGACAGCCCCGGTGCAGGTCTTACGTGGCTAGCTGCTGCATGCACCTAGGAGAGGGAATCCGGACGGCATGACGCAACACGACGTACCTGGATGCGGGAAGATGAGCACGTCGTGCAGGAACTTCCCCTTGGGCGTTAGGATGGTAGCGTACACGGGGGGTTGCTGGGGCCCTGGGGGCGCAGGGCGGGGGCACACAGGCGGGGCGGCAGGATGGGCATGGCTCTTGACTCAGGCAACATGCCTACGAGCTCGTGTGTTCGTGTTGCGCTGGGTGGGTAGCGCTGCGCTGATCGGCATCGGGAGGTGACCCGGGGCGCGAACCAGAGATGCATCAGCCAGCACACGGCCTCACCCGCGTTTTCAAGCGGTCGTACGTCGTTCGTGACGATGCCCTGTAAGGCACGACGACCGCCGGGTCGGCCACAACACAGGTTGGAAAGGCCTCAGCTACCGTTTTTGAGCAAGGTAAGGCCGGTAACTGCATGCATGGACGCACCTGCAGAAAGTTCAGGACTTGGGGGCCCTCGGCCTGCAGAACGCCGCGTGATTGGAGGACAGCAGTCTGGCTTGCGGGGTCAACCGCTGCCGTTGCCAGAGCACGCCATAAACGTGAGTATGCAGTTGCATGTGCGCAACACCTATTTGCCAGTGGCAAGAGGCTGGCACCGTGGTGCCGCGACATGGCGTAGTCACGTAAGTGAGTCCAACTCAGCGCTAAAAGCAATAACAAATAATATCCGCTACTACTCTTTGCGATGCGAGTCCATCCAATACATTGCAACACAGCAACGACAAAGTTTCTGGTCATCGCGTCATACGGCACTTTAATCATACTATAGATTGGAAACAATCATCACTCAAGTGCAACAATGATGCTGTTAGAAGCACACAAATGCGATCTTTAGGCTACGTGTCTAGAAATCCTAGTGTTCAAAGGAGCAGTCGGATACCGTCCCGCAGGCCGAATGCTAGCAGAGCCGTGACGTCCCAAGTGCCTCCACCATTGCCCCAACCTGAACAAAGCTCTAATGGCATAGAACTGCATGGAGGGTTGCCGCGGGAGGACCCCTTCCACTGGTTGCAAGCAGGCCGCAGGAATCCGCGTGTCATAAAGTACTTGAAGCAGGAAAATGAGTACTGCAAGCAGCAGCTCCGTCATCTGGCGCCACTGCGTAAGCAGCTCGAAGAGGAGATCGCGGAGCTGTCATGGCGTCAGGTGTTATTGCTTGCAGCGCAGCAGCCACAACTTGCCGTATCGGACGCCGACTCCGATACCCAATGTGGGAACTATGTGTACAGGCGAGAAACTGCATCAGACTGCGCTGGGGGTGTCCTACACGTGCGTGTTCCCTTCCGGCGCATTACGACAGCATCTCCACAACAATGGCCTGCACCCGACCCCAACAGCGGCAGGGGCGACCACTCCCTGCAACTTGACGCCGCGCTGATAGTTCTTGACGAGCAGCAACGTGCCGTAGCTGCGCCGGGCGCCGAAGCGCATGACATCTGCTCCTTTGCACCCAGCCCCACTTTCGACCTCGCCGCTTTCACCGAAAGCGTGCACGCGGATTCGGGGGATGCCCAGTCAATCGACCATTACGTCCTGTATGTAATCAACGCGGCAACAGGCGAGCCACTGCTGCAGCCGCTGCCGGACGTCAGCGGCGATTGCGGATGGACCACCCTAGGCGGGTGCGGCTCCACTAGCAGCGTCACTCGAGGCAACGACACCGGCGCCAGTGGCGGTGGCGGCAGACTTTACTTCACGCGCGCAGATCACCGGGAGTTATGGTGCCTTGAAGTGCCGCCCATTCCAGCTGCTGGCACAGCCAGCGGCGGCAGCCACTCAAGCGCCGCCCCCAAAGACCTCCGTTTCTCCACGTCCCCACCCAGTCTTGTGTTCAGGGATTCCGACGGCCAGCCACTTCAAATTATACGACGGGGGCGGTACCTGTACTGCGAGACGCTGGGGAACAGCGGCGTACCGCTGGAGATCCGGCTGCTTGGTTTGGCTTGTGCCTCAGAGCCCGCCGGTAACAATGATCCTAGCGCTGGTCAAGCGCATGGCTTGGAAGGGGCAAGTCCCGTTGACGATGGGGCTAGGGCAGCTAGCGGCGAGCAGGATGCAGGGCAAATGCCGGCTGACAGCGATGCGGGCAGGATCCTGTTGCCGCGCCGGCCGGGCAGGCAATACAGCGTACTTCCTTTCGAGGCCTCCAGCAAGCAAGGCGACCCGCGGGTCAGCAATGACAGCCAACGTGGGGACTGCCAGGAAGCGAGCCTGGCGCAGCACGCACACGGCTGCTGCAGCAACACGGCGGTGCTGTGGCTGCGTGACTTGGAGCACCCCAACGGCAGCCTGTTGCTGGTGCCGTTGGGCGACGTGGCAGCACCGGCGAGCATTGCTGCTGCGGGTGCTGGCATGGGCACAGCGTCCATGGTGGGGGCGTATGGCGGGGTTCCCGGGGCTGAGGGCTCGGGGATTCGCGGCGTGCGCCTGGTGTTGGGGCACGCTGAGGGAAGGAGGCTCCCGAGGGGGTTGCATGGGGGCTTGCATGCTGAGCTGCACTCGGGGGAGCTGCACTCGGTTGGCGCCGCACCTTGCTTCATGTGCGCGTGCGGTAGCTTTTGAGGCACGGCTTTGAGGGGGCTTGCCACAGCAACATATGCTTTTGCAGCTCTTGCGTTCACTGACTTGCTTCCTACGACCTAGTAACGCCCGATGGTTGCCTCTGCAACTGCTTTTTGTTACTTCTTCCTAACTAGGTTACGCATACGTCAAGTTACGACCTGCTTCTGCGCCCCATCCGCCCGCCCCCCTTTTGCCCTCCAGCCCCTCAGCGCACCACTCCTCCGCCTAGTTCCGCACGACTCCAGCTCCCGTATCGTACACGTGGAGGCACGTACGCCCGGCAAGCTGCTGCTGGTGCGTGTGGCGGTGGATCAGCGAGGTGACCCGGCGGGTCGGTACGAGATGGAGGTGCTGCGGGTGTCATGGGGCAGCGCGATGCAGCACTGGGCCGAGGCGAATTCGGCAGACGACCGTGGTCTGCAGGGCAGCGATGGAATCTGCCAGCAGGCTAGCCGGAGCCTTGTCACAGCGCACCAGCATGCCGCAGTCAACCTACCCTCAGCGCAGCGGCACGGGGTGTTGCAAGTGGTGGCGTGGGACGAGCAGGACAACAGCGTCACCCTATCGTACAGCAGCCTTGCGTTGCCGCCCGTGCTCGCCACGGTCAGGCTGCTACCGTGTTGTGAGCCTTCAGCGTCGGCAGGGGTATCCGCATCCGGCGGCGCTGGGGTTGCTGCGAGGGCTGGCGCCCCTGGTGCTCCTGCCGCGGCAGCAGCTTCTCACGGCGCCGCGTCGCCTGCTGGCAAAGGGCCTGACACCAGCGTTGTGGAGTTGGAATGCGGGAAAGGTGACCCATGGGTCGTGACGGAGAGGCTGTGGGCTACCTCTCATGATGGCGCGCAGGTCCCCATTACTCTCTGTAGGCCAGTCCGGTGCAGCCGCGGTGACGGAAGGTAAGGATACAAACCTCTACAACCTTTGCAGCAGGTTGGTGATGAGATTGGTTCTACCTGGCTATGGCCTCTTGTGCCCCACGTGTCCTCCCTCCCTCAACACACCCACCCGCTCCGCCCGCAGCAGCACCCCCTCTACACAATCCCCACCGTCACCCCTGCTGCTCCAAGTGTACGGCGCGTACGGCATGGACCCTTCCCTGGACTACCAGGCCTCACTGCAGCCCCTGCTGCGTCGCGGCGTGGCGGTTGCGGTGGCGCATGTGCGCGGTGGCAGCTTGCTGGGCCCTGCCTGGTACGAGGGCGGGCGCGGGGCGCACAAGGCCAACAGCCACCGGGACCTGCTGGCGGCTGCGGCGCACCTGGTGGCGTGCGGCGTGACGGAGCCGCAGCTGATGTGCGTGGAGGCCGAGTCAGCAGGTAGGGACGGGGAGGGACCAGGAGGGCGCAGAGGACGGCAAAGAGCAAGGATGACGAGCGCTAAGCGGACACGGTCCTAGGAGTGTGCTTGCGCTAGCGGGCATCCACCGTTTAAAGATACGGCGAAAGGGCGTCGACCGTGGTCCTGGCGGAATGCGGTAGAATAAATTGAGCTTTGGGTGGCGTGTCGAGTAATACGAGTGGGTTGTGTGCCATCCTGAGGAACCACCACATCGCTTGCAGGAGGTTGGGCTGTGGGTCCCGCTCTCGCTGTCGCTGGTACCGACCTGTTCCGCGCCGCCGTGCTGACGGTGCCCACCCTGGACGTGATGACGTCACTGCTGCAAGACCCGTCGTACGGCCCCTACGAATTGGGCGACCCGCGGGTCGACGCAAAACTGTATCGCAGTATAATGGAGTGGTCACCTTACGACGGCCTGTCTGGTAGCCGTCCGGGGCCACCATTCCCAGCACTGTTCGTTCGGGTTGGCTTGTACGACACGAAAGTACCTTACTGGGATCCAGCCAAGTACATGGCACGGTTGAGGAGCCTGGGGCATGGCCGAACAGACCCCACGCTGCTGGTGATGCAAGTAAGTACGCCTTGCACCTACTGAAGCTTGTCTTAGACCAACTGTAACGTCACGTACAAGGGTTCCTGCGTATTACTGCGATGTCAACCCTGATCTGTTAACCCCATGCAATGCCTTCTTGTCAGGCATGCCGTTTAAATCCCAAATCTGTTTGCTCTTATCCCTCTGATGCACGTGTCCCCTGTGACAGGTGAAACTAGGCGGTCACGAGGCGTACGACTCAGTAAAAGAAGATGCCGCGCGATGCGCCTTTGTGCTATGGGCCGTCGGTGCGTGGCCGGAAGGAAACACTGATGCGGCACGTGATTTGGGGGAGGGCATGCCATGGCGGTTGCCGTCCTAGTTGAGCGACAGGTTATCAACTTTTTAATTTACGTCCCAACACCATTGGTCTTTTAAGCGTCCAGGACTCGAGATAGCCTTGATTAGCGCCCGTCTTAAAGATGCATACTATAGGTAGTTTTCTCCCACCCCCTCCCCTCTCGCTTCTTTTTCCCCCGCACGTCTACACACCCTCACACAACCCCTTTATCACGCATGGGGAAAACGACGACAGCCTTCGAGAGCAGCGCCTTGTCCGGCACCCTATCCTAGGCCCCTGAAGCAGCATAGGTGCCCAACAGCACTCCCTCATGGTATTGTCTTCTTCTTTTCTCCTCTTAGCCAGTCCAACCATATGTCCTCCTCAGCACATTTCCGCTCCTGCTTGGGCATGTCCGAGTCCTTTTCATTACGCTTGCAAAGCAAGGAACTATTGCCGGAAATCCACGTGAAGTAAAGTGGCATCCTTCAGGACAGTTAAGAATTATGCTCAAACTTGTGGAAAAGCGATAACAGTCTGGTGTGCCTATGGAAAGGGTAACATTTCGCCACTCTTGCATTGGAATATAACTTTGTGAACTTCATAATGTTAAGCAAAGCGTCCTTATAAGTTGGAGTAACCTGCATTCATGCAGACCCGCCGCCGGCCGCCTCCGTACGGCAAGGCGCTGAACTTAGTCTCTCCTCGACAAGCTTCTCTCCCTCTCCCTGCGACCTTCTTTCGTTGCTGTTGTTCCTTGTATAGCCAAAATGGGCGGCGAGAACGTGCGCCTCTACGTTAAGGGCCACATTCTGGGCTACAAGCGGTCCAAGGCCAACCAGCAGAACCACACCGCTCTCCTTAAGGTTGACGGTGTTGCCACGAAGAAGGAGACCGCTTGGTACCTGGGCAAGCGCATCGCTTACATTTACAAGGCCAAGACCGAGAAGCAGGGCACCAAGTTCCGCTGCATTTGGGGCCGTGTCATGCGCGCGCACGGCAACGTTGGCGTTGTCAAGGCCAAGTTTGCGTCCAACCTGCCCCCAATCAGCCTGGGTGGAGCTGTCCGCGTTATGCTGTACCCCAGCCGCGTATAATTGGTGCGATGGTCGACAGAGGCGAGCAGCGGCGGCGCTTTTACGGCGTCATGTAACGGTCTTCTGATGGAATATATTGTGTCCCTCCGTATTCGTTTCTTTTAACGCACGCCAGGCGAAGTTACGGTTAGCATGAAATATCTGCCCCATGGAAAGCAGCTTAGCGATAGCATTGTGTTACAGCGAAAGACAGCTCAGAGGTTACGCAGCAGCTGGAGAACACCTAGTAGGAGGGGCATCAGCAGGAGCAAGGGACTACAGCATACCGGTGAGGAGAGATGGGGCAGGGGGGAGGGCTTGTGGGTGTTTGCCTTGGTTATAGGAAGTACATTATCAGCAATGTGATGGTACATTTTACCAAAGCCTGTGTGTGGGGTGCATTGGTGCCTTGCTCTAGCGTCATAGTTGGTGTGTGCGCCTGTCTCCTAACTGTAGCTGGTTATGCGCGGGTGCGAGTTTGAACCTCCAGGCAGCATGTGCTTTTGAAGGGGATGGACATGGAATCCATGGCATGTGAGGGCTATGCTAGCGCATGTTAGCAGTGCCGTCAGCTGAGGATGGTAGGCGGTCATCTCGTGCCCACTTGGCATGGGGTCCATCCATGATCTAATGCGTTGCGCATTGATGTTTTCGCCTTACCCGCGCTGTGCTATTTTTGGTGTTGTATGAAGCGTAAACGCCGCGTTGTATCGAGGCATTGCGTCACGGTGCTGCGCTGAGGGGTACATGCATGCACCAAGGCGGTGTTGCCTCTCCAGGGGATTTCTGCCGTATGACCCAAGTCCTAATGCAGAGGCTTTACGTGAAACAGTCCGTCTGTTGTGCGATGCGGTAACTTTGGGCAAGCATGCTTGAGAGAACACTAATGGGCGTGGGGTATTAAGTCATCGTGGTTAACGGCCAGGGATACTTGATGAGCATGCTGAAAGGGTGTGTTAACTGGCCGCGAAAGTGTGTGTGTGTGTGTGTGTGTGCTGATAATGCTTTCGACGAATGTTTTTAGTATGCACGGTATTCCTGGGTGTGGGCGCTCGGACGTGGTTGGCTAGCTGTGGGGATGGGTGGGGGTTGGACGCAGGGCTCTCAGCAGACACCGGAGAGGGACTCTCAGCGGACATCGCAGCCTTTCTACTCAATCTTGACCCAGATAGACGCAGTTGTGCGCCGGCAAAGCAGCAGTCAGGAAACGTTGGTCAAAGCAAACATCAAATGGGCCGTCTCCTCCGGCATGCATGTCGCTCGATCACTTTCAGATTTCAGGCTTTTGAGGGGACTGGTGTGCATCCAGGTGTGCCCCTGTGGTCACAGCAGATATGCACATTGCGCGATAGGTCGAAGAACATTTGCGGGGTGTCTATTAAAGCCAATAGCAAATAATGATACAGACGTGTTCTTCCATGTATTTACATGTGTAGCATACCATACGGAAACGAACGCCAAGGTAAGTTTGGTTACAGGGAGTAGAAGGAAGGCAACCGGGCGTAGCAACGGGGTTTCTAACGGATGGCTTATTCATTGGAGTTCACAGGCAAATCCTCACAACGGTTAGTCTATATGCTTATCCGCTGCTGAACAGTGCAACTCCGGCATGTACAAGCATCTACTAGGGCTAGCTGGTAAAACCTAATGTGCATGGGCCATCTGTATCTTGTAAACCTTGTTCTCGTGACGCACAGTGTATAGTTGGTACAAAGCCCCTGCTTTTATCGCCAAAACGGGGCCCCATGCGTAGACATGCGAAATTACGAACGGGGCCAATAAGCGAATAAGGGCCGGTTCCAATATCCTATCAATGCGTAATCCGTGGGGCCTACCATTACACCTGTAACGCTGAACAGCACGTAAACCTGGTTTCCGTACAGCCAACATTCTGCAACTTTATGCTGACTTACTACCAGTTACTCACCTAACGTTTGAGCAGAAAACACTTCTGGCTTTACGAAGAACAGGTTTAACTGTTTTTGAAGGGCCGTGCCCAACGGTTCGTAGAAATGGTTTTCGGCCGGCCCATGACGGGCCTTACGGTTCCGGAGACCATGTGATAGAAAAATGCATGCATCCTACCACGAATTGTAACACTATTTAATGGCGGTGGAAATGTCTCACTGTTCTTATTAAATGCTTAGCAGTTGCATAACCTGATAGCTTCTTACCCTAAAAGGGGCTTAGCCCCTTAGGTGCCGATTACTAGTTCGCTTCACCTGGTGTTCACCAAAGCGCTTGGTGCATAGCAAAGAATCGCTGCTCAATCGCAGCCCTCGCCGCTCAAGGTGAGGGCTGCTCTCACGGTCCCTGACTGTACCCCATGCCGCATCCGCAGCCGTCGTCGGATCCCTTGTTTCTAGTGTACCCAAGTCCCTTTCTTATGTGAAGCTTGACACTCTGGCGTGTCTGGCAACTGGGGCTTTTCGGCCGCCTTGTTGACTGAACCCCATCTTTTGTTTCTACCTTACAGCGGCCACCAGGAGTATCTTTCCTTCTGAATTGGAGGCATAATGGGAGGAAGTAAGCGCCCATCGTTTTAACTCTGTCTATTGGAGGGAATTTCCGCAGACAACTCAACTACCGTTCTTTGCTTTATCGCAGAAGACGACCAGAAAGGGGAGGTGAAGCTAGCCGTAGGTACCTCCACGGAGGAGGTCAACTTTGAGAAGATTGATCTGAAGGAGGCGCTGTCAATCTTGAACGTAAGGATGCCTTCGATGCGGTTGTGATGACTCTGGTTACCTTTGGGCCCAGATCGTTAATATGATTTCATCATCTCTGCTTCTTCCTGCTGACACCTTGTCCGCATTTATTGCTTGTAGAGCACGCATCATGGTCTCTCAAGCGCCGAAGTAACGAAGCGCCTGGCCGAGTATGGCCCCAACAAGCTGCCGGAGAGCACACGGAACCCTTTCCTGGTGTTCTTGGGCTATATGTGGAACCCTCTTTCATGGGCTATGGAGGCAGCTGCCATCATTGCCATCTGCCTTCTCGACTACGCCGATTTCGCCCTGATTGTCGGCCTTCTTATCCTCAACAGTGTCATCAGTTATGTTGAGGAGTCAAACGCGGACAAAGCAATCAAGGTAAACTTCTGTCACTGTTGCAACAACCGTCAGCAGGTGCTGTGTTCCTACTATAACTACACTGTTTGGTTATTTCCGTGCAGGCCTTGGCAGGCGCTCTGGCTCCCAAGTGCAAAGCAGTTCGAGACGGCACCGTACAGACTATCGATGCAGTTAACCTTGTCCCCGGGGACGTCATCATCATGAAGTTCGGTGACATTGTTGCTGCGGACGTCAAGCTCTTCTCGGACGATCCTCAGAAGCCGTTTGAAAAGCACAGCGAGGAGGTTCCCATGCAGGTCAGGAAGGGTTTGTAAGGTTTGTACGACAGTTCCAGGCTACTGTCCTCCAGTGTAACTTCCGCTTCCTGTGGATTGTACTTACTTCCAAAGCCACGACCTGTATGCATGCGGCTAGCGCACAGGCGATTGAAGGAATCTTGTACTCGTGTACACGCCGATGCCACGCAGATCGACCAAGCCGCCCTTACGGGTGAGTCGCTCCCCGCCAAGAAGTACACTGGCGATGTCGCTTTCTCCGGCTCTGCTATCAAGGCAGGCGAGCGCCATGCCGTTGTGTATGCTACGGGCATCAACACCTTCTTCGGCAGGTATGGTGCCCTGCCAAATGCTTAGGGCTGTGGTTGTTTAGTGCTGTTGTATTCTGACGACGGGTTGCCTGTATCGTGCAGAGCCGCCGCGCTGATCAGCGGAACCAACAATGTAGCTAACCTGCAAGTCATCATGACAAAGATCGGAGGCATGTGCCTTGTTACCATTGGCGTATGGGCTATCATCGAGGTGATCGTCCAGTTCGCTCACTACAAGCACGGCTGCACCAAGGGCGAGGGTAAGGAGGGAACGCATGGGGCATGCCTCTCTTACAAATTGCGTGCCTTGTGCCACTCGGGCGCGAGTTCAAGCTTCGAGTTTGCACCTAAGCCTCTGCACGTTTGCACCTAGCATGAATATAAACGTAATGCTTGCCTTGGCATTTCCACAACTAAAACAATGTCTCTCCCCGATGCATTGTAGAGGGCTGCCCAACCCTTACGAACATGCTGGTGGTGCTTGTTGGCGGTATCCCCATTGCCATGCCGACCGTTCTGTCTGTGACGCTGGCCCTGGGCGCTGCTAAGCTGGCGAGGGAGGGTGCTATCGTTGCTCGCATGTCTGCTGTCGAGGAGATGGCTAGCATGGACATTCTCTGCTCCGACAAGACTGGTGGGTAATGTGTAGGTGGAGGGGGAATGGCTTAGGTTTATATATGTTCCGGACCTTACCGGTCGTTAGCCTTGGGATGCTTCAAACTTGCACTGCTGGGTGGCCTTTTTTTACCCCTGCAATCTTGCGCGCATGTAGGGACCCTGACCCTCAACAAGCTGTCGATCGAGTCCAGCAACATCTTCGTGTTGGAGCCCGGCCTGACGATCGACGACGTGCTGAAGTACGGTGCCCTGTCGGCTGACATCACCGGCGACGAGCCCATCGATGTCGTGCTGTACAACAGCTATGCGCAGGCCTCCACTCTTGCCAACCGCTACAAGAAGCTGAAATGGGTGCCCTTCAACCCCACTGATAAGTTCACTGCTGCTACCATGCTGGACCAGGAGACCGGCCGCGTCTTCCGTCTCCTCAAGGGCAGCCCACAAGTTGTGCTGAACAAGTCTTACAAGTAAGTCGGGCGCTGTAGTGTCTCGTATTTGAAAGAATGGTTGGGTTAACACAGCCAACACTCAAATGCTTATACCGCTGCGTCCTAGGTCACCTTATTGGAAGACTCATGTACATTCGATGGTAATACTCATTGCTGCATTGCTGCTCTGTGAAAACTTCTGCTCCCACAGCAAGGACAAGCTTGCCGAGTCCGTGAACGGGAAGATGGTGGAGTTCGCCAACCGCGGCTTCCGCTCGCTGGGCGTTGCCATGGCTGAGGGCGATGGCTCTGACGGCAAGAACGAGTGGCACATGCTCGGCCTGCTGCCCTTGTTCGACCCACCGCGCCACGACACCAAGAGCACTGTGGAGTACTGCCACACGCAGGGCATTGAGGTCAAGATGATCACCGGTGACCACCTGCTGATTGGCAAGGAGACTGCGCGCATGCTGGGCATGGGCGACACAATGTTCCCCTCGGAGGTGCTCATCAAGGTGGGATGGGTTGGCGGCTGTACTACGTACATCCTGTTGGGTTTGCGGCTATGTTACCACTGTGCCTCCGTACCATGTTGCTGTCTGAACATATGCCGACGACAAACGTCTATGTCGTTCTCATATACAGGCCAAGAATGGCGACAAGGCTGCCCTGGGCGAGTTCTCCAACGTCGTGGAGATGGTGGAGAAGTGCAACGGCTTTGCCGAGGTGTTCCCCGAGCACAAGTACGAGATTGTTGCTATCCTGCAGGAGGCCGACCACGTCGTGGGCATGACTGGCGACGGTGTCAACGATGCGCCCGCTCTCAAGAAGGCTGATGTCGGCATTGCTGTGGCCGGCGCCACCGACGCCGCTCGCGGTGCTGCCGATATTGTCCTGACGGAGGCAGGCCTGTCCGCCATCAAGACTGCCGTGCTGGGTGCCCGCAAGATTTTCCAGCGTATGACTACCTATTCCAAGTACACGGTGGCCATGACCTTCCGTATCTGCTTCACGTTCGGTCTGCTCACTGTCATCTACGACTGGTGAGTTGCAGTCCCTTACACCGGGCTAAGGGTACTAAGTTCGTAGGGCGAATCCAGTGCCATCGCCTGTTCCTTAACTACGTGCCTTCTGTACATCCCGCTGTGCCCTTTCACTGCACCCTAACACCGGGCTAAGGGTACTAAGTTCGTAGGGCGAATCCAGTGCCATCGCCTGTTCCTTAACTACGTGCCTTCTGTACACCCCGCTGTGCCCTTTCACTGCACCCTACATCCTAAGCACGTTCTACGCTCCATGCAGGTACTTCCCAACCATTCTCATTGTGATTATGGCCGTCTTCAATGACGGTGCCATGATTGCGTTGGCTAAGGATCGCGTGGAGCCCAGCCGCCAGCCCAATGCCTGGAACCTGAAGAACATTTTCCTTATGGGCATTGTGTACGGCCTGTACCTGGCCCTTTCCTCTTGGGCTCTCTACCAGACTGCCTGCAAGACAAGCTTCTTTGAGGACCACCTGCCCATCTTCTCGCTGGATGACCGCCATGTCTCCCTGCACAGCTGGTGCATGGACTACATTAAGGAGGTCAAGGGCATTGCGGTAAGGCGTTAAGCCGAATGTTGCGCATACTTTCGCGCTGTGCGTGGCTTGGTCACCAGAGGCTATTTGGGCTTTGGACCACCGACGATACCTAGGGTCTGATGTTTGAGCCTTCTTGACGACGCGCGCTTTATGCCCTCCGCAGGATCCGCTCTCAACCAGCGTTTGCGAAATTCCGGAGTACGCCAAGCAGGATGTTTTCGGTGGCAGCAAGGCGGCTTGCTACCTGACGGAGCACTCAGAGCAGAACGTTCACGACCAGTGCATGGTTGAGCAACGCTATGTTCGCGGTGCCATGCTGCGGTCGCTTATCTACAACCACGTGTCCATTTCCGGTCAGGCGCTCGTGCTGGTGGTGCGAAACCAGGGCTATTCGCTGACGCAGGTTGCGGGAAGCCTGACGTACGCCGCCTTTATCCTTGCCCAAATCGGTTCCACGGTTATCTCTGTCTTCGGTTTTGGCGGTTATGTTCCACCGCGGCACCGCCTAGAGGAGTGCCAGTTCTGCACCTACTCTGACCGCACGCCCATCAAGTTCTTCCCCTCCAAGGAGGTGCCCATTGAGGGTACTGAGTCGCGCTACACTGCATCCGTGCTCGGCTGCCTGTAAGTACAGGGCATCTTTGGGAAACTGGTTTGTGGTCGCCTCTTTGCTGGCGGTTTTGCCATGGCGGGGAGTCAGGTTGTTTTCTATGCTGTATCTATGTTCCACTTTTTGCATATTGTTCCTCCTGTATCCCTTACATTGTAAACCGCGCCTTTGTCTCTTCGTTTCCCATGCACAGGGGCTACGTCCTGGTCGCTTGGGTTTGGTCCGCTATCTGGTACACCCTGCTGGACCCCATCAAGTGGGCTCTCTGCTGGATCCTCAATGAGGACGGCTTCCGCGACCAGACCAAGGTTGATCGCCGCCAGGAGCTGCAGCGCAACAGCCAGGAGAAGAACACTGTGGACCTGGGTGGTATGACTGTTCCCACCATCAGCAATCCGCTGGGCCGTGCTTCTATCCAGAAGCCTGTGGCCATGGTCCTGGACCGCGCCTCAGCTGCCCTTGTGCCCGTTCACCGCACCTCGGAGGGTCTCATGCGTGTCTCGGCTGACCCGAACAAGGCCCGCGACCTGGCACGTCGCAGCCGTCTGCATGACAGCGTTCAGCGCACGAGCGGCGGTCACCAGGGTAAGGAGATTACGCGTGCCTAAGTGTACCATAGTGTAGTCGAGCATTGGTGTTTTTTACCTAGTTTTGCATTGTTCTTCCGTGGATAGCGGATATAGCGTGGCAGTGGTGGTTTACCCGCCTATTTATCGGCAAGGCGGTTCGGCGAATTGATTCCGCTAATGACTGGATGACTACGCGCATTATGCTGGTTGCCTACCCTGACAACTGATGGACATGGGGTGATTAGGTGCTGCGGCTTATATTTACCTGACAGCGCTTGCATGTGTGGTGTGTTAAGAACTGTGAGCAAATCACTTTGTCATCGTCCGAGCAGAAACGTTCGCAGCCGCAGCGGCTTAGGACTCGTTAGATGAGTTGGGAGAGTAGGCCTGGACGTGTGAATGTAGGTCTCGCGCGTGCATATATAACATCCGGACGGGGCTCACGTTTCACCGCTATATTGGTGTGCTGTGTGTCCATGCGGTTTACGCATTTACCAGCAGAGGTGACGCTACTGTGAACTTACTTGGCTGGTTTGCCATGTATTGACTTCGGGAATTGTGACGGATTTGTGGGAGGTGCTGCACTTGTGGCCCCTACATAGTTTACTGCGAAGAGTTTTTAGATGACAGCATGCGCATGGGTATGTTAGTGTCCTATCCGCATCTCTCCGTCTTTACACTTACAAGAGTACGATTCTTTTCTAGGATGCGACTCTCCGCACTAAGCGGATTGGTGTAACAGCTAAGCGACAACATTACCTGTCAACTACTGACCACGCCACGCAACGGTGCAAACAGCCCGGCAGGCTACGCCGTGGCTAACTTTGTTCGCAACCATTCATCGAGTAATGGCTTGCGAGCGTAATCATTGCATAATAGCCAACTATCAAGCAAGGTTTGAACTATGACTATCCGGCCTGTACCTTCAACAACCCGCAGCAGTCCATCTACCTGCCGAAGAGCGTCTTTGAGCAGAGGGAAATCAATTTCAGCAATTAACACGCCCAAAGCCGTTGCAAAGCGTTCTGCAACGGGCAAAGCAACCGCAATCGCCACGTCCGTATCTTGACTTTCCTCATGTTGTCGGTGTCCAGCACCGTTCGACAAGGTTGCGGGCCTCTGGTTGGGCACATGTACCCTCATTCGCAGTTCCTGAGCCAGGTGAGCAATGCTCCAGACCTTAGCAGAATGCGCCAGTGGTAGCGACCGCCAGACCTGCATTCCATCCGGGGCCAAGGGAAGTCGTGAATTGCAACCCGCCACCAGTGCCGGTAATTCCATTGTCCATTGACTCGCAGTCACCATTGCTCACCTGTCGCAATCCCCTCTCCATCAGCTCAACGTCGGCAACACTGCACGGCGGCTGACAGGTGCGTGCCACGTAAAAGGGCACCATGGACGCGGCCAAGTCGATGTCCACAGGGCGGACTGGGCTAAGCTCAGCTCGGCTGGTCTCAACTCCGCCATGAGCACCCTGAGCCTGTGACGGCATGCCATCCCCCGCTTCGCATACCCCGGCTAGCAGCGCTGCCCACACCGCATGGGCTGCCTGAGTCACGGCCTCCGGCGCACCCTTCAGCAA
This sequence comes from Astrephomene gubernaculifera, assembly GCA_021605115.1. Lineage (NCBI taxonomy): Eukaryota > Viridiplantae > Chlorophyta > Chlorophyceae > Chlamydomonadales > Astrephomenaceae > Astrephomene > Astrephomene gubernaculifera. Next base: position 686,386 of record BMAR01000040.1, read on the forward strand.
TAGGTAGATGTACGGCAATACAGAAGCAGCGGCGCCGCCAACATCATCGACGTGTGGCACGCAAGACGCCGCCACTGGAAGGATGAAGGCCAGCCGTGACACGGCGACAGGGGCTCCTGTCTCGTACGTCGCTGCGAAAGGGCCGTAACAGGGCAACAACCCGAGCAGAGGCGCCAGGGCCTCCGCTGGAAACGCCGCCATATCGGAGCTTAGGCGCGCGACAAGGTCGCCATGCACCCGAAGCTGCAAGGCGCAGAATTGAACGTCAGCAAGGCACCCAAACGCCACCACCGTTGGCACCATCGGCGGCGCTGCCAAACAACATCGTCGGGCGCTGCCTGTTCCTGCGGCAGGCCCACAAAAGGCCTCCCGGTGACGCGCAATCGCCAGCGGTGCTGCTAATGTGTCGTACGCCGCCGTCAGCACGCTGACCACACAAACAAAGGTGCGGTCCAGGATGTCACGAAGGGCACCTGACGCAGCGGGAGGCAGCGCAGCAAGCCATGTGCGGCCTCCAACATCGTCCGCCACCCCGCCGTACAGCCAGTGCAGGCGGCGGGTTTCAGCAGCCAGGCTGTGTAGGAGGCGGCTCGCCAGGGCTGACGGCGGCGCCCGTGGCATAGCGGCGGCTTGCGGTGCTGCCGGCTGCCGCGCGGCTTCCAAGGCGGTCCTCGCCAGCAGCTGCGTATCCGCGAACAGCGGTCCCTGCATGTGCTGCTCCAGAAGCTCCATTGCAGCGTCTGAGGGTCCGCCGCCTGCTGGAGTGTACATTAGGGCAAAGCATGAGCTGGACGTGGTGGTATGGCCATGGCATTGATGTGTTTGCCATGCGCCAACTCTGCCGGTGCGCTGCCTTGCTAAACATTAACATAAAGCATTGGCGGGTCAAACTTCACTATCCGAATTGCAAAGAGGAAACGCCTCGTGTCCCCCTACCGGCTTTAGCGCCTCACCTGACCCAGCCACGTGCAGCAGCCGCGCAATCCCCAGTGACCCCGCCAGCAGCACGGAGACGACTCCACCGGCAGGGTGCCAGCGCCCCTCCGAGCGCGCCGTCGCCGAAGTCACCATGTGTTGCACCAACCCTGCTGCAGGCGGCGGTAGCTCCGGCAGCGCTGGCTGCGCTTGCAGTCTTGCCCAGACATAGCCCACTGCCTGACAAAGCAGGCCCTTCGGGTCCACTTCGTATAAGGCCCAAGCGACGCTGCCAGCGCAGGCGTCCGTCCGGGTTGTTGCATGGGGCGTCGCGGCGGATCCGGCGGCGGCAGCAACACCCTCAAGGGTCGCCGTCAGCGATTGCAACGTCGGCTGCAGTGTCGCCAGCAGAGGCTCGCGCAGGTGTATCGGCTGAAGCCGCACTGCCGCCAGGCAGCCCTCCATCAGCCCTCCAGCGACGGCCGTCGCCGAGGCCAATGTGACCCATGGGTCAGTCAAAGACGACGCGCATGACGGCTTGGCTGTGGCCGCCACCATTGCCATCTGCAGCATAGGACCATTGGTGCTACATGCGGCTGCTGTGGGTCCCGTGCATGACGTGGGTTGACAGTCATGATTGCTGCCGCCATAACCTGGGACGGCGGCTGCAGCCGCAACTGCGGCTCCAGCCGAAGCGATGGCGCCGAGATGCTCCGCAGCGGCATGCAGTGCAGCACCCGGACCACAACCCAGCGCTGCGGGAGCCTGAGCCCGGCCTGACGCCGACCCAGCTGCGGCGGCGCTTGGCAGCGACACAGAAGCCGCTGCCGCGCGGGCGCACGCCGCGCCTAGTTGCCGGCACGAAGCATGCAAAGCGGCCAGCGCAGCGATCGACGCCTCGCGCGCGGCGGCTGCATCTCTCGACGCCGCCGCGGCTGCAGCAGCTGTGGCCGGCGCGGCGGCAGCATGCGCTGCTGCGCCTGCTGCGACGATTCCCGCAAGCGAGCCCACGGCGGCGCTAAGGGTGGCCATGAGGGCCCCTAGGAGCTCAGCAAACTGCAGGGGGTCTCCGCCAACCTGGACGTTTGAGGGGGAGGGCCAGGGCAGGGCGTACAGTGTTTCTCACGGAGGCCTCCGGGCCCTTAGCGTAGGCCAGGAAATTGCCTCAGGCAGGTCAAAACGAAGAAACCTGCATAGGTAGCCCAGCTCCTAGGGCAGCGCGGCAGTCCACCTTTTATCTACCAGCACATGACCGTGCCCCTGCCATCGCAACAACGGAAGCAACGCAACTCACCGCAAGCCGCTCCAAAACCAGCTCCGCTGCCGCACAGAGGTCGGTCACCGCCGCGCCCGAGTGCTGCAGCAGGTCAGGAGCGGGGGGGCGTTGCGGTGCTAGGGCTGCGCTGAGGGCCCTGTGCACGGCAACTTGCGGTGAAGGCCCCTGCTGCTGCTGCTGCTGTTGCTGCATCGGCCCTACAGAGTAGGGATACAATGCGAAGGAAGGGCAGGCGCATGGTTAGGGTTTCGCGTGAGACAGCTTAGTGTATGTGAATGACGGGACCGCCACGAGCCACTCAAACCCAGAACGAGGCCTGCTCTAGCTCCGCCCCACAAGCGCGCAGCTCACCTTCCAACGCCTCAAGCCGCATTGAAAGCACGGCTAGCAGCAATAGCGCCGGTGCATGCACTATCCAGGGCACCTCATGCGACTCCAGGAAGCCCGCGAGCCACTGCTGCAACGGCGCAAGGGCCGCTGCACCGCCCGGAGTGCCTGAGGCAGCAGAACGAGGTTACCCCATCCGCAACAAGCTGCGCTACGTGTAACACATCTTACCTGGCGGTCCAGAGATGCTACCTCTGGTCATTGTAAAAGCCCAGCGCGTGAGCAGGCCAAGGAACCTTGGCCAGAACTCCGCCTGCATCCCCGGGTTGTCCGCTGTTCGCTGTAGGAACCATACCGCATCATCGGCATCGGCGCTTGTAAAGGATCCGTGTTTCTGTCTGTGGTTCCAATGCTGGAAGTGAGCAAAGGAGAGGGTCTATCGACCGTGGCCATGGCTGACGATGTTACCTGCTAGCCCACAGCGCCTGGACGAGAGCACGGATCCCATTTACATCGTTATATTCTAGCAAATGACGCAGATGTCCCATTGCCGCAACCTCTATACTGTCACTCGGCTAATAGACTGGCGAAAAGCTCTTGGGATGGCACCAATTGCATACTGCAACTACATCTACTACAGTAACGCGTGAATAGTTACGATCTGCGAAAGAAAATGAGTAGCAGTGATGGCAAGCATAACACATTGTTCGCAGTAGTAATACCGTACGGTTCGTCTGATGGCTGCAATTATACGTCCCATACTATCACGCCCACGGCATTGTAAGACTCAACGTCAACGCAGGTCTGCGGTCTGGCAGCGAAAGCTATAAGGGCCTGCAGCTCGCTACAGCCGCAGCGCAGCTTCCAATTGGCAGCACAGATACCACATCCCTGGTCACCAGGATGTGCTTCGTCAAGCAGTCGTGTCCTGCATGCTCCCAAACGCTCAATCTATGGCAGATACAACGCCCTGCAGTGCCAACCTCGTACGTACAGGGTGAATACTTCTGGGAACATACGGGTACTCGCCACAGAAGACCATACACACCGCAGTCGCAGCTACATGCGAGGAGTAACAATCTCCCTTAAGAGCAGCTGTCATCCTGAGCATGACAATAACGGCCCTCACGAATACGCAGCATACCTTTACAGCTCTTAAGGCACGGTCACTATCATCCGCAGGGTACTGGTCTTCGGGGCTAGAGACGTCCCATTACGTTCCTAAAGTACCTCTTGCTAACTTGCTATGCTAACTGACTGCTCTTCAACACGGGTGCCACCCGGAGCGGCAAGAGCAGCCGAGGTGGCATCCCCTCCGACCGCAGTGTCAGCCTTGTGTACCCGTAGGCCAGAGCCCTTGTCCATATGCAGGCGGCAGCCATGGGGCTGCAGCGGCAGCACCTCCTGTACGACATCAGGGGGGCCTACGCAGCAGCGCAGCCGCTTGGCAGCTGGCTGGGGTTGCGGCGGCGGCGGTGGTGGGCGTCCCTTCCTGTCTCCTGACAGCGGCTCCCCTTCCTCATGCTGCTGCTGCCCCGGCCGCTTCCCGTGCTGTTGCTGATGGCTGGGTTGTGACGGCGGGCGAGGCGGTGCCCGGCCCAGCAGCAGCAAGGCCTCTGCCGCCATCATCCACTCATCCGAGAGCGGCGCCTCCTCTACCTGGCCTTCCCACTCCATTCCACTTTCCATTTCCCACTTGCCTGCCCGCAGCGACGGCTGCTGCGGCTGGAGGTGGGTACTCCGGCCCAGGGAACCCTGCACTTGGCGCGATTGGTCCAGGTCTGGAGAGCTGCGGATGGAGTCGGGATCAGAGCGGGCCGGCGGCAACAAGGCGACACTAGATCCGGCGCCCGGCGTGGCTGCCGGAACAGTACGCCTCAGCCAGACAGGCGCCGCCGCCGTTGCCGCCGCCGCTGCTTCTTGGTGCAACAGGGCAGGGCTACAAGCGCTCGGCGTAGTGGTGGAGGCTTCACGTGCACGAATGACGGGAGGAATTGCGGAGGCCGTGGGTCTAGGGCAAGCGGCACTGTAAGTGTGCACTTCCGCCGCCTCTGCTGCCGAGGCAGCTGCTGTCACTGACACCGCCTTGAGGGGCACCGCGGTGACCGTCACGGTGGGCGGCACCATGATGGCCCAGGGCTGCGGCTGACAGCGGCCCTTGAATTGAAGCGCCGGCGCTGCAGCATCCGCGGCGGCAACCGCGGCAATAGTCGCTGCAGCGGGCAAGGACACCATGAGAACGGGAACGGCTTCCTCTTGCCGTACGCTACCCGTCGGCACCTGCTGTGGCGTTATTTCCTTCCTCAGCACTGCCACTACCTGCGGCCAACCTGCTTGACAGGGCTTGCGCTCAGTGTCCTGAAACCCTCCCTCAGACGCACGTGCGGGAGCCCCGGGCGGTGCCTCTTCAGCGCTGCCGCTCACCACAGCAGCTCCGTCGATCCTCCTGTCGTACCTCCCGCCAACCGCCCAATCGCGTTTCCCGCCGCCGCCGCCGCCGCCGCTGGCCGCACCGCCAGAGCCTAGCGCGTCAGGCGCTGCCCCCCTGCATGGCAAGGGGTACGGCCTAAGCAGCGGCGGCACCGGCAGCGACAACGACCTTGGGTGCTGTTCGTACGGCCGACCAACGGGCGAGCGAGGCGGGGGCGGCACGGAGCCCACTGCCGGGACCAGAGAGGCTATCGCCTTGCTGAATATTGACGCCGGTTCCGCTGCGGCTGCCGCTGCGGCCGTCAACGTCACTGGGTTGAGAAGCCGAAGCGTGGGGGGTGGAGGCGGCCAGGGTAGTAATGTGCGCTTGAGGCTGGCGTCGGGGGCTGAGCCAGCGGTGCAAGGCATGATGGGCGCGGCAGTGTCGTTGGTGCAGCTGCCAGTAACGTAACGGTAGCTGCTGCCACCGCCGGGTTCGACTTCTTTGGAAGTGCCTTCCACTGGGCTACCAAGCAACGCAGCAGTGGTGTCGTCTGCCGCCACCGCCATCGTAGCCGTCGCTACTACCCTCCTCCTATTCACGCCTTCATTCTTAGTCGCCACAGTCGCCACCTCAACCTCCATCGCCGCAACCGCTGCCGCTGCTGTTCCTGCTGCCGCTGCTGTCGGCTCCCAACCCACCTTCCCCCGCTTGCAGCCGCCCCCGCAAGCCACCAAAGGCGGCTCCAGGCGGCTGTCGATGGCGCATTCCGGCCCAGCCCCCGGCGCCTCCTGCGCTCCCGCCGGCCGAGCTGCCGTACCTCCGGAGGCGGGGGTGACCGGATCGGCAGCATGCGGCCTGTTGGACAGCTCGGGCGGGAGCCCCCCTGCGGGAGCCGCAGCAGCAGCGGACCTGCTCCGGTGGTGGCCCCGGCGGGTTGTTGCGTTTGCCGCAGCAGCTGTGTTGGGGGCGCCGCTGGAAGCGCTCGCGGTGGTGACGGCGGAGTTGCAGTGCCGCTGGTACCTGAGACCACACCTGAGGTAAGACGAGCAGCGGGTTCGTTGGGTAATGTTGGTAAGAGTGGCAGTGTATTGGTGGCCATTGCATACATGCAAGGGTTGAACCGGAATCGTTGCGTGCCGTCGCCCTAAATTTAAACACCCAGAAACATGACAGGAAGAAGGAAGGCCTGCCAAAGTAAATAACTAAACACGAGGTCCGCCGCATTCAATTCAAGCCCCCGCTACGGGCACCAAGCCTTGCTGCTACCGGTACAGCACCGGTATCAGCGCCTGCTCGCAGCCACCAACACCGTACCTGTTGCAGAGGTTGGCAAAAACGTTGGGACCGCACTCCGGCAGCGGCCAGCCCCGACGCCAGCAGCCGCCCGTCTCGCCGGTGCCGCACTGGGCGCAGCGGTTGGGCAGCGTGGGGCGCGTGGCAATGAAGGCTGGGATGCTTGCGGATGCGGGCTGATGACCCGTGGGTCGCTGCACGCCTGCTGATGGTGCTGATGCAGCGGGCACTGCTGCCGGTGGCGAGATGCGCATTGGGGCGGCTGCAGGTGAGACTGGGACAGCCGGTGTAGCGGGTAGGATTGTGGGAGGGACGGAGGAGGTGGGCGGTAATGGAGGTGACTGGGGTCTTGCCGCGTCCGGAGGGTCAAGGTGGGGCGCTTGGGAGCCGAGCAGCGGCGCTGCCGGGATCTGTAATTGCTGACGCAATTGCACCTGAGCCGTGCTGACTGGAAGGCGCCCTTGTTCCTGCAAATGGTACTGGTGGTCACCTTTCCCGATGTCCGGACGGAGGGGATCTAGGGCGGGAGATGTCAGCACTGCAGGCCATTTTGCGGGGGCGGAGGGATGAGTCGAGGTGCGCACCGCGCGAGCAGCAGGAGCTGCTGCTGCCGCCCTGGCACCTTGCGTCGCTTGGCACACCGCAACCTGGCCCCTCCGACCTCCGTTGTCTGGCCGTAGTTGCGGTAGGGGGTGGAGCTGTCCTGCATGCGGCGGGTGCTGGCGCCAAGACTGGTGTGACAGAGGCAGCGGCAGCTGCAACAGCTGCTCAGGCGGGGGGGACACGCCGGGCTCCGAGACTCCCCGCAGGGGCTGCTGCCAAGAGTCACCTGCTGGCGGACTACTCGGTGGTGCAGCCACAGCTGCAGCGGCCGGGAAGCTACTGCTGGCATCCAGGAAGGGCGGCGGCCAGGTGGGGGACCGCCGCTGCACTGCTGGCGCTGATGACGTATGGCGACCGCAGGAGCCCCCAACAGCAGGCCGCGCGTCTTGGCGTTCGCGGGGTGCTTCCGCCGCCCCGGGCGGGGGCGAGGGCGGCCGGGCCAGCGGCTGCGCTGACGGCAGCGGCTCCCACACAATGTGGACGCCGGAGGACGCGGTAGGGCCCCGGCGCTCAGCCGTTGCATGGGTCGAGCCTACCGCACCACCCAGGGTGGTGTGGGTGTTATCGCTGTCGCTGCCGTGCCTGCTGCTGCTGCCGCTACCGCCGTTCGCATTGCTGGCGACGCCGCTGCCGTACGTTTCCTTACCATGTTCAGAGGAGGTAACAGACGTCGCTATGGCCGTGGCAAGCGTCTCGAGGCGCGCTCCAGCAGTGTCGTACCCAACTGCCGTATTTGTGTCCGCAGGAAAACCAAGGGTACTGTCTGGGACGGCGGACTGGCCGGTCCGTTCGGGTGAAGCTTCATAGCTGCGCGCGGTAACGTCAATCGCTGAATGCGCGTCAGGCGTGACTGCCGCTGCTGTTGCTGCTAGCACGTCCGTAAACGCATAGGCATCACCAAAACGCATAGGCGCCTCTGTTCCGGGGTCCTGGCGACCGCCTTCTAAATGATTCGGTTGGAGCATGGGGTAGCGGCGGGTGGTATGTCGAGGAGCTCGGAACGGAAGAAGGGCGGATGGCTGCGAGACGTCTTGGCTGGTGTGGGAGGTCACAGGCTACGGTCCGTTGGCGTGCAGATCGAGGCACCGGGGCGAGGCAAGCAACCGCGTCGCGCAGGACGGAAGTGGGGACCACACGCCGAGGCGAAGGAATATGCTAGGAGTAAGTTTTTGAACTAAGCACAAGCTGGTTAGCCTGCAGGAAACGTCCCGGCGATCGGCCTGTTTAGCAGCTTCCCGAATGGCCACGCCAGTGCGTGGAATCTTGAGGTTGGCCGGGCGCTGATCAGATCCCCGAGGCAGCCGAATGGAGCAGCATGTAGAGAGCGGCAGCTGCTTGCTTTGCTGCTGACTGGCCGGCGGGGCTGACTGGCCTTTGATCGCGGTTGTGGTGGGGCTCAGGGAACACTCGTTGGGTCGTCCGATGAGTTTGACCGTCGGAATCGCCTCGGGAGAACAAGAGTCCGCAGCAATGTTGACCCTAATTGCCGCTATACTATTGATTTATCTTGATGGGCAAGAAAATAACTGACAAGGAAAAGTAAGCAATCAAGACGACGCGTGACATGAGGCAGTTTCGTTTGGTAAAGCTGCATGCGAGGTTCTAGGAGACGTGTAGTGGGCTAATAAGAATTGCGGGCGGGCGCACGTATTCGTGTGTGTGCTTTCAGATTTGACAGTCAGTCAACGGAAGCCGTACATATTCATGGAGCGATCGATCGCGACGGAACCATGGGCCGCTGGATCGGAATTGGACCCTTTAACAAAAAAGGTTGCCTACTGATTCAGGACCCGGAGCTCGGTCAAGCGCATTACATAATGAAAGGTGCAGTCAACTGCATAGCGGCATTTTACGCAAGCGCTTGCCATACTCGGCAAGCAAAGATGCGATGCAGCTTCTTGATCGAGTGCACACATGGGTCCATGAAAGAGATATAGAGTATATGAACCGTGTTCACCGAAGTCCGGGGCATAGGCAAGATGCTCATGCTTGTATCTTGTCTTAAGTTTAGGCTTATTTAGAGCAAGCAAGGCAGCTCGCACCCTACAATATGAACGCTTCGGGTCCGAGAGTCCGACTCCTAAAGAAAGGAGTCGACTGATCTACGACGCGAAAAGCACCATGATAGTGTACCACTCATAACCGTTATGCACAAAGCCACCGTTCGTACAGCAGTTAGTAGCTTGAACTTTCGCTCCGTTAGTGCGTGCGACTGCCCCGACCGCTGGCCTCGCCACCGGCTGCTGTCCCTGCATCTCCGGCTTTACCGCCGCCAGCAGGACCGCTGAGCCCGGCTGCTGCGGTGTGCCGCGACTGCGAGGCGGCGGCCGCTGAAGATGGAGATGACTCGTAGGCACTTGCAGTTATCTTTATGTTTCTTTTATACCAGCGGTTGAGTGATACCAGTGGTTGAGTTGCCGCGTTCGTGTATCTGTTCGTTGTTGCTTCCCTGGAGCGACAGATCTTGTGCCGCAGTCTTTGCCTTCGGATTGCGCCTGGTCGGCGCTTTTTCGTGGCCTCCATGATGCTTTACCGCATGGTGGGATTACAACCATGTAATCGCCGCAGAGTTCCACAAAGCCTATTAAGCATGTACTGAGCATTGAGTATCGTTATGCATAGCGCCATCACCGCTGCACCGCAATAGCCGGCTTGGCCAGCCCTATCGTGTAGCACCTAGTTAGTACACCAGCCTGCTATCTAGTAGCCGTTTCAGCGCCGGCATTCGGGAAAGCATGGTCACAGCCGCCTGCCTAGCCGGGCCTCTGCGACGTCGCGGCGCGTCGTATCGCTTATGGAATCGCCAGCGTTTATAGGGGTTACCGGGCGGCGCCTTTGGCTACCACAACCTGGTGCGGAGTGTCATCTGGCCACATTCCGCGTCGGCATAAGTCCTCATTCTCAGGCAGCCGACTAATCCCTGGTGCTCATGCCAGCACCGGCCACTCCTCAACCTTCGCATCGGGTTGTCGAGTGGTAAGCCCGTATTGCCACGAAAAGCCCCGCTCTCGTCCTGTGCGGCTTCTTGCTGGGATGGCGAGCGACATCGTCAGCGACAAGCTTTGTCGGGACGCTTCGGCTTGCCTGCCATGGGTGCATTGATTGGGTTTACTTCAGTTGGAGCTGCAATATGGTCCTTCGCCGACTGTGTTGACTGTTTCACTTGTTCCAGCTTCATGGCGGCTATCTGGGGGGGGCGCTTGGCAGCCCTGCTCTTCCTGGGCGCCATGTGCTTTATTGCTGAGTTGACGCGTCTACATGCCTGGTCGCGTCTGCATACAGCGCAGCCGATTAGGCAGCCCGGCAGGTTGGGGGCGTCCTGGCTTCTTGGCATCTCTTGGTGTCCCAGCGCTGCCTTCTCCTCTGCAGTCCCCTTCCTTGTCCCAATCCGAGTTCCAATCAGCCCGTCCGCACAGCCAGCTTCGTTCGAAGCCCAGCCCGTCGTTGATCATTGCCTGATTCTACATCTTCTACAACCGGCAGCGTTCAGTCCTGCAGCACCCAAGGGTCCTGGCCAACCCGCAAGCCGCCATAGCCACGACCTCTATGCTGTACGGTCGTCGAGTGCACCACGGTTTTACCCACCAGCCGGTCACACCGTTGCACTTTGGCGCAGCATTGCGGGTGCTGCTCTTGTGGCGGTGGCCTGCCTGGGCATTACGGTTCTGTCGATGGAGCTGCTTGGCGATTGAGACACCACGACCTCCGAGGCCTTCTGAACCCTGGTTTGTCGTAGATGCAGTCGTTAGGATGTTGGTACTGGCGCTTTGGGGTACTAGCTGCGGACTGTGTGCTGGTTATAGTGTCGTGCGAGAGGGGTTGCGTACATACCTCAGTTCATGCTCTCCGTCTGGGGGGGCGTACTGCGCTTACATGTAGGACAGGAGGGCTGCTGCCTTGTACATTAAGCCTTGCTGGGCCGTCACCGACGGTGAATGTTCATGCCATACAGCTGCTCACAGACTGCCTTGCCGCAGCAGTGACCTGTTCATGGTGCTTGTATGCTTGCCTGTAGGGGCTTCTTTGTGACTAGTGTATGCTGAAAGCCATGCCAAGCCGCGTGGTCTTGAGTCGTTCAGGGTAGATTGGTTGTAGGTCGCTTGAGGTCGGAAAAGGCACGCCGCGCCGCGTGGCCGTCATGTTTGTTCAGGATAGGATTGACGTTGGTCAGCGTGCTTGCTTCTCCTGACTGGCGCGAGGAGAAGTCAGTTTGCAGTTACAGTCTAGGATGTGGTGATGAGGGGATCTGCACTTAGGACAGAGCATCTTGCCATGTCTGCTTAGTTGTGCATCAGCTGGTCTGTGTTCTTGGTTTGTAGCCGCGTGCCTTTCCCTTGCCGGATTGGTGTTGCCATGGCTAGTGCTTGCCTGCTGGCCCACGGGTCGGTGCGTGCTCAGTTTCTGCCGTACTAGCGGATAGCGTATTGCTTGCTCGTACCTACGTTAATGTTCCGTTGACCGTACTCTCATGCCGTTGCCTGTTTGACCTTGCCGGTCATCAGTGTGATCTGGGGTACTCCTTTTTTGTGTTCCGCCCTTGTGACTTCTTCCCTCGGGCGTGGGGGGGAGTGTCATACCCCATGCCATTGTTTTGCTCATTTCAGTCCTGGGGCTTGACAGCTGTCGTGTCCTAACCATGCGTATGCGAAATCATGGTCCGTGGTTTCAGAGCAGGTCGGTTGGTTGCTTGCATCGCCCAAGCATGTCCAACTCGTAGGCACTTGCAGTTATCTTTATGTTTCTTTTTATACCAGCGGTTGAGTGATACCAGTGGTTGAGTTGCCGCGTTCGTGTATCTGTTCGTTGTTGCTTCCCTGGAGCGACAGATCTTGTGCCGCAGTCTTTGCCTTCGGATTGCGCCTGGTCGGCGCTTTTTCGTGGCCTCCATGATGCTTTACCGCATGGTGGGATTACAACCATGTAATCGCCGCAGAGTTCCACAAAGCCTATTAAGCATGTACTGAGCATTGAGTATCGTTATGCATAGCGCCATCACCGCTGCACCGCAATAGCCGGCTTGGCCAGCCCTATCGTGTAGCACCTAGTTAGTACACCAGCCTGCTATCTAGTAGCCGTTTCAGCGCCGGCATTCGGGAAAGCATGGTCACAGCCGCCTGCCTAGCCGGGCCTCTGCGACGTCGCGGCGCGTCGTATCGCTTATGGAATCGCCAGCGTTTATAGGGGTTACCGGGCGGCGCCTTTGGCTACCACAACCTGGTGCGGAGTGTCATCTGGCCACATTCCGCGTCGGCATAAGTCCTCATTCTCAGGCAGCCGACTAATCCCTGGTGCTCATGCCAGCACCGGCCACTCCTCAACCTTCGCATCGGGTTGTCGAGTGGTAAGCCCGTACCGGTTTCGACGACGGCTGCTTCGCACCAGCAGGTGAGAAGGGTGAGTCGCCAGCTTCGGCAGCAGCAGCTGACACCTTGGGCTGCAGCACGGCATCCAACCTGCACGCACCAACACGCGCGCCCGACTGAGTCACAGCAGGCCATAACAGAACGTACTTCCAACATACACAGCCGTCAGCAGGCGCTACGTACGGGGTGTTTACTACGCGCGAGGTCAACAGGTCATCCTGCGTCCCTTGCCTCTTGCTTGCTTGCTTGCCTGGAGAAGAGCAGCCGGTTGGGTGTGTTGGGCATGATCCGGTCGTCTCGGAGCGCCCCCTCCGTGGCAGCGCCCAGAAGTGCTGAGGTGACCTCCTCGGGACGAGCATCCGGGTAGGCCTGCATGCATGCACGCATGCATGCGGCGGTGAGGGCAGTCAGGCGCATTGCATAGCCCCTTACTTGAGGCGCAGTACAACAGCATGCATGCGCATGCTTCCATACCCGTGCTGCGAGCGAGAGGTGGTGACAAGAGTACGAACAGGGTCAGCCTGCAGAGTCGCCGCTTACCTCCAGGTAAAGTGCCGCCACTCCTGTTACAGCGGGCACCGCCATGGAGGTGCCTGAAGCCCAGGTGTACGACCCAGGGGTCACTGCGGGGCAGCGGTCTGGCGGTGGGGGGACGAACAGGGAGGCGCGGGAGTGACCAGGGTTGGATTTGCCCCGATTGCGCAAGATGGAAATGTGGTATGGATCTCCAAATGGGATGGAATGGAGCCTTCGGGTAATACGCATGTCCTACGTCCACGCATGGCGGCTTCTATTGCCGGAAACCCGGAATGCTCAGCAAGCCCGCCCTCCCACACATCTCCGTCTCCCTGCCGTACTTACCCGCACCGCCACATGCCCCGAAGATCTCCACCCCCGGTGCGAAGAGGTCCACACAGGCGCCCGTGTTGGCCCACTGGTACATGGCCTCCCGACCGCCCCGTGGGCCGCTGCTGAACTTGCCCTCAAGGTTGGAGGCGGCCACAGTGAGGACCTTGGGCGGGCGGGGCGGAGGAGGCAGGAGGAAGGTGAAGCGATTGGAGCGAGGGCTTTTAATACCGGTACTGCAATGCCTCGACCAAACTGCACGGGACACACGCAGCTGCCTGTCGAGGTACGGCATTCACTATACATGTCGTACCTCGGGGACGTTGGCGGGTACGACGGTGCAGCTATCCACAGCGGAGTTGCCCGAGGCCACCACCACCAGGATGCCGTACTGTCGTACCAGCGTCCGTACACCCTCCGTGAGCGCCTTGGACCAGGAGCCTGCAGCAGCCGGGCGGGGGGTTGCATGGCTGCATGCTTGGCACTTGTAACCATGGATGTTACTAACACCGAGCCTACCCCTGTGGGTGCTAGTCCGCATCATTCCAGTGCATTCATTAGTTGACACCGGAGCTCCCAAGCGGAGCTTCTTTCCTGTATGACCCTTGCGTTGCCGGATAGCTGTCTCCTAGATAGCTGTCCAAGTCCTGCCCCCAAGCGCCCCCCAGCCGCCCACCTGCCGGCACCCCCAGTGACATCATCGCCACCGCCGGCTTCCTCGCGTTGCGCGCCACCCACTCCAGCCCCGCCACGGTGTCCGCAATGGTGCCGCTGCCGCTGCAGTCCAGCACCCGCACCGCCACCAGCCGCGACCCACGGGCCACCCCCACGCTGCGGCCCACCGCCGTGGACGCCACGTGGGTGCCGTGGCCGTCGCAGTCCTCCGCCACGTTATCGTTGTCCACAAAGTCGTACCTGCGCGTACCGTACCCGCACGTGGCGTGTCAGGTTGGGGCGGGCGCGACAGCGAAGGGGAGCTAAGGACGTGTGGAGCATGTATGTGTGCTTTCAATCACCATGGCAACAGTGTTGCAGCTGTTTGATACATTGTGCAGCGGCAGGATCCAGAATCCTTGAAACCAGATGTATCGTACTGCACAGCCAAAAGGTAACTTACGTAAAGACGGGATCCTCCCGATACGTACGTACCCCACGGCTCCCCTCCCTACCCGTACTCGGCCCTGCCCGGGGGCTCTCCGCGCTGCCCCCTCCGCCCCTCGTCGGGCCACTCCTGGAACTCGTTGTGTGTGGCGAACACGCCGCTGTCCACGCTGTAGATTGTGACGCCCGTTCCTGCAGCGCGCAACCGACCAGCAGCGCACATGCATGCAGCGAAACATGTGCACAGTACCGCACCACACCGCAGCAGCTACGGTAGCACGGCCAGTATGCCTGAACCCAACACCCACATAGCAGGACCCCCCTCCCAGGAAAGCATCACAGGTTTGATGGCACGGCATGGCAGCCGGTAGCGAGCAACGTACACTCCCCCCTCTCCTTCTCTCACACTACCCCCCCCATCCCCACAAGCCACTGCTGCGAGCCGCACCGGTTCCCGGCTGGCTGGCCGACCCGAAGCGGTACACTCCGTCCAGCGGCGGCTCCCGCTGGTCGATGCGGTCCAGGTTCCACAGCGCGCGGTCCACCGGGTCCTGCTTCACACCCGGCAGGTACACGGCGGACCCGGCGGCGGAGGCGTGCTCGCTCACGTCCACACTGGCGGGGTCTTGGGTCATGGTCGGACACATGGGCGCGAGCAGGCGGGGGGCGCATGGGGGGAGCACAAGGGAGATCGGGGAAGAAAAGGGTTTGCGCGCGGAATGAGGGAGGCAGGGCCCAGATGCAAAAGGGCAGGGTTGCCGTAATGCGGTATTGCGGCCGTCATGCCAGGATGGAGTGAACCAGGGGGGTTGAAAAAGAGGCAGGGAGCGGCAGTGCCGTCAGCATCAGTTCACGAGGGTTTCGCAGTAAACAGCACGACCCCCGCTAGATACGATCGCTAATCAACTACGGCACCCCATCCCACCCGGATGGAGCGCAGCACTCTGAGCCATCATCTCCACCGAGGTGAGATTGCCGTACACCGTGCCCCCAATGCCGTACGCTGCCCCTGATGCGCCTCCCGACGACGTGGTTGCAGCCGTTGTCGTCGTCACGAGCTGTTCCCCCTCTAGGGCCGTCACGAAGCTCTCCGCTAGCGCCCGGGCAGCCGCGGCCGCCAGCCGCTCCTCCGCCGCCCGCCCCACACTGGCCCGCAGCCAGGCCTGTCGCGCCTGGGGCACCGATTCGGGTGAACCTGGTGGCAGCGAGGGCGGACCCATGGGTCGTATGAGGTCAGGAGGCCTCAAGGTCCTGTTGCTTTGGGTTGGGAGTGGACCGTGGACGAAAGGATCGGATATGAGTTGGCGGGTGCTTTTAACGTCATTTAACGAAGGTCAAAGAGCTACCGAAACGACGGTCCCTATCAACGGTATGATATGTGTCGTAACTGCTGCGTCGCTGCGCACAAAACATCGTACCGTCCACTCGGTATCGGCGCTCGCCCGCATCATCCACCGCGGCAGCCCCCGTGGCGCCTCCCTCTGAGCCCCCGAGCCCCTTGAAACCGACATCCCCGGCAGCTGGCGGTGATGCCAACACGGCAGGCGCTGGGGCTCCCCCCGCCACCAGCGACACATCCTGTCGGGGCATGGGCAGGTCCGGGAGATTGGAAACGGGAATAACATGAAGATGAGCGCGCACTGTTGAACAGAGGGATGCACTTGTGTACCAATCTCACCTGACGCTGGTTGGTGTTTCTTCTGTCGTTTCCACCTCCCTTACCGCCGCCGCTGCTGCTGGTGGCGCCGCCTCCACCGCGGCCACTGCTGCGACCGTCACTGCTGCCGCTGCTGCCGTACTGACGGCCGCCCTGCCGTCCGCCGTCAGGACGGGGGACACCTCGACTGCCCACATTAGCACTGTAGTTGCCGGTCGCCCCCATGCCACCAAGTCCATCACCGTTACAAGCGCCGCCTCGGTTGCCGCAGCCAACTTTGCTGCCGGCCGAGCCGCCCCTCGCCGCCCCTTCCGCCACTCCAAAGGTCACCGCTGCCTCCAGCCAGCTCAGGCTGCTGCTCGGTGCGGGTCCCTCAGCCTTTACCACCTGCCCGCCCGCAGGGACACACAGCACAGGAGGGATGGCGGTATGTGCCGGTTTGTGGACCAGTCGACATGGTAAAGGTAAAGGTGAGCCGCAGTTTGGCTGGGCAAGGGAATGTGCGGGTATGCGCGCGATGTACGGCAGCCCCATCAGCAGGAGGTGGCGGGAGTGGAGCTCCTAGTACGGCTACGGTAGAAGAGCCGGGCCGTGGAGCAGCGGAGCCTCCCCGCATGCAGTTCCCCCTCACCTGGCCGTTGGCCTCCACCCCCAGCAGCCCCTCACCCAGCAGCGCAGACAGGCAGGCCACGTCAGCCCGACTGAACCGCCCGGACACGCCTGCAGGGGGCAGGCAGCGTATATAAGGCGGAGGCAGGCAGGCCAGCCCGGGGGAAGTTGATCTTGCGGAACGTCAAGGCAGACCAGCGTAACATGACTGCTTATTTGGTCAGGTAACGGGCCGGGCCAGGTAAGCTGATAGCGTGTCAGCCATTGTAGCGGCTCACAGTGGGCTCACCGTGCAGCAATGTGCTGTAGAAGTGCCGGCATTTGCCCCGCAGGGCCCGCATACAGCGCGACTTCCTGCCGCTGTCACTTCCGCTAACAGCCCCCGCAGCAGTCCCCGCAGGACCACTTGTCTCAAGGACCTCTGGCGGCTGCGGCGGACTCGGCAGGAAGGGCGGTCTGCTGGGCAGCGGCAGCAGCATCGAGGGCGCCGCCAGCTGCAAGACCAGCCGCAGCAGGGACGACAGCAGCGGCGGTGGTCTTCTGCTGGGAGGGTGCAGCTCCGACTGCAGCCCGGTGTTGCTGGCTGTCTCCTCCAACAAGTTGGCAGCTCCCGGACTTCTGTCGGGCGCAGGTTGGTGTTCCGCTGGGAGCTGCTTGTGCGAGCAGGGTAGGCCCTCGTGTGCTGCTGCCGCTGCTCTGCTGTCCGCCGCCGCTGCAGGGTGCGTGCGTGACACTGAGGGTGGTGCGGGTGGTGCGGGTGGTGCGGGTGGTGCGGGTGGTGCGGGTGGTGCGGGTGGTGCGGGTGGTGCGGGTGGTGCGGGTGGTGCGGGTGGTGCGGGTGGTGCGGGTGGTGCGGGTGGTGCGGGTGGTGCGGGTGGTGCGGGTGGTGCAGAGGGCCCTGGCAGTTGGCCCTCGCACAGGCGCCGCACTAGCGCCACCTCTTGCGGTCCCTGAGGTGCACGGAGGGGCGGTTGGGCGGGGGGAGGTCAGCCGCAGTGGTTGCACTGGGGGTGTTGCGAGTCAGCAGCAGCTGGTTTATGACCTTGCTGGAAACCTTAGCGACATTGCACGAGCGTACATGACAGGTATGGAATAAGTACATGAATCACAGAAATGGCGATGACCTATAGAGGAACCCGCAACTCGTCCTGCCAGTTGTTGCATGCCAGGAAGTGCAGGGCAATCAACATGCGTTCACGAACCGTCGCCGAGGTTTGAAGGATGACAGCAGGTTTCGTGACCCATGGGCCCGCCACCTTTCTGCAGTGCAGGGCCATGGGGCTCATACTAAACGCTTACTCGCAAGAGGAGGATCTTCCCACGTGCGTGATGGTGCTTCCATGGCTCGCGATTGCCGCTTCCGGTGTGGGTACGGGCTTGATGGGTTTGATCCAGCTGATAACTAGCCAGCAGCTGCGATTGAACCTTCAGCTCACTGCGGGCTCGTGTTAGGTTGTGAAGTAGGAGGCATACGCAGAACAGATGAGTGGCAAGTCGGTCAACTTTTCGCCTTGACATGGTATCCTCCTTGACCCCCTGCCAGTCGCTCGCCAGTCCTGGACTGTTGCGCTGTACAAGCAAGGATAAACAACACCATGTACTTAACACGATATGGGTTGCGTATGCTATAGTCCATACGCTCGCCTGCATCAACCACACAGGATCGTTAGCTTTGACAGGCGCGAAGTTGAGGAGTCGTCCCTATGTACGGCAAATCCGATGCCGCCGCGAAGCACGTAATGCTCTGTTTTGCTACTTCATAAGTTGTGTTGGCTTGTGGTGAAGTTCTTAGGGTCTATAACTCAAATAGAGCGCCGCCGCCGCCGCCAAGTCTTTAGGTTAAGCAACGCTATACCGCAGCCGTCAAGACAAGTATCAATATTCAATAGGACGCAAACCTTTGCTTATAGAATTGCTTTACTCTTTGCTAATTGTAGTTAAAAAGGGGGAGGCACGTAAAAATGCCGACCTACAACCTTAAAGCGATTGGCGTGGTGCCGGGAGCTAAGGACTTCATTGACATTGTCTTGTCTAAGACTCAGCGAGGGACACCGACGGTTGTGCACAATGGCTGGGCTATCCAGCGCATCCGCCAGTTCTACATGCGCAAGGTCAAGTTTACGCAGCAGAACTGGAACGAGAAGTTGTCCCAAATTCTGGACGAGTTCCCAAAGGTGGAAGACATCCACCCATTTTACGCGGACTTGCTGAACGTGCTGTATGACAAGGACCATTACAAGCTGGCGTTGGGCCAGCTGAACACGGCCCGCAACCTGCTGGACCGCGTTGCTCAAGGTGAGGTTCAGATGGCCGTTTGACGGCGTTTGTGAGCGCTGGGGTTCTTGGCGGCTACCGTCATTTGTTCATGCTGCGGCTAGGGCCGCTGGGAGCTCCAACATAGGGGATTAGTTTACTACTAATACTTACGGAGCGGGAAGAACCTAGATGTTCGCTGCTTTTCGGAACGGCACTGCACTGGTTGTCTCGTCCGACGTTGCACTGCTTCAGAGGCAGTTTGGCAGCAGCGCCAAACCTCCTCGCCGGCAAGTTGGCTGCTGAACTTCGTTACCCGCGGCCCCGTACGCAGCCTTTTCCCCTCCGCCCCCCCGCCCATACGCCTTACCCCGCTGCTACCCCGCCCTCTTTACCTCCCTACTCCCAGACTACGTCCGCCTGCTCAAGTACGGCGACTCGCTGTACCGCTGCAAGGAGCTGAAGCGCGCAGCACTGGTAGGTGGGGTGGCTGGTTGGGTGGTGCTGCCCTCTCCCTCCTCCTCCTTCCTCCCTTGCCTCCTCTCTCACCCCTTTCCCTTGCC
Source organism: Astrephomene gubernaculifera (assembly GCA_021605115.1). NCBI lineage: Eukaryota > Viridiplantae > Chlorophyta > Chlorophyceae > Chlamydomonadales > Astrephomenaceae > Astrephomene > Astrephomene gubernaculifera. Next base: position 705,605 of record BMAR01000040.1, read on the forward strand.
TGTGCCAACTCCATCCTTTTCTCATCCCCCCTCCCCTTTCCTCTCCTCCCCTCCTCTGCCCCCTCCCCCAGGGCCGCATGTGCACCCTCATGAAGCGCCAGGGCCCCTCGCTGGCCTACCTGGAGCAGGTGCGGCAGCACATGAGCCGCCTGCCCGCCATCGACCCCAACACGCGCACGCTGCTGCTGTGCGGTTACCCCAACGTGGGCAAGAGCAGCATGATGAACAAGCTCACGCGCGCCGAGGTGGAGGTGCAGCCCTACGCCTTCACAACCAAGTCGCTGTGAGTAGCGGTAGCGGGCGGGTGGGGGCCCACTGTGAGAGGTAGCAGGCAGGCAGCTGCTGCAGTCGCCGCTAGTTACTGCATGCATGCTTACGAACTGTGACAGCAGCCCAGCTGCTTTACACCGCCATCGTGCCAACCCTTTGACAGCCCCTCCGTCTCCACGTTGCCCTCGCGGCGAGCCAACCCTTCTCCTCTCTCCCCCATCCCCTTTCCCCCTCAACCCTCCCTCCTTCCCTCTCCCCTCTCTACTCAGCTACGTGGGTCACACCGACTACAAGTACCTCCGCTGGCAGGTGATCGACACGCCCGGCATCCTGGACCGCCCGCTGGAGGAGCGCAACACCATCGAGATGCAGTCCATCACCGCACTGGCGCACCTGCGCGCCGCCGTGCTGTACCTGGTGGACGTGAGCGAGCGGTGCGGCTACAGCATGGCGCAGCAGGCGGCGCTCTTCCACTCCATCAAGCCGCTGTTCGCCAACAAGCCGGTGCTCATTGTGGCCAACAAGATTGATGTGCGGAAGATGGAGGTAGGGGCGTGGAGGGAGGAGGGGGAGGATAGGGAGGAAGGACAAGTGAAGCAGTTGAAGAGGGGTGGGGTGCAAGGGGTGAGGTAGGGGCATGGAAGGAAGTGGGAGGAATGTGTCTCCTGAGGGCCGGCTAAGATTGACTGCTAGAAACAACTCCTTTCTGCTCCTCTGCAAGCATCCCCCTCACATTGCTCCTCCCTGCTCTGCCCTGCAGGACCTGTCCGCGGAGGACAAGCAGCTGCTGGACGGCATGGTGGAGGAGGCCAAGCGGATCAGCAACGGAGGTGGGGCGGGGGAGGGATTAAATAAGTGAAACAGCGAGTCCCAATCCCATATCCCGACTCATGCAGTGAGCGCATTCGGGGGGGGAGGGAGAGGGAGGGGAGGTAGGGGGTGGGGAGTGCTGAGCAGCATGTGGCGAGGTGGGTGAACCGTATGATGGGAAAGCGCAATTTATACAGGGGGTTGGAGGAATTGCTGACGAGGAGAGCTGCTGGTCAGTCAGCGCCCGGCCGCACTCCTGCACGCTGGTGCCGCAACCGTCTTCCTGCCCTGGCGCCCCCCCTCCGGCTGCCCCCAGGTGCCGCTGCGGTGGCGGGTGACGCGGGCGACGAGGAGGTGCTGCTGGCCATGTCCACTCTGAGCGACGAGGGGGTCATGGAGGTCAAGCAGGTGGGGGGAGTGAAGGGGGAAGGGAGGGAGGGGACTGTCACTAGTTACATGGCCACAAGGAGGGTGGGGGGTGCCGGCAGCATAGACGCGCCTCCGAGCCCTTTTATACGCATGTACATCACCGTCTTTTATCCCAGCACTCTGCACGCCATCGTTCTCAACTCTCCTCCGCTCTCTCCCCCCTCTCCCGCCTCCTCTCCTGCAGGCCGCTTGTGACCGGCTGCTCAACTTCCGCGTGGAGATGAAGGTGGCGGGCAAGCGCATCTCGGATGTCCTAAACAAGATCCACGTGGCTCAGCCCAAGCCGCGCCAGGGGGTGGCTGCGGGCAGCCGGCCGCCCGTCATCCCGGCGGGGGTGGCGGAGGCGCGCGCTCGGCGGGCTGGCGGCGAGGTGAAGAAGACGGAGCGCGACCTGCAGGAGGAGAACGGAGGAGCGGGTGGGTGGGGCGGGGGGATTGGGAGAGGGGGCATGTTGTTGGGTCCGTGTTCTAGCTCTGTCTTAGCTGCGTTACATGCACCCTGCATCAATTACGCGGCATAATGACCCTTCACTCCTGCCACCTCCACCACCCCTCCAGGCGTCTACTCCGCCGACCTGCGCAAGGTGTACCAGCTTGCCAACCCCGAGTGGAAGTACGACATCATGCCGGAGATCATGGACGGCCACAACGTGCTGGACTTCGTGGACCCCGACATTGAGGCCAAGCTGGCGGAGCTGGAGCGCGAGGAGGCGGAGCTGGAGGCGGCGGCGGAGGCGGCGGGCGGCGGGGAGGACATGGAGGACGAGGACGAGGAGGGACTGACGGAGGAGCAGGCGGCGGACCTGAAGGCCATCCGAGCCAGGAAGAAGGTAAGGTGGCGGTTTGCATGCGCCTGCGTTCCTCACTGCTTGACGCCACGCCCTTCCTTTCGCTTCGTTTATAGCCCCTGTTAAGAATCCCCCGCGTTTTTGAGAATACCCGCGCCTAAGGCCGGTACTGCGTCCTCCTCCTCCCTAACCTCCCTCCCGCCCCCCTCCCCTCCCCCCCATCAGGTCCTCATCAGCGAGCACCGCTCCAAGAAGAACTCGCACCGCAACCAGGCGGTCATGCCCGCCAAGCTGGCCAACGCGCGCGGCCGCACCTCGGACGCCATGCAGCGCAGCCTGGGCGCGCTGGGCATCGACGCCAGCAAGGCGGCGGAGCGCGCACGCAGCCAGAGCCGCGGCCGCAAGCGCGAGCGCAGTGCCAGCAAGGCGCCGAGCGGAGCGGACGAGGATGTGGACATGGAGGGGGGCGAGAAGAAGAAGCGCGTGCACAGCTCCAAGTCCAGGTGGGGGGGAAGGAGTGTGTCTGGGGAGGATGTGGGGGTGAGGAGGGCAAGGAGGCGGGGAAATCGACTGCACACTACCGACCCAGGACCACTCACGTCCCAATGCATGGACAAGCGCTACATGCATGCCGTGTCCCGTTATCCGGCCCCTCTCACCCGCCAACTCTCCCTCAACCCGCTCCCATCTCCCCCCAACCCCCAGGTCCATGTCCCGCGGCCGCAGCCACTCCCTGGCCGAGCCGCGCGCCGGCAGCGGCCTCAAGGACGTTGCGCAGCGCAACAAGGGTATCAAGATGGCGGACCGCGCGCAGTGGCGCATGAACAAGATGGCCAAGGTGGGCGAGTCCGACCGAGTCATCCAGACCAAGATGCCCAAGCACCTCTTCAGCGGGAAAACGCCCGGCCACGGCACTCGCAACCGGCGGTAGTGCTGCGGTGGTTTGGGGTGTGGTTGGGTGTGGATACGTGGGGGAATGGGCTGTGCGTTTTTTGGGGTGGTCTGGGGTGTGGGGATGGGGTTTCCAAACGGCTGCGAGAGCTGCATGGGAACTGGGCGCCTGGAGGTGTGGCGTGGGGTGGGGCGCTCCTGCAGATGCTGCGGTACTTGCGCTGGACGTGCTATGGGACGAAGGTTAGTGTGGGTTCGCTACAATGGGCGATCGCACAACAGCTGTGGCTTTGTTGCGCTGTCGGGCTCCGGATGATGAGGCTGTTAGGTAAAGGTTTGATGTTTTTTGAGAAGAGGCTGCTGTTGGGGTGAGACAGGCTTGGTTGACCAAGGTAGCCGGGACGCTGTTTGTTGTGCGCGTCCTCGGTGTGCCGCACCACGCTCGTCTCTTTTGACTCCCTCCCGTTTACGTATTGTATATTTAGGAACTTACCATGTGATCAGATGCTTGCAAAGTCGCGTTCCTGGCAGTTAGGACATAGCACAATTAGGGCTTTAAGTTGACGGGAGGCAAGGGAGTATGGTTGCTGATGTCGGTGCTAGGCGGTGAGACAGTGAGACGCTACATAGGCTTACGAGGAATGAATGTAATGTGGTATTTGGACAAACGAATGTGGTGGAGGGCCGCTGCTAGGACGGTAGATGCTTTGTACTGCTGCCGGTTGCATACGTACATCTGTTTTCGCTTGTGTGGTGTCTTGGAGACTTCTTCAGCTTGGGTTCTGGTCATGGGTTGTGTACCAGTAAGAAGACCCATCGGCACAAGTCACGTATGCAGGCTGATACGCCTTGCCTTTCCGCGGTGTTTATATTTAGCCCGCTGTTCTTAGTTTGCAGTGTTATCCGTATTCCACGCCGTGACATTGTAACACTTGGCTTCCTGAACACCGTATGACTAAGGAGGAAGCCCTGGGATGCCTGAAAGCAAAAGCGACCATTGAATGAAAACTCACACCGTGGCGAGCCTACCGTCGTCGACTTTCGTAGACTTCTGTAGTCCATCCGTAATTTGTTTTGCAGCGTAACGAACACTAGCAGTGTCATGCCACGAACACGATTCAATTTGAGCATCAGGATCATTGCGACGTCGATATGTCTTAATATCGCATACGAAACTGATAACAAGGTGGGCGTGTGGCCCCAAAGTTGTCGCAGAGGTCATGCTCGTCCAATCCTGCTCGTCCAAAAGGGTCGCGACCGCTTGGCGGGGTGGTTGCTTTCGCATTACTGAGATATCGCTGCACATTACGTTCGATCTCCGCCCAGCCCATTGCCAATTTGAGAATTTACCTTAGCATTATAACCCTCGGGAGCCGTTGTGCCGTTCTAACCAAGATGACGCCCCAGCTGGTAATTCTCTTAGGACTTGCAAGCCTTTGGTCCCTTGCATCTTCGGATGTGGTCGCCGTCTATTCGCTGCAGCGCCATGGTGCTCGAAACGTGCTTGCGAAAGGCATCCTCCTCCAGGAAAGCAACTTGGCCGGAGGGCCTACTCTTTTGCCGCAAGGACAGCGTCAAACGTACAATGCAGGTGGGAAATTCTCCCTGCCTGCCTTCCACGCCCTTACTGTCCTAAATTGAAGGGACGGCTATAGCATCGAGCGTGCATGCGTCGTGCCTTAACCGTGTTTTACCCTGCAGGCGTGGCTTTCCGTAATCGATACCTTAACACCACCACCTGTGCCGCAACGTCTACATGTCTGGCTGGTGCGACCGACGCCAGCGGCAACGCGATGTACGGCGTGTACGGCCAATCAGGGGCCACGTTCGGTAAGCACTATCCGCTGCACTGCTTTTATTCACAATACTAGCTCCACCCTACCTGTATTCTTCCCCAAAGCGAATACCTATTCCTTTCCCTCTCCGTGCGCATGCCGTTCGCCTCTCCTAAACAGGCAACTGGAACGTCTACCTGCGCAGCAGTGCCATGGACCGAGCCATCCTGTCCGGCTTGTGCTTCTTCAACGGGATCTTCCCGGCTGACCCCGCCGCCGCCGCCTCCACCAGCACCTACCTGCCCACCGGGGCGCAGGTGCGGAGCGGGAGTGCCGTACGGTGCAGAAGAAGAAACTGAAATTCTCATGGGGGGGATAACGGGCGCCGGGGCAACTAGGGCTGCTGGAGCCGCCGTGATGGGTCCTCGCCCGTGCGTGCGGCTGCTACAGCTGATGATCGACATGCAGCAAGTGCTCCAAGCTCCCTTCCACGCAACACCACCACCAGCGATGCATCCGCATACACGTACCTTACCCCTGCAACCCCCTTGCCCTCCAGATGGTCCCGATCTACACCCAGTCCGACTCGGAGGACCTGCTCATCCGCGCCTACACCAAGTGTAACGCCTACCAGTCGGCCCTGGACACCTGGTTTCGGGGCGCCGAGTTCGCGTCCAAGTCCGCCGAGTCGTTCGATCTGCGGCAGCAGGTGGCTGCGGCGATGCCGGATGTGGACACGCAGCTGGCTAACTGGTAGGCTGGGGGCTGCGTTAGGGTGCGCGGCTAGGGCGGTTGGTGGTGTAGGTAAACATCACGGGACATTGACGGCCAACCAGGTGGAAAAGGTGGAAAAAGGGTACGTTCATGGCTTCTGGGTCAGGACTGCGTGTGTGGGTGCGTGCGATCGACGGCGGGTTAACTGCGCTCCCGTTTGTGGCGACCCGTGTTCAAGCATGTGTGTGGTTGTTGACCTGGACATTATCAAGGTGGAAGACGCCAACATGCCGGTCTGCCTGCCTGGTGTGGTGTACGGCAGGTGGAATGTGTACGACGCGATCAACGTGTACCGCACGTACGGCGTGGGCAGCCCCACACCCACCTTCAACGACACCATGTTTGCCAAGGTACGTGTGTGTATGCCGTACGCACACACATGCCCCCTGGCAGCTTGTCACGTGTCCCTTCTCCACCTCCCTGCGGTCCCTAACCTTTCCCCGGTGACCTACCTCGCCGCCGCTCCCCCCGCTCTACCATGCAACACACATGATGGAGCCTACATGTCACATGGATACTGGTAGTTCCCCTTCCTTACCCCCTGACCCCCCTGGGCCCTTCGCCCGCCCCTGACCTCGCCCCCCTACAGATCCAGCAGCTGGCCTACTGGCTGGAGACCGCCAAGATGCGCTCCAACCTCACCTCCAACCTGCTGGGCGGGGTGCCGCTGGCGGACCTAGCCGCCTACCTGCAGGCGGCGGCGGCGGCAGCCGCGGCGGGGTCCCCGGTAGGGTGGGGGCATGTAGAGGGGGCTGGGGTGGGGAGGCTGAGAGGAACCGGGTGAGGGGCGGCGTGCGTTGGACGCGGTGTTGGGGTGGCGCGCGGTTGGGGTGGCAGGAGCGATGGGCGGTGTAACCTTCGGCGCCGTGGGTTGGAACGGCAGGGGCCATGGTAGCACTGGCGGTGTGTTTCCTACCATGACTGTGTTTCCTGGGTGCAATCGCAGCAGCCATACCAGTAGCTGCAACATGCTTTGTGATTCGTGAGAAGCACCGCTGCTTGTATTCCTAAAGGCCTAACTCGCCGGGTCTGCGTCTTGTGCTTGCCGCGGCGTGCGCGCAGGTGTACTACAAGCTGCTGTCGCTGTCGGGCCACTACAACACGCAGCTGGGGGTGCTGGCGGCGCTGCAGCTCGACACCTGGGCGCCCGCCGCCAGCTTCACCTGGTTCGGCAGCATCCCCAAACTGGCAGCTGTCATGGCCTTTGAACTGCATGCCGTCCGCCCTTCCTCATCTTCCTCCTCATCCTCAACTTCGCCTGCTTTCTACGTGCGGCTAGTGGCGCAGGACGGCCCCTCCGCAGCCTACACCACCATTCCCCTGCCCTGCGCCTCAGACGCCGCGACTGCAGCGGTGGGCGCAGGCGCCTGCGGACTGCAGGAGTTTCTGTCTTATGTTTCTGTACGGGCCCTGAACACCACACAATGGTGTACGGCATGCGGCAACACGGATGTAACGGCTTGCCAGTTGGCTACAGCGCTGCAGCAAGTACGGCAGCTTTCATCGGATGGACAGCAGGAAGGACTACAGAGCTCAGGATCTGGATCTCGTAATGCTCGTACGGAATCGTGGAAGATTGCCGTATCTGTGGTTGTGACGTTTGTGGGAACGGTGCTGTTGATTGCGTTGGGAGTGGCTGTGTGGGCGTGGCGGTGGCGAGAACTGACGGTATCGGGAAGCGGGAGCAGCGGCAATAAAGGGGCTGAGGGACCCATGGGTCACCAGGGGCATGAGCTAGCCTTCACGCACCTGCATGGCGGGGCGGTTGGGACCTCTGTGTGATCGTGGTGGTTAGGTACCGGTAAACCACCGTTAGATGGGGTACGACGTTTCCTGACGCACTGTGAGCGACTCTTTTTTGGCATTTGTGCAAAGTGCATGCGAGAGTGGTGTGAGATTAGCATTGGGGTGCAGCGTGCATGACATGTGCATTGACATAGCATGGCAGCGTTGTGTGTATTAAGCCGAGTGGGCCGCGTGACAAGACTCGCCATAGTGTTTGACTTGGAAAACGCACTGGCGGCCAAACGTTGTGAGTACAAGCGGGTACGGAGGTCTGGGCATGGGTTAGGACATGCAGTAGCAGATGCTTGACAGTGGGATTACCAAGCATTGAATACCGTAATGTGTCCCAGCTGGTGTCAGAGGGTGGTTTGCTTTCCACGGTAGGCAGCGGCATCACGACGGGAACTGCGGCATTGTTGTGTGAGTGCGAGCGGTGTTGGCTTACTATGTTTGCATTCATACCCATTTACAGCCCTGGACGTATTTGTATTTGCGTTGCGAACTACCGTATGACTGCACTTCAGCGAGAACTGTGGCAGGGATATTGCAGGAAGGCGGAAGGAAGCTTAACAACGTGTATTTCAGGGTCACGAAGGGTCGGCGCCTTTTGCACGGGTGACTACGGTTCCAAGTCTTGGGTTATGGGTTCGGCATAACCCAAGAAGGCTGGGACTGCGGCTTTTGCATGCCGGAATGCTTTTATATCCTGCTGGCAAGTATGCATGCCCCAAGCACGCAGTCCCCTCCTTAAAATCTTTCCTTCCAGCCCGTGTTACAACCCAAGTACGGACAGCAAGAGATGTCTGTGAGTGTCACGTACGTACGAACGGTGGTACGAACGACACGCCAAGTGCTGTCTGCACTAGCATGCTGCACACAAGAAGCCTCCGAAACGTGTGCATGCGTCACGAGGCTCCACCACTCCTTAAAGCCCGTGTACGGCGCCTGCAACAAGTTGCAGGTCCCAAACCATCCTGTGACTGCAGGCATGATCTGGGCCACTCGTTGCCAACCAAATCCCGCACGACACCCCAGCATCCATCGGGTTTTCATCCTGCTCCTACACCTCTTGTCGCGGCTCCACGGTTCACCAGGAATGGCCCCTCAAAGCCCGAGCAACAACTTATAATAGGACGGCTGCCCGGCCTCCTCCACCAAACCAAGGAGGGCACCTGTGAGCACTCCACCACGACCCCGCCCGCTGCATGTACTGAAATAGCTGCAGCAGCCGCTATTCCAGCAAGCCGCTGCTCGTCTCCGCAGTACCCTACTCATGGCGCCCTCCGGGGCGACTAGGGGAGCACCCATCACTCCTGAGCTGCTGGCTCCTCCACGACCACTGGCGCGGGGGCTACGGGGGCAGGGGCAGCTGCGGGTGCCGCCTTCAGCTGAGCCACGGCAGCCTCTAGGCTCACAACGCGCTTCTCGAGCCCCTTGCGGTACTCGTCGCTCTGGAACCGGGCGTGGACAGTTATCGGGAGGGTGCAAAGTTGGAAGATGAAGGCAGGGATGCAAGGGGAGAAGAGGGAGCGGTGGGAGAAGAGGCATGCAGGCCAATAACTTCTCACAGTGAATGAGATGGCATCCTGCTACCAGCGAGATTGCAGCATTGGCTGAGCTCCTTGGTCCTTACCTGCTGTGCCAGCACCTCATGCGACTTCAGGATATCTTGCCGAAGCTGATACGCCGCAAGAGTTGCCGCCACACCAAATCCAACGAAAAAGCCCGATGCGCGTGCCCGGAACATGGCTGAAGGCAAGTAGAGTATCCCGCGAACGGCTCTGATTCACAAGAGAGCGACTAAGACACAGCCTTTCCGCCCGGATGCCACGCTAGGGCACTTCCGTATAACAGCGTACAAACAGTAAAGCTAAATGTTAAAGATTGCAGGGACTGCCCGAGAAGTTCCGGCAGAGGGCACTAAGAGTCGCTATCTCTGATCAGCTCTTGGAAGCTGTTAAATGAATTAATGTTGAATGTAGGCAAGTCGTTAGGGCCATCAATGTTTGTTACCAGGCCCTGCCCGCATAGTGCCGTACACCCTCGTGGTAGAAACACTCGCCACCTGCCAATTCAAGCTCTTTTATAGCTTTGCAACAATGCTGTGTAGGGCCCCGGTCACTTTATTGGCGGCAGACTCCACCACATGGTTAAACTTGCAACATGCAAGCGAGGCAACTCGCTTGAGGCTGTTATCCAGCCGACGCAATGCTGCTATCCCTCTTGCGCACACCAGCGTGTCACACGCTTCTTTAGCTCCACAATCACCTGTACGAAACGTCGTCCTGGCAGCCGTGCAACACAGGGCATCTTCAATCCGACGGGCTCCACGTCCCCAAACGCCAGACAATCCGCTGCAGCAGCCCAACAGCGACTCGCCAGCCCAACCCCTCCAACTTGTTGACGCCCTGGGAGCCCTGGGCTGGCGTTGTAAGGGCGCGCCTTCATCCCAATGGCCTCATGACGCTCTTACCTCCCTGCAAACCCTGGCGACCGCCCTCATCCCCCACGTAGCTGCCCTTTCCCCGTCTGACCTCGCACATTGCTGCTGGGCTATCGCGCAGTTCAGCGACGTCGCTGGCAAAGACGTCGCTGTTTTGGGTTTTTTGAGTGCCGTACAACAGGAGCTCCTGGAGCCCGCCTTCGACGCTAAAGCCGCAGCGGCGGCAGCAGAGGCCACCGCACCAACCGCAGAGGCCACCTCCCAGCGCCGCCGCTGCGCCACACGCCTTGCCTCCATCCCGGCTAAGGACCTCTCCAAGCTAGCCTGGGCGCTGGCCAAGCTAGGAGTAGGCCCAGAATCGGGTCGTGGCACGCAGGGCGAGGCGCAGAGCACTGGTAGCAAGGGCTTGCAGACGCCTCCCGTCGACCGCGTGCCGCCGCTGGACACAAAGACGGAGACGGGGACGGGGTCGACACAGTACGGCAATGGTGGTAGCGATGGAGGCGGAGGCGGCGGGCCAGCTAGGCCGCGTTCCGTGCGTCTGCTGGGGAAGCGGCGGCTGCAGGGGCGGTTCTGGGAGGAGCTGGGGGACACAGCGGCGGCGGCTGTTGAGCGATCGGAGATGCCTCCGCAGGTGCGTACGTGTGGGGTGTGGGGAGGCTGGCGGCTTGTGATGCGGAACTGACAGTCAAGCCCTGACGAGGCGCTCTTACGGGGGGCTACCACCGCATGCGCTGTGCGCAGTTCCTCCTTACTAACCGCACGAGGACAGAATCCAGCTTTCCTCTCCCCTACTCTCTCACTCTAGAAACGACCCACTCCATGGCCTCCGGCACTGCTCACTTCAAGCAGTAGCCAAGCCAGCTCCTGCCACTTAGCCCTCGCACCTGCCGAGTCCGGACCAACCCCGGCATGCTCCTGTCCCTCGCAACAGGCGCTGTGCAACACGCTGTGGGCGTTCGCGACGGTGGACTGCCGGCATGCGGCGCTGCTGCGGGCGGCCGCAGAGTGCATTGCGGAGGGCCGGCGCAGCAGGTGCGGGGAGGCGGGGTGCGGGGAGGCGGGGTGCGGGGAGGCGGGGCGCGGGGAGGCGGGGTGCGGGGAGGCGGGTTCAGGGAGGTGGGGTGTTTGCTGTGGTTGGGGACACAACACGCGCGTTTGCTGTGCTACCGGTGCCCAACCTGCCCATGGTTGTTCCTGTGCCACGCAACTCCCGCTACTACTGCCAGCGCCTGCCCACACTCGCACCGGCTTGCTCCCGCGCCCGCTTGGGTCCCCTTCCTGGTCGTTGCTAGGTTCGAGCCGGTGGGAATCACCAACTTGTGCTGGAGCTTTGCCACGCTGCGCTTCTACAACTGCGCCACTTCGCTGCATCAAGATGTGCGACAAGACAAGATCCAAGACGAGCATGAAGATCTGGACTTTTCTCTCTCGTTGGATTCGCTTGACGCTAACGAGGAGGACCATAGCCACAAACAGGAGCAGCAACACCAGTTTCAACATGACTATTGGGACATGACTCACGACATGTACGACAACACAGAAAACAACGACTTGTACGGCAGGTTGTACGGCAAGCTTGCCGGCCTGGCGCTGGGCTGCGTTGACCGCATGAGCCTGCCGCAGTTGTCCAAGACCGCCTGGGCACTCGTGACGGCGCGTCAGCACCTCCCCTCGGGGAGCAGGCAGCCGCAGCAGGAGCTCCGCCGCCCCGGCTGCCCTCGTCCCATGCAGCACCTGCCGCAACCGCAGGAGATGCAGCAACAGCGGCATGGGGGCCACAACCAGCGCCCGCAGCAGCAACAGCGGCAGCACCCCCTTGAGAAGCGGCAGCAGCGGAGGCAGGAACATGGGCGAGTTCCGCGCGTACAGCAGCCCCAGCGCGAGCAGCAGGACCAGGCGCAGCAAGACCCGCAGCCCCTGCCGCATCTTGCAGTGAGGCAGCTGCTTTCTGCCATCCGCGTCCGGGCCACACGCGTGTTTAAAGCGGAGGTGCCCGCGACCACGACCGCAACCGCAACCGTGGCGGAGGCGGCAGCGAGGCCTGCTGCGCTGCACGACCCGCACGCCACATCCGTGCTCGCATGGGCCCTATCCACCGCCGCGCCGCCTGGAGACCCGCGCTGTACGGCATTCCTGGAGGCGGCGGTGGCGGCGGCGGTGGCGGCGCCTGAAGGGCTGATGTCGTACAGCGATCAAGATCTGGCGATGCTGCTGACGGCGCACCTGCGAGTGGGGTCGTACTCGCCGCCACTGATGATTGCCGTACGAGAGGCGTTGATCCGGCGCGCCAGCAGCATGGGGCCGAAGGTGGGAAGGGAGGGGAAAATTTAGATAAGTGCATCAACGGAGTCCCAATCCCGAATCCCGACTCATGCAGTGAGCGCATTCGGAGACCATTCTAGGAACACGCAACTCAGAGACGTACCGATTGCTTGCTTACCAGAAACCGAGATGACTTGAGGAAGAAGCCGCCTTGCATAGGAACACTAGTAAAGCATGTGCCGCGCCGCCGGCCACTAATCCTAAGGCAACAGGGCTATTGGGCATACAAGTAGATAAGTCAACGAGACGCGTTACGGGAAACTTACCATTCCTATGTTTCCTGGGGATTGACGTTACCGTAATCAGTCATTGCACCCAAGTCCGATCCCGTTTGAGGGGTTCTTCCGTGCCCTGTTTCTTGCATGCATGCAGGCACTCACTGACATCTGCTACAGCCTCGCAGTCAAGAACTACTACCACCAGGAAATGTACGACGCAATTGCAGCAGCCGTAGCAGATCGCCTGGATGGCTTTGGACCCGCGCTTGCCAGTCGAGTGGTTTGGAGTCTGGCTCGAGCCCGGCACTACAATGCGCGACTGCTGGACAGCTTCGCAGACTACATCAGGCAGGCAGCATCGTGGCTTTTTCCGTGCCCTTGCCGGCTTGCCCCACTCCGCATCCATGCTGTAGCGTACCGTGCTGAGAGCTATACAAACCCACCATGCATCCCAGACCCGCTCTTATTGCCCCCACTGCCCTGACACCGTCCCAAGGTGATACCGCGTACGCAGGCTACTGCACACGTGAGGGTGACACCGGCTCACTCACCCTCTTTACCTCCTCCACTTCCTTCCCCTCCACTCCCTGCCTCTCCCACGCAGGCCGCACCTGCCCCGCTGCAGCCCGCTGGACCTCACCAGCTGCTCCGCCGCCCTCGCGCACCTGCACCACTACCACCCGCGCTTCTTCGCCGACATGGCCCGGGAGGTGCTCAACCGCATCAGCGCCGCTGGTCCCACGTCTTCCACCGCCGCCACCACCACCACCTCGTCTCCCACCGCCTCCGTCACCGCCTCCGCTGCTACCGCCTCCACCTTCCCCTCAGCCAGTGGTTGCTCTGTGCGCCCGGAGCTGCCGCAGCCACAACCGCAATTGCCGCAACAACTGAACGAGCATCTGCACCCTCAGCCCCCTCAGCAGCACCTCCCGCAGCAGCAGCACCCCCAGTCTCCCCCTCAGCCGCTGCCTGAGCGCAGTGTGGTGCAGCTGCTGTGGTGCTTCGCGCTGTTGGGCCATGTGGACGAGGGGCTGCTGGAGGGGCTGGCGGGCAGGCTGCGAGGGGTGGACGTGGAGCGGCTGGGGGTGCCTGGTAAGCAGGACGGCCGGAGGATGAGGGGGGCTGCCTGTCGCGGATGACGATGCATCTGTGTTGCCGCATGTGGGAAGAACCTGCGCGTTTAGCAGCTGTGGGGAACGTGCATATGGGTACCGGTACTATAGCTCCAATCTGCTGTTGAAGGAGTACCACTGGGAGGAGCCCTCTCCAGACGTGGTCCTCCGTTCGTTCCGCCTGTGCTGACGCATTTTGCCCCCTTTCCCCCCTCTTCCGCCGTTCCGTGTTGCTGCTCTCCGGGCCCTCAGCCGTCATGCAACTCTTCCAGGCGCAAACACTGCTGCAGGTAACACCGGCTGCTGCATGATGGCACCGCTGCTTTGCTTCCTTAACGCGCACACAATTCCCGTATTGGCTACTGGCTGTGACCTACTACTGTGCCGTTGTACCACTCCTTGAACCCCGTCACTTCATTAACTCGCCGTTTTGCCTTCTGGCTCGCTGCGCAGGACTTGTACCGGGGTGTGATAGCTCCCCCGCAGGTGCTCTCCCAGGCGCAGATGCAGGCTGCTCGCCTGGTGTGGCAGCGGGTGGCGCAAGCGGCCGTCAGCCCCTCCCGCTTGCAGGTGGGAAGGGGCAGCTGGGTATGGGGGTGAGGCGCATGCGATGCGGTGCGGCGCGATGGCATGGTGCCTTGACTTGCTGCTGGTGTGTGACACGTTGGTCGCCGCCCATGAAAATTCTTTCCATCCATAGATACACACGAACACACCCAATGCGTGCGCCCATGCATGCATGTGTTTGGACACCGCACTTGTCTACCTGTGTACAAGGTACCGGTACCAGCACGCTCTCCCCCTCCTCACCATGGCAGGCTGAGGTGGTGGCCTGTCTGCGGCGGCTGGGCTGCCAACCCCGCTGCGAGCGCACCACCTTGGATGGACTCTTCTCAATCGACACGTCGCTGGTGTGGGAGGGCAGGTGCGATCAGCGGAGCCAGGGGCAGGCAATGCGGCGGGCGCCGGAGGGTAGCTGCATCATCCCTACCATGGCTTTAGGGAAGGCGTGGGCTACGTGGTGGGGATGGCGAGCTAAGCCGAGGGTGGATTCGATGCGATCTTTTGTAAAACGCCCCGTATCAACCCAACCATGCTCCCCTGCAGGCGTGTTGCAGTGGAGGTGGACGGACCCACCCACTTCACCTGCTCCCAACCCTACAGGTGTGACCCGTACTCCTGCACACCGCGCATCCCCGTCGTCGCTGCAACCCCTTTTCCTTCACATGAACGACAAAATGCTCTATCAACCCTTGCACCCTCCTGAACATTGTCAAATCCTGCTGAACCTTGCTTGTTCCTGCTCTGTACCGCCTTGTCCCGGCAGGCCCCTGGGTCGCACCCTTGCCCGGCGGCGCTGCTTGGAGATTCGCGGCTGGCGGGTGGTGTCGGTTGCGGGACACGAGTGGCGGGCGCTGGGGGGCGATGCGGCGCGCGAGGAGGCTTACATGTCGGCAGCGCTGGAGGGAGCGCTGTGGAGGACGCATGTGCTGGAGGGGCTGTCGGGGCTGGGCAGGGGGAGGCAAGGGGGGGGTCGGTAAAGGGACCCAGGCAAAAGGCACATGAGTGGGACTTGAAGGGGAGAGGCTCGGCTCCAAGGAACGACAGGGGTTGATGTCGAGGTGGGAATTGTAGAGGGATGCGGGTGGGTGGTGCTGCCGCCCGAGGAAACGGCGTGTAAAGCATGTGTATCGCAAGTGCTCTCACTGTTTCCGTACTGAAGCCGCCGACATGCCTCCGAGCTGACTGCATCCCGGTAAAAAGGGAGGCGCTGTCTTTATGTACATTGTACAAATGTCCTAGTGACCAAGTTAAAGTAAAGGTCGACCGCAATCACATCGCGAGGCACCCAGGTGCGTGCATCGACCACCCTCCCACACCGACCACCCTACACTGGTAAGCGTGGGCGACAATTATCAGGAACTTAGAAAGATATATAAAAGCAGTCAAGCTACGCACTACAACGCATTTCAGTACATGCTTGATTGCAAGCCAAGCCCCGTCTGTACAACTCCTTATATACAAGCATCCCAGGTGCAATTGGCACCTGCGTCCCACATAATTAGAGGGATCCCATGCAACCCCCTCACGCCATGTTACACGTCCCCATCAGAACGCCACCCTCTGCTGCTCCCGCCTCGCAGCCCGCGCCGCCGCGCGGTTACTGTGCGCCGCCGCCGTCGCCGCCTCGTCAATGCCCTCGCCCACCGTCTCCACGCCGTCATCATCGCTGACCGCTCGCCCTACACCGCCTCCGCCGCCCTGTTCCCGGGCAGCACTGCCGCGAGCCGGCCGACCCGTGGGCCCGATGTCGTCGCTGCGGCCCGCCGCTGCCCCTGGAGCGGCGCCTGTGGTGGAGGGCCCTCGCGAGGGGGGGTCGTTGAGGGTGCTGGCCGAAGGAGCCACGCTCCCCCTGCGTCGCAACAAACAGCAACAACGGCATGGGAGTTTGATACCGGGTATGAGGTCACTCCACTGACGTGGACCTGGAGTACCAGGAGTAGTACAATACCGAAGGATGCCGTACGTAGGAAGCGAGACAGGCTACGCAGAGGATGGGCGCGGGCTCACACCCCTCACAGTCGCCACGGCTATAGCCACACGCTTCAGAGCAGCAGCGGGGTGCTGCGGCGCACTCACCCCTCCTGCGAGGTGGTCTCCCGCGTCGCCCTGTCGCGGGCTCTCCGGGCGGCTCGGTCGGCGTAGCGGTCCCTGGGGGCTGTGAGGGGAATGAGGGAGGGAAGGGAGGGGAGGCCCGGCGGGGCTGTTACTCCGGGAGGGAAGAGCGGGTGCGCCATGTCTCAGGAGTCCATCCCACACTCGCACATATGCATTCCCATGTGCATCGTTGGATTCAGACTAGTGCAAGGATTGATGCAAGGAGGAATGCTGCAACCAATGACAGCAGCAGCCTAGACGCTTCAGAGGGAACCTACGTGTGGGGCCTCCTCCATAGCCCCGGTCGTAGGAGGACTCAGACCGCATATCGTCCTGGAGCAGATGAGCCAGGCACGCAGGGGGACACAGTCGGATCGGGTATTAATAATTAGAGGGATACCGGTAACAGCAGTGCCGGTAAACGAGACCAGGCAACGAGGCCATAACACTTCACACAGCGGCAGAACGGCAGCAAGGAACAGCAGGTGCGGGCTCTACCGGTACCACTGGGTCGCATGCCACAACCCTCTTCAAGTTCCGATTGGGATACAACACCGCACGTGGACATGTCTGATCTCGCATCCAGCACCGCACGCACGTCAGCTGTTCCGCACCTGCGCCGCCGCCTGGTCGCTGCGGCTCACCCTCCGGGACTCCCCGCCAAACCCGCGGAAGGAGGAATGACTCGGCGTTCTGCGCAACAACAGGGGCCAGATACAGGCATTGCTCGACGCTCACAATACTCTCTGGCAGACAATGAGTACCTTCCAGTCCACAAGCCAAGTCTGTCCTGGCCTCTCTTGCCTTGTTATTCCCCCGCCTGGTCCCTACCTTCCGGATTCAGAGGGCACGGGGCTGAGTCCGTCTCCCCGCCTGCGTGCCTCCACCGCCGCCCGGGCCGACGCCAGCCGCTCCTCCCGCCCGCCGCGCACCAGCCGCTGCCCCTCACTCAACACCTCGCTGCTGCGCCGGTGCTCCTGCGCACGACACACACACCACAGGGCAGTGTCAGTGTTGCGGCCAGTTTGGCGTGCCCGTAACGCACCGCATGGCGTGCGGTTGGGTGGCCGGCCAGGGGTGTGCGCTGCATGCATGCATGCGCATGGGGTGTACCGACAGCATGCAGGTGTCAGGGAGACAGCCGAGTCCCAGAAGGGGGAAGACTAGCAGGCGACATGGGGGCGTGTTTTGCCGATGCAGGTAGGGGTCACCATAGCGGCGGGCAGCAGCAATGCTCCTTCCAATGGACTAGATACTAAGACACAGGCCATGCATACTTGCGCAAGGGCTAGGAGCACGATGCAGCTGTACGACACCCGGCACAGCCCCGCCCCACTCCGACTCCCTCGCTGCCCTACCTCCAGCGCTGCCGACTTGTTGGCTAGCTGCGTGGAGGCTCGCATGATGTTGGTGGTGAGCCGCTCCAGCGCCGCAGCCAGGCTCTCACCGCCCTGGTGGCTCACGTGCTCCAGGTTCTGAGGGATGCGGGGGCGGGGGGATCAGCAGCCAGGGGGGTCAGCAGAGTAGCAGGGGGATCCAGGGGGCTACGACAGGGCGGCCGGGTGGGACCTCAGTTGGTCCGCTCTAGCATGTGAGGCAGTACTGACCCAAGCTGCTGGGCACGCAGCGGCTGCACTTCCATGCATACCCCCACCCGCACCCTGCGAGGCACCCACCCTTGTGAGTATGTTGAGCCTCAGGTGCACCTGGCCCGCCCCCACGGTGCAGATGAAGGGGCCCGCGTCCTCGCGCTTGCGCAGGTCGGTGATGAACGTCTCGTCCTCAAGGCGCGGAATGAGGCCCGTGTACCAGGCTGGGGGAGGGGTAGGGGGTTGAGGGGGGCGGTTGGTGCAGCAGGAGCAGCACCGCCAAGGGTAGCAGTTCTTACAGCACATCAGCACCCTCCCTCCCTCGCCCCTAACCTCGTGCTGCCATGTTCATTTGCAATGTTGGCCAGATCCGGATCTCCACAGCATTCCCTGCCCGCGCGCCCTTATCCTTACACATAGCTACCGTTTTCCTCTCACCCTCCTCCCCCCTCCCTCACCGAAGAACGACCTGCCCAGCGCCCGGTTGCTCTCCACCGCGAACCAGGTGTGGCTGCTCACGTGGTGCAGCCCCGGGGTGGTGGGCAGGCTCACCAGCGCGTACGACAGGAAGGAGTCGCGGCCGCTGCCCTCGTCGCGAGCGTACACCATCAGCAGCAGCGCGGGCCAGCCCTGAGGGGTGGGGGAGGGAAGGAAGTGAAGCACTAGCATCGCAATCCCATGGCCCGACAGGGGGTGGGGGAGTGTGACGAAGGGGAAACGGATAAGACCAAGTGCGGGTTCGGAGGCGGGCAGCAGGCGGAGGAGGAGGGCGTAGGGTGCGCGTGATAGGTCTATGCGGGACATGAGGGTGGGGCCGGTGTGTATCAAGATGGGAGGCGTGTTACGCCCCCCCTGGCACCGCCTGCAAAGGGCCCCGCCCCCGGCCCTCACCTGCAGGCTCTGCGTCTGCAGGTGCAGGTCCAGCGGATGCTCCCACACGACCAGATCCTCCTCGGGCACCCCGCTGCAGCAGGCGTGCGTGGCGCCCTGAGGGGGTGGGGTGGGGGCAGCAGGCGAGGGTGAGGAAAGGAGGATGGACTGAGTCGCAATGCAACACTGGCCGTGACCTTAGGCAGACCGGAAGATGAGGGGGAGGAGGAGATGCATGACACAATGCGGGTGGTGGAGGCATGGGGAGGAGGAGGAGCGGAAGGCGGCAAGGATGGGAGCCAGCGCCGAGCAAATGGTGTGGACGGGGCGGCAGCGGGCAAGGGACCAGCAGGTCGGAAGGCAGCACCACTGCTGGTGGCTCCCCCCTCCCTTCCTGTCCTCTTCCTCCCCTGTCCGCACCTGCTGCAGCCCCCGCTGCACTCTCCATGACTTGCCCGGCTCGTACAGCAGCTGCCACCTGCAGAACAGCATGGGCGCGCTGAAGCCCGAGGCGCCCACGATCTCGCCCACAACGTGCACGTCAGCGAGGCCGCTGCGGGGGGCCGCGGAGCGGACCGGCTTGGCCTGCGGGGCCGGCGGGTGGGGAGAAAAATTAAATAAGTGAAACAACGAATCCCAATCCCATATCCCGACTCATGCAGTGAGCGTATTCGGAGGGGAGGGGGATCATGTAGAGAAGGGGGGCAAGAATGAGGTCGAGAAGGAGGAGGAGCATGTGCGTTTCTGTGAATAGTGACAGTTGCATTGACATGTGACATGCGGAGATAGCGTGTGCGGACTGATGATGGGTAGTATGATTGAGCTGGGGATATAGAGGGGACATGCATGCACGATACCAGCCATGCAGACTGGCGCGCATGCGGTTCGCGGTCGCCTCCCCCGTGATCAAAGAAGCGCCCATCCAGCCCACAAGCATGCTGCCTTCCCTGCCCCCGCAGCTTACGCTGGCTGCCCGCCGGAAGCCGCTACCTCGCCGGCCGCCTCTCCCGGACCCCGCCGCTGCTCCCGACAGCGAGTCCAAGCTGTCGTACGAGGAATGCATGTCCGTACGTGAACCCCTGCAGCCCGGTTGTAGCGATGCAACAGTAAGCCGGCAGTGTTGCAACGGGCATGCGTGCTCGTCTGTTGAGCCGCGGCAAGCCTCTCCACCTGATAACATCTGCTTGCCTTGTCCTTTGCATCCAAACATCCAGCTTCCCTGTCCCAGACCCAGTCCTAGCTTCCCCCAAGTACGCTCGACATCTTCAACTCGTCCCTACCGCCGCCTTCAACGCCCCCCGGAGCCGACCCAGATCGACCCACATCCTGCGCCCCGGGCTGCCCAGCTCCGAACCCGCTTCCGAGGAGGGCGTGGCGCCGCCTTGCGACACCTCGGGACTGTGCTGCCCAGCCGGGGACATGCGGCGCCGGGGCCGGCCCGCCGAGGTGGGCGAAGGCACGTCGTCCGAGTCCACCGCTAGCCCGTACCTGGGGCGGGCGGGACAAAGGGTATCAGCAACCAGCTGGCGGTGAGACGCTGCTTTGCATGTGGTGGGTGCCACAAATGATGGTGAGCGTGTGAGAGGCTGCGCTTGGGATCCGTTCCTCCCCAAAGGCAGATGTGTGCTCACCTGGACATATCCACGTCTGCAGGGTTCGGGGCAGGTGGGCTGACTTGTGGTGGTCTGGAGTGCTGGTGCAGCTGCTGGCGCGCAGGACTTGTGAGGCCGCTGTCAGGGTCTCCGGTTGCGTTGTGACGAGCATTGCGACTTTCACCAGGACTGGCCTGCGCCAGTCGCCGGCGTTCACGCCGGGCGTCACGACGCTCTATAGCCGCCTGCTCATCGACGCTTGCTGATGCGGTCGTGGCTGGCGAAGTTGCCCGCTGCAAGGGACCCGCGGTCTGCTGCTCCGGATGGAACCTTGGTCCGGGGAGAAGATTGGCCAGGTCTAGTGAAGGTTGTTGCTGCGAAGACATTAGGAGCTCGTCCTCAAAGGCCGCGTGGTCTTATGTGCACGCAAATGAGCTGGAACAACACCAAGTGGTGACTGCAAGCACCTATTGTATACTGTGAATTTCGTGCAGCTCGTATACCACATTTCCAAGATTTTCAGACATTTTGTAGGCAAGGGGTGAGGTCTCGAAAGCAGTCTAAGTTCTTGCTAATTCCTATCGCCAAGGAGATGCACGTCCGCTCTTATGAACACCAACGGAATTAAAACCTGTTCAATCATTACTTGCCAAATCAGCTTCCAAAGATTAACAGAGAGTGCCTTAGGGTGGATATGGCTTCAGCTGTCGATTCGGACCCTGTCGTACCCTGCCCAGGCTGCAATGAGGTTCCCCTGCACGCTCTCTTTCTTTCTTTCTAATAGAAATACAACTCCTCGGAGGGCATTGTAGTCGTGGTTGCGGCCGACGATTAATATGGGCGCCCCAGAGGCGCCCGCCGGCAAGAAGGCCATCAAGCCACCGGGCAAGAAGGTCGATGCCCAAGCTCTTAAGTCTGATGTTAGAGCTTTCGCTTCTCAGCTTGGCTTAGCGGTGGGTGGTGGAGGTGACGATGCCTTCAGCGACTTTGCACCAAGCAAAGCCAAGCAGCTGATCGCCCCTGGTAGCAAGCCCAACAAGCGCCAGAGGTTAAACGATGATGCAAAGCCGTCGCGGCCATCTCTGAAGGCGGCTGCATCGGCTACGCACAAGCAGCAGCCGCCAGCAACTAAGCAAGCCGGCGCAGGCCACATAGCTAAGGATGAAGGGCGGGGACCACGCAATAACCTGAATGCGAAGCGGCAAAATGCTGGGCAAGCCGCCGGTAAACCTGATCGAGTGGGACATGGCGGCGGCTCTGAAGAAGACGGCGACGCTAAGAAGCGTGACTGGAACTTTGGAGTTGGACCAAGGCCAGGTGTGTCGGTTATAGCATGCTTTACCAGTTTGGGGCGACCGCGTAGCCTCTTGTCCCACCCATTGCGGCTTCACACGCTATGAAGAGGGGCCCCCTGTGGACAGGCACAGTTATTAGGGCCCGAGGAACAGCGTCGTATCAACCCTCTTCGTATCAACCCATGTTCTGTGTTGCACTGCAACCTACCCTTTTCGCCGCAGCAACACTCCTCCACCCCTACACTTTTCCCCACCCGACAGGCGAGGCCAGGGGCTTTAAGTCCCTGCTAGGCAAGTCCGACTCCAACATCTGGTACCAAAATGCCGCCAAGCTCGCGACTGCTGCAGCTGCCTCTGCGTCTGCATCCGCCGCGGGCACTGCCCCGGTGGATCCGGATCTGTTCGAGCGCCGCCGCGCCGCCGCCGAGGCCCTCATGGAGGCTGAGGCAACGGCCTTTGAGAAGGAGCTTCACCGGCGCAACCCCAGCGATGCCAAGTGGTTGTTGCAAGTCAAGCAGGCCGGTACCAGTACGGATAAGCTGGCTGCGTCCACGCTGCTCGTGCAGGTGAGGGGAACGGATGGCGGGACCAGGGTGACGGAGGGAACGCAAGGGGTGCATTTAGGGTCTTTTAGGCTTGATTGGCTAGATTGGCTAGATTGGAACTTTCGCATGTGCATCACCCATCCGCGCACACACTCCCAGATGGTGAGTCCTTTCGGGGGCTGTGTGCCATTTGGATTAACCGGCGCGGACAGGAACCTGATGCCTTAATATATGCGATTCCCGCTCCTCCCACGGGTTTCACTTAGCTCCAGGCCTCAACAGACTTACAATCACATGCACCCATAGTGTTATGCAACCTGCTCACATCACTGCGCTCACACTCCCAGCTGGTGAGGCCTTGCTGCCTTTGACCCAGTTGGATTTAGAAGCGCATACAAGGACCTCCGGCCACTATATTGGCGGCTGCATTCTTCCAAAGCTGCCCGCCCAGCTCCAGGCTGGAACATATACCACCACCTCTTCACCACTTCCTTGCCTTTCTGCGATACGATACGCAATACGCTAATAGTACTTGCACTTAATCCCACATCCTGCACTGCATGCCAGACTTTTCAGTCCTTTCAACTTGTCTGGACCCCTTCTCACTACAGGAGAATGTGACGGCCAACATGCGCGCCCTGGACCAGCTGGTAGCGCTGGCCACCAAACGAGGAGGCGGCAAGGAGCTCGTACGGCAGGCCATGGAGGCGCTGCAGGTGAGAAACCTGGACTAGGTTGTCACGAGGTGTATGCAGGCGTAGCTGCAACCATGTAACTTCGCTGCTTATGGCGTGCACGTTTATTCGAGGTAGCTTACCACACCTGCCGTGACGGGCCGTACTCACCCTGCCTGGTTTTCCCTCTTGACCCACATCAGGAGCTCTTCACCTCTGTTCTCTTACCGGACCGCAAGCTCAAATACCTCGAGCAACAGCCCCTGCCGCACCTCCTGCCCGGTCGCGACGGTGACAAGCAGCTGCTGCTCTGGTGGACCGAGGACTGCGTGAAGCGCCGCTACGCGCAATTCGTGGCGGCCCTAGAGGAGCACAGCAAGGACAACCTGGACTTCCTCAAGGAGAAGGCCATGCGGGTGGCGGGGGAGCTGCTCGCGGCCAAGCCCGAGTGCGAAGGCCAGTTACTGTCGGCGCTGGTGAACAAGCTGGGCGACCCCTCGCGCCAGGTCGCCTCCAAGGCGGTGTACCTGCTGATGCAGCTGCTGGTGAAGCACCCCGTCATGAAGCCGGTGGTCGTGCGGGAGGTGGGTGGGGGCTGAGGCGGAGGCGGGTTTGGGGTGAAAATGGAGGTTTGGGAACGGGAAAGGAGATTCAGAGGATTGGGAAAGGTGCATGTGGATGCGGGTGAGGGTGGATTTATGATTATCCAGCTCAACCGCCCTACAACGTCCACGCCGCATACCGTTCATGAGCGGAGTGGTAAGACTGTGCGAACAGAAGGGCGTATGTCGCCTCGTGCACCGGGTTGTTTTATGGTCAGGACCGCACACGTAGAGCGACCTGGCCGCATTCCATGTCCTGTGCCGCACAGCACAAAGTAACCTAATTAGCATTCCATAAAGCCTGTAGTTCACGCTTTCACACTGTGTTTTACTCAACTACACGCGCCACAACCTCCATACCGCTGTGTCTTTCCGTGCGGCGGCGTGGCAAGGAGGTCGCGAAGAGGGACCTGGTCATGCAGGGCCTCCTTTGGACGGATGCTTGTCTTGGTAGCGCTGCCCTTTGGTCTTGTCGCCATATATTCGTTTTTTTGCATTCACCAAAGTTGGTCTTCTTCAGTAGCATATGTGCACACGTCATATACACGCGCCACAACCTCCATACCGCTGTGTCTTTCCGTGCGGCGGCGTGGCAAGGAGGTCGCGGAAACGAATTGGTAATGCTGGGCCTCCTTTGGGCGGATGCTTGTCTTGGGTAGCGCTGCCTTTTGGTCTAGTCGCCGTATATATGTTTTCTTGCATTCACTGAATTAGGTCGACATATTCGCGCCACAACCTCCATACCGCTGTGTCTTTCCGTGCGGCGGCGTGGCAAGGAGGTCGCGGAAACGAATTGGTCATGCAGGGCCTATCCAGGCGGCTGCTTTACCTAGCTAGCGCCGCCACCAGGCCTTGCCGCCAAACATCCATCTTCTGCACGCTACCTGCAACCTCGCTACATTTAATTACGTCTTGCCTAAGCTCCTTTGTCGGCTGCTGCTCGCTAACCTGCTCTCTACTTTCGCAATCCTCAACTTCCTCTTCCCAGGTCGAGCGCTTCCTGTTTCGCCCCAACCTCGCTGACAAGGCCCGCTACTACGCCGTGGTCTTCCTCAACCAAGTGCCCCTCAGCCACCGAGCCTCGGAGGGCGGCGACGCACTCGCCAAGCAGCTCATCGACCTCTACTTCACGCTGTTCCGACTGGTGGTGGAGGGACACATTGGCGCGGCGGCTCAGCTGCGCAAGCAGCAGGTGGGTGGGTGATTCACTGTTGTGGGTTTGCTCGCCGTGCCTTCGATAGGCAGACTGGGCGGGCGCCTCCTTGCCTTGGTCTTGAGTTGCAATGTGCAGTTTTGTTATGCCGTGTGTTGTTGGAGAGCTGGCCTGGGGGAGGATGAGGCATTATTTTCTCGTTGAAGTCTCAAGTGACCCACGGGTCAGTATGTGGACAACTTTAGGCTCTGACCCCAGGCCAATGAACGTTGAATCTGTTGACAGTTGGTAGTTGGGCTTGCCGTTAGCGCATGCTCGCTGCGCACATGGTCCGACCACCCGAATGTGTCCGCATGTGGCCTCTTGGCTCGTCTCCACCTCTTCTAAATCGTCTCACCTTGGTTCCGTGCGGGTCCTCGCAGGAAGAGAAGTACGCGGAGGAGAAGAAGAAGTTCTGGAAGGAGCAACGCAAGGCTGCTCAGGAGGGCGGCAAGGACAAGGGCAGGGGCTCCAACCAGCGCAAGGCCCGGCCGCCTCCGCCTCCCAAGCTCGCAGTGGTGAGTAGCGCCCTCTTCCTCACCTTCCCACCTGCACGCTATCACTCTCTTATACACCTCTCCTTGCCCCTTCTGCTTTGAATACACTCTTAAACGACTGTCTAAAGCCTTTACCCTCCATCTTCTTTCCCCTCAGGCCGAGGAGGTCGACGCCCGGCTGCTGTCGGGCCTCATCACGGGTGTGCGCCGCGCCTTCCCCTACGTGCAGCCGAGCGACGTGGAGCCGCTCGTGGAGCGTTCCGCCACGCAGCTCTTCCGCATGGTGCACACGGCGCCCTTCACGGTGGCTGTGCAGGCGCTCATGCTCATGTACCAGCTCATGTCGGCACGGGCGTCGATCAATGACCGGTGGGTTGGGAGCTTGGGGCGCTCGTAGCTGCTTCTTGGGGACGAAATGTTGCTCGCTAGCTACCATATCTTTAGTTCGGCTGTATCAGTAGCTTACGGTGTGCCTGCATGGATAATTGCACAAATGACTAGCTGCATGCCCGGTATTGGTTGAGAGGCATGCTTCGGTATCGCTTTGACTCATTTTCCGTCCTTACCCGCGCAGGTACTATCGCGCGCTATACGCGGCTCTGGACCGAGACGGCCCCACAACCTCCTCTCGCGCGCCCATGTTCCTGGCGCTCGTCTTCAAGGCCATGCAAGGCGACGTCTCGGTCAAGCGCGTGGCGGCTTTTGCCAAGCGGTTGCTGCAGCTGGCAACGGGCGCGCAGCCCAACTGGGCGTGCGGTGCGCTCCTGCTGCTGTCGCAGGTGCTCGCTGCTCAGCCCGCTCTGTGGGCCTCCATCACGCACCCGGAGGATGTGGGCGGCTCGGGGGTCGAGGAGTTCAAGGATCCGGCCGCTGATGACGAGGATGACGGCGTGGAGACTTTCCGAGACCAGGATGGCTCTGAAGATGAGGAGGACGGGAAGAAGAAGTCCAAGGCTGGCAAGGGTAAGAAGGCTGGAGGCGAAGAGGAGGAGGAGGATGCGGAGTTGGAGAAGGGTGTGAAGCTCGACTTGGATGGCGTCCGACGTGGCTCGCATGCGCTCGCGTCGACCAGCGGGCGCGGCGGCGAGGGGTCGCTGGCGGCTAAGGCTGCTGCCGCAACTGCTGCCGCCCAGGCGGCCGCAGCGGAGGCGGCTTGGCCTCAGTCCAGTTACTACCAGATGGATAAGAGGTGAGCATTTCGAGTTGCGGGGCGCGTTAGTAATTACCTCTCACCTCTCGTTAGTAATAACACCACACCTCTCGTTAGTAATAACACCACACCTCTCATGCATCTCATGCCTCTGCTCGCTCGAGGATTCCAGTTTCCGCCGTCAGTTGTTCCGTTTCACTACACCATTGCTGCTGTTCATTGAAGCGCTGACTCACCCCATCCCTCTCACCCCCAGGGAGCCCCTGTACGCCAACGCCGACCGCTCGTGCTGGTGGGAGCTCACCGCGCTAGCCTCCCACGCGCACCCCTCGGTGGCTGCCATGGCTCGCTCGCTGCTGTGCGGCGCCCCCGTCGTGTTTGACGGCGACCCGCTCCGAGACCTCAGCCTCGCTGCCTTCCTTGACAAATTTGTCAACAAGAAGCCCAAGGTGAGCGGTCGGGAGGTTGCTACGGAAGGTTACTTTCGTGTTTGTTGCGTTTTGGATGGTCTCGTTTTTTTATGTGGGTCTTTTTAGCTTGAATGCATGAGTCACATGAGTATGCATATGGCCGAATGATTACAAACTTAGATGACGAATCCGAGCGGCGCCTTTGCAGTGCGTGACGTTCTGTCAACACTGTTGCCGTCTACGACGACAATCGAGGCATTTGCATGACGGCCTAGAGTTTCAATAACATGTTTGCAAGCAATCCATGCGTGACATTATGCACATTAGCATGCCATGTGCCCTTTGCTAAGCCGAATGATTACAAACTTAGATGACGAATCCGAGCGGCGCCTTTGCAGTGCGTGACGTTCTGTCAACACTGTTGCCGTCTGCGACGACAATCGAGGCATTTGCATGACGGCTTAGTTCTAACCACATGTATGCAAGCACCCATGACTGACAACACACGCGTGAGCCTTTTGTGCATACCCGTAACTTGCTCCCAAGCCGAATGATTACAAACTTAGATGACGAATCCGAGCGGCGCCTTTGCAGTGCGTGACGTTTTGTCAACACTGTTGCCGTCTACGACGACAATCGAGGCATTTGCATGACGGCTTTACCAACTACAATCCATCAACCTCACTATCTACACATCCACTCCTAAATGCGTACGCACTCACCCGTTTTGTCGCCCATGCTCCTCCCTTCCCTTCCCTCAACAGCCTGTCACCCGCGGCACCTCCGTCATGCAACCCACCGCCGCCACGCTTGCCGGAGTGTCCACCACCGCCCAGTCCCAAGGCGTTAAGAAGGCCGCAGCAGCTCCGCAACACGCCAGTTTGGCCAAACTCAGCAGCGATGCCTTTGCCGCGCTGGCGGAGGCCGAGGTGGACTCGGCGGACTTGTTCTTCCACAAGTTCCTCAACCTCAAGGGCGTTAAGGACAAGCGCTCCGCCCGCACCGACGCGAAGACCGCGAAGAAGGACCGCGAGGAGGAGGCGGCGGGCGCGAAGGAGGACAGCGAGGAGGCGCTCAGCGATGCGGATGAGGAGGAGGTGGACCGCTACATGGACAAACAGGTGAGGGGCCCTTCGGTGTTGGTACCTGTTCGTTCTAGTTCCTTGGATCATGCGTGACTGCCACTACTCGCTGCGCTGTGCATAATGCACCGTACTCTGTTTACTGGCGGCATTGCTCCTTGACACGATGTGTTTCGCACCTGTCAAGAGGCAGATGCTGATACCTGTTTCCTTGTGTTGACTTGTGATCCCTTTGCATCTTTTGCAGGAGGGCATGGTCGGTGATGCGCTGGGCGACCCCGACGTGGGCTTTGACTACGACAACCTCGTTGACGCCATGGGAGAGGGCGGGGGACTGGAGGATGATGATGACGAGGAGGCGGAGGGCGGCTCTTCCGGCGGCGACGATGAAGACATGGAGGATGGGGAGGCCGAGGAGGAGGACGCGGAGGAGGGCGACAGTGACAGCGACGCCGGCGGCAGTGATGACGATGGCAGTCTGGAGGGCGTCAACATCCTCGACATGCCGAGTCCCAGTGACGACGACGAGGCGGAAGGGGAGGAGGAGGGTGGGGCGGCAGGCCGGAAGAAGCGGCAGCGGGAGCTGTTGGCTTCTGCGGGCTTGACTGAGGCTGATTTGGAGAACCTCTCGTCTGGCGATGATGATGATGAAGAGGAGGGTGTGGGCATGGAGGACAGCGGCAGCGAGGATGGGGACGAGGATGAGGTGGAAGCCAGCAGTGAGGACGAGGATGGGGACGACCTGATGGAGTTGCTGGGCGGCGGCAGCGATGACGATGAGGACATGGACGGGGACATGGAGGATGAAGAGGGCAGCGATGAGCCACCGCAGCTGGTTCCGATGGGAGGGAAGGCGGGCAAGGAGAGCGCGAAGGACAAGGGCAAGAAGGGCGGAGCGGCAGGTGCCAAGGCGAAGGGAGGCAGCTTGTTTGCTGACGCAGATGATTACGCGGCTCTGATTGACCGGGCGGAACAGGAGGAGGCGGAGGAGCGGGCCAAGGGTGGGGATGCTGCGAAGGCGGGAGGAAGAGGGGGCAGGGGCCGCGGGAGAGGGCGGGGAAGGGGTCGGGGGCGTGGGGAGGGCGAGGGCAGCGGCCAAGGAAAGGCCAATGTAGGCGGAGGCCGGGAGGGAGGCAGGGGAAGGGGCCGGGGTGGAGCTCGGGGTGGTCGGGGCCGGGGCGGCCGTCGTTAGTTCATTGGCATTTTCAACTGCTGACAACGTGACAAGCTACTGTGGACATAGTTGACGCTTGACTGCTTGCAGGGTTGCATCATTTGCATGTGATGTTATTCATGATTGCCGCGTTGCTTACGTGTCATGTACAGAACGTGGTGTTTAGGTGCAGGAGTTTGCGCAGATGCAGTCTTCCTCGGACATGAGGATAGGTACAGTTCAGGGCTATGCCTGTACCCTTTGTGGGTTACCCATAACGGGCAATGTATTTCGTTGCTCCACCGCGGGGCAACTGCTTCGGGCGACACAACGGCGGAAATGTAACGTTTCTAGCGCTTGGAATGCTTAAATGAACCACAAGTAGCCACCAGCTTTACTGAAGTAAACTGCGTCAGCCATAGGGGCTCCCGACTGAAATGGTATGGCATGTGGGCTGAGGGGAGGAACGACAGCAGCATCCCTGATTGCCATCGTTCCGTACCGTGGGTTCGTGGCTACTGCTCGTTTGTGGGAGACACATGCCAATAAGAACCATGCACGACATACATGCAATGATGCAAGAAAACTTCTTAGAAACCAAGAGACGATGCGGATGCAATAAATTGCAAGTTAGGTTGGCCGCAATGTTAGGTTGTACGACAGGATTCGACCGGTCGTCAACCACTCTACGTTCAGTAACAGGAACCGAGTATAGCTATCTACTGCCCAAATTTCATGCTGCAGCTCTTCAATTTCGTATCTGTCCTATTACGCTGAACCTGCGTTACAGCTCGGGGCTTGAGCGGATAGCCCCCAATGTTGCTTTAGTCGTAACGTAGATCACTTTTGCTTGTTCTGCATACAACACAGGCTCTATTAGGACAGCTTACAATGGCGGACGGCCAAGAAGCAAAGGCATCGCTCGCCTTCACGTTTCAGAAAAAGAAAACTGTTCAAAAGGTAGCTGTCAACGTCGAAGAGCGTAAGAATACTGGACAGCTGATTACGGGCTTTGATGGCGACAAAGTACAAGTCGTTGGCGGAGATGCAGCGGTGACGGACAAGTCCTTTGTTATTCCGAAGCTCGAAAACACCTTCAAGGCTGGAGTGGGCCCGAAGAAATTTACTCCCACGTTCAAGCCACCTAGCGGCGACGTAGTCAATGTGGGGGCTGGCGAGGACCGATTCGTCCAGGCAGCGTCAACGGTGCCTGTGATCACCGAGTATGGGCTGCAGCTGCGGGAGGCGAAGCCCGATGATCGGCCAGCAGGTGGCGCAGGGGGCGGCACCACCGCCGCTGTGCTGGAGGAGCGAGCTTTTCACGAGGCCATGGAGCAGCTACCGGATGTTGCCGATGAGGAGGTGGGTGCCAGCTTACCACCACTTCCATCCTTCCTCTCCCCCTACCTACCAGTCATCTGCACGCTTCGAACCGCTTGTATTGCAACAAAAATACAATCCTTGATGTCTTCTTACTGAAATTGTCTTCCCACCGCCGTACAGGCGTACGAACTGATGCCCGTCGAGGAGTTTGGTCGAGCCATGCTCCGCGGCATGGGCTGGGAGGAGGGCATGGGTGTTGGCCGCAACCGCCGCAAGGTGGACGCAATCGAGTATGTGCGGCGGCCGGAGCGGCTGGGTCTGGGTGCGCAGCCGGTGAAGCTGGGAGAGGACCCTAAGAAGCCCGTCAAAATGGGTAAGCGCTTTGGGACTGTCCTCCTCTAGATCTGAGTTGGCCCCTCCAAGGTGATTAATCGTATACACTCCGTGCAAGGATACGCTTGTGGACACCTAGCGGCTTGCCTGAACCTGCTGAGTACCTTGCACCTTGCAATCCATCTGCGGTGATCGCCACGTGTTTCCATGCAACGCCTGAACGTGCTGTAACCTGCCGGCACCGTGTCGCTTCGCTTCCCAACAGGTGACAAGCCACGCAAGCAGGACCTGGTGCTGCCACCGGATGCCAACGGTCGCCAACGGAACGTCCGTACACTGGACGAGCAGCTCGTACCCCGCAACACGGTGAGTGCCTACCGCCGCCGTTGCCAGGGGTCAAGGATACTGCAACAGATCCCAACACACCCCCGTCCTCTCTGCCCCGAGCCCCTAACTTTAACCGCTGCCTCCTGACAAAAGCCCCTCCCGTTCCATGGACCTGGAAGATCTTCTCACCCCCTGGACCTACCGCGTCCGCATTTTCATGCTTTCCTAGCATACCGGTAACGCCTCACACCCACCGGTGCCTCCTCACAGGTGCAGCCGGGCCCTAAGCCCGGCAAGGCGATGCGCATTCTGGCGGGGCCTCATGCGGGGCTGGCGTGTACGGCACTGGAGGCGCTGCCGCAGCGGGAGGGCGGGCCAGGTAGAGGGCTCTGGGGGTGTGCGGGGTTTGGTGGGTCGCATGCATGTGCCGAGGCGCTGCGGTGAAGAAATTCGGCTCCTCCTTTCGCTGCTTGGGCGCGTTATGAGCGTGTTGGGTGGAAGGAAGCGAAAGGCGGTGGACTTTGCAAGAGGCACGCGTTGACAATCCTGCCTTTGCGTGGCGGTTACTATGCTCCGCTGTCACCCCACAGGGCGGTGCTTACATGGACTTTCGTGCGCGTTCTCCATCCCCTTACGTCCTCCTTCCACGGCTGCTTTCATCTCCCACTGCTTCCCGCCCCTTGCCGCCCCTTTCTCAACCCCCTCTCTCCCCTCAGAGCGCTGGCGTGTGCGGCTGTCCGCGAGTCAGGAGGAGGTGGAGGTGCTCCGTTCGGAGCTGGGGGAGGCCTGGGAGCGGGAGCGGGAGGAGGCGGGCGGCAGAGGGGAGGGGAGGGGCAGCCAGGAGCGGGAGCGCGGTGGCCGGGGCGGCAGCGGGAGTGAGGCGGCGGATGCGGGGCGGCCCAGTGGCAGCGGGCGGGGCGACAGAGAGGACGGAGCGGCTGATGCCAGGTGGGGCCCTGATCTGCTGGGAGGGAGGCGGCGACACGTGTTGTAGACATGTAGGGCTTGACGGCTCTCGGGACTGGACTGACGAAGACTGTCGTGACCTAGCCCCTTACCTGCATCAGTATCAGTTTGAAGTCCAAAGTCAACCCGGCCGCATGCGGGCTTGACCGCCCATGGAACCCCGACCTCCCCACAGGCGGGGCGCTTCGGACCGAGAGGGGCAGCGGGCGGAAGGGGAGGACCGGAGAGCACGGGAGCAGCGGCACGACCGAGACCGGGATCGTGATCGGGACCGGGACTTGGACCGGGATTACGACAGAGGACTCGACAGAGACTACCGTGATCGCCGTGATGGGGACGATGGTGGCGGCGGTGACCGCAAACGCAGGGATCGAAACGAGGGCAGCGAAGAGCGCGAGAGGGAGCGGGGCGGCGAGGGGGAGGGCGAGGGTCGACGCAGCAAGAAGCATCACAAACATGAGAAGCGGGATAAGCGGGATGAGAAACGAGACAAGCGGGAGAAGAAGCGACACAAGTACTCCTCTTCGCGCGGGCGGGATGCCGACAGCGGCAGTGGCGACAGCAGCGGTCGCGAGGAGGAGCAGCAGCAGCAGCGGGGCAGTGGGCCCACCTGGCTGTTCCCTAACATCAAGGTGTGGGGTGGGGTGAGGCGGGAGGGCTCCTGGTGTGTGGGTTAGGAGCACGCGCCCTGTTTGGGTGCCTCCTGCATGCAGCTGGGAACGTGCGGCCTGGCGGGGCGTAATCAGCGCTGTCCGGCTGCTTGCCTGCCACCCTCTCGCCAGGCACGCTCGTCTCCCACCGCGCCCTGCGCGCTACGCCTCCCTCCTCGCCCTCGCCCTCTCCTCATTCCTTTCCTTGGCTCCCTGCTCGTGGTTGGTGCGTATGTGCAGGTTCGCATCGTGGACAAGCGGGTTCGCGGCGGCAAGCTATACCTCAAGAAGGGCACCGCGGTGGACGTGCACCCGGGGGGCAGCGCGGATGTGGC
Organism: Astrephomene gubernaculifera; assembly: GCA_021605115.1. Lineage (NCBI taxonomy): Eukaryota > Viridiplantae > Chlorophyta > Chlorophyceae > Chlamydomonadales > Astrephomenaceae > Astrephomene > Astrephomene gubernaculifera. Next base: position 738,467 of record BMAR01000040.1, read on the forward strand.
GGTGGACGACACGGGGGACGTGCTGCGGGTGAGGGGCGGGGGAGGTGTTGAGGCGGGGGAGGTTATGGATCGGGTAACGTGGGCAAGGCGGGGCTCGTAGAGCATGGGGGCCATATACCAATCTACGGTATGTCTTCTGACATGCATACATATCGCTACCCCGGTATATGCTAGCATGACATAGTTCCTCCAAAGCCGTACACCCTTTACTTAACACATCTTCTCCCCGCCCCTGATGCTCCCTGCGCCGCCCCAGCTGCCCGAGTCCTCCCTGGAGACGGTGGTCCCCAAGCACGCGGGCGCAGCGGTGCTGGTGGTGGGCGGGCCGCAGCGGGGGGCGCGCGGGCGGCTGCTGCAGGCCAGTGTGAGCGGCGGCGCGGCGGCGGTGCAGCTGGCGGCGGACTTCAGCATCGTACGACTGCTGCTGGACCAGGTGGCGGCGTACGTGGGGGAGATGGAGGAGGAGTGAGGGGAGTATAGGGGTGTAGTGGCATGAGGAGTGAGGTGGGAGGCGAGGATGTTAAGAAGATGGACTGCACGCAGCGGGCGTGTCCGCATGCCGCATGTAAGGAGGGAGGCGGAGGAGGAAGGGGAATGAAGGGGCAATGAAGGGGAGCTGCTAGGGATGGGGGCCAACGTCGTTGTTGGTAGCTGCTAACCCGGTCAGGGGCGGAGTCAGGGGCCGGCCTTGCGAGGCTGAAGAGGGAAGACGGCATCACGGGTGCCGGGTGGGGTTCAGACGCGGAGGGCTGGAGGAAGGGGGTAGGTGATGGAATGCCGCGGCTCGTGATCTGATGTGAACACTCGCATGTGTGAACTCAATCCTTGAAGCATTGACGGCTGCGGCAGCGCATTTTGGCACCGTACTCTTGCATGCCATGCTGGGATATGTATCTCGAAAAGCTGGGCGGTGTACGTGGTGGTATGTGGTACACGTATCGTCGCACGGGCACGGGGCGCTCCTCTCAGTAGTCCCATGTACTGGTGTGTTGCGGTCGTAATGTCAGCATCGTAAGCATGCAGCTGCCGTACAAGAGACTTACAAAACAGTACGACTGGTATAGTCCGGTCCTCGCACTCCATCCAGGACAGACGGCAGTATGAATGCGCGCACCATGTGGTTTTACCCACCGAACCATCTTGTGTCAAATGCCAATCATAGGCTACAGTAACACGGATTATAGAGCCGCAGCGGCTCCCTACAAGCTGTCGCATGCAACACATGAAGTTGCCAAGTTTGCATCCAGTCCCGTGTGAGGGCCTGGATGATGTTGTGCCGGAAGAATACCAAACAGCGCTTGCCCCTGTTGCATGCCCCCGCTACAAGCCATGTGCTGCCTGCGCCGTCGAATGAAACCTGAGAGCAGCAGTGCATACCAAAACAATGCAAAGCATCTCGAAAACATAGACGCGTTCGGAAATTAGAAGAGTTTTTTTTGTCGCAAAAGCCAAATCCGAATACTAGAACCGAATTCCCCTAAAACACACACAGTCAAGATGGCCGTTATCCGGCACCTCTCCGCTTTCGCACGGGAACGAAACGCTTTGGCGTGCTTCAACGCCCGCACGCACGTTCACACAAGCACGCGAACATGACGCCGGTATAGCCTTCGAGTGCACTACAATACCGTACAGCACCATGCCCGTGTGTGCCGGGCGCAGTACTCGCAACAAGTCGATTCAGCCGTTGCAGGTAGGCGCATAGCAGCTTGGCAGGTCCTACCAGACTTAACTCCACATGCCGTCACGCCTAGGCTGCTGCTGCACGTGCGCTTCCAGTAACACTGCATCAAGCCTCCCCCGGCCGTACATAGCATGCTAACATACTTAAAATCCATAACCCTATTGCAGGCCTTTAACAGACAAGGCGAGACGAGGTGTATAGCCCCCGTTTGACTCATGACTCATCACCATTGACCATGTATCAGAGCGGACCCTATACCGGGCCCCAGATCCTACGAGTGCGTGGAAGAAACAGGAGTGCCGTCCAGAGATGGATAGCATGCCGCGGCTCTCGGTGACAAAGAACGTCATGCCCGCCAGCATGCCCTAGCTGGATGTCAGCTATTCACCGCAAACATTCCCGTCACCAGCTATGCTTCCGTCGGCGCCTCCGCCGCTTCGTCCTTCGACGCCTCCCCATCCTCCTTGTCAGCCTCGCCCGCAGCCGCCTCCTCACCACCCTCCTCCTCCGCTGCCGCCTCTCCCTCATCTCCCGCACAGTCCTCTTCCTCCTTGGTGTCCCCATCACCCACCGTCTCCCCGACCTTCTCCTCCGCCACCTCCTCCACAGCCGCCTCCTCCGCCGCCGCCACCGCCGCAACCTCCTCCACAACCGCCACGTCCTCCTCCTCGGCCACCGCCACCTCCGACGGTACTACAACCGGGTGCTCGTCCACCAGCACGATCTCCCGTACGGCATCCGACAGAATATCCACCAGCTCCGCTTGGCTCTCGCACTCCACCACGCGCGACGCCAGCTCCGAATGCAGATTGCTGTTCTTACTCAGCAGCCGCTGCAACTCCCCCTGCAGCAAGCCCTGCTGCGCCGTCAGGTGCCGTACTTGCGCCGCCAACCGCCGTACCTCGCATGCAAGCAGCTCTCGATCCGCTGCCAGCCTAGAGTGCTCCGCCAAAAGGGCCTGATGTACGGCAAGCGGCACGTACGAGGATGAGGCGGCAGCGGCGGCAGAAGCCGAGCCTGACACGTCGGAGCCGGAATCGCCGCCGTCAGCTGTTGCCGTACGGTTGCTGCCCTCGGTGGCGCGGCGGCTGCGGCAGCCGCGGTTCGATGGTGTCGGGCTGGGAGCAATGGCGGTAGGGGCGGAAGCATCAGCAGGTGCAGCTGCTGCTGAGGCTGTTGCTGGCGCGCCGCGACCGCCGGCTGCAGCAGCGGCGGGAGAGCGTCTGGGGTCGGGGCTGGTAGACCCGGCAGGCGTGTCGCGTTTCGTGGGCGTTTGCCGTGGCGTGTTTGTCGCCGGAGAGCGGTGCCCGTTAGCCGGGGTTTGCGCGGGCCGGGGCCGGGGAGGGGGCTTTGGGAGGGTGGCAGCGGCCGTGGCGAGCTTAAGGCTGCTGAAGGCCGCGGCCGTTGCTGCCGCAGATGCGGCTGCGGCTAGAGCTTCCAGGTCGGCAGCCGGGGCTCCAGCTGTTGAGCTGACCCTCGGGGTCATGTTACCACCTGCCACTGCGTTGTCGCCCGTTGACGGGACAAGAGCGGAGGTGGCAGCCGCGGCCGCAGCTTCAGCTGTGGAGGAGTCCTCAACTGGAGAAGGAGCGATGGTGGCAGCGGCCACGCTGGGCGCTGCGGAAGATCCGCTCGGCGGCTTGGTTGATCGCCTGTTGTTCCGATCACGATTGTTTCTGTCCTTCACAGGGCTGGAGGAAGCAGCAGCGGAGCTTGACGCGCTGGTTTCGGCATGCGAACCGGGCGCCCTGGGCCGTAGCGCAAGGGCGACCATGGCCTTTGCTGAGTCAACACTTGGTAGTAAGGATCCTTCTGGTCCAGATGTGAAGGCTTGCTCCTTTTCTTTCAGCTCTTGTGCTGCAACCGTGGAATTTACCTGGTCCTTTCCTGACCGGTTCCTCTGCCGCTGCGGAAGGGCATCCTGGCTGACTTGATCAGCCGTGGCCGCATCTAAAGCAGCAGCTTTCGGTGTGGGATCGTTCATTCCTGAACCGTGAGCGCTTTCGGCGCTGCTGTTATCCAAACAATTGCCTTCCATATCTTCCAGCGTGTATGACGAAAGACTGCTTACGGATTTAGTATTCAAAAACTGTAAAATAAATTACGGGGGCTGTGTTGAACGTCCGAGCCCGTACGGAATCGCGTACAGGAAAGGCTAGGTAAATGAATCAAGTGAACCCGTATCAAGCAGCAGGACCAAAAGCAGCGCTCTAGTTCAAAGAGGAACGGATGCGAACTGACGCGGAGTCGCTTCCCGTCACTGAGTGTACGATTCGCCCGGCCCGACTCACCGACTTCTTTATTCGGCGCTTCGGCGAGGTTGTTTACATACTCACTTACCCTACTGGCATATAGAATTCTAAGTCATATAGCTTACGTACACTAACGCAATGGAGCACAACGACACGATGGTCGTTTGCAAGGGGTTGTCGTTATGCTAAGAGTAACCTTTCCTGCACTGCTGCTCTTTATAGTTGCGGGACACGCCTTGGTCCAGGATGTATTGGATAGCGCAGATGTAGGCGTCCAGAAATGCGAGTTCCAGGTCGGTCTGACTCAACTCTGCTCCGCCCCTTAGGAAGACGGGATTCGTTTTCCTGTCACCGTAGTGCGTAGACGTATGTCGCTGCTGTATATACGACCACCATGTCCCAACATCAGAGCTCCCCGTCCATCGTTTCATTACATGCATGCACTCCACTCACCCAACCTTTGACTGGGACTGCTAGGACGAGACGACTTTGCCAAGCCACTTTAGCTTATTTCATAACGCTGCACCCTTTATGCAATGCCCTTTCTTCTCACCCAGTCTGACGACAATTAATGCCTCAGCCAGTATGTCCCTTGGATCACTCTCAGGGTCAGCTGGGCCAAGACCGGGTGCGGCTGTACGTCTTTCTTACAGCTTGCGTAGACCCTTCACCACTGGATAACAATATCAGCACCAATAGCAGTAGCAGTAATGACGGCAGTAGCAACGAGCAGCCAAATTTCTTCTTGTCAGGTTCAGCTTTTATGCTGCTCTTAGACCGGCCCGTCACCACCACCCAGCACCAACAGCCCCTCGGCACGCTGCTATGGGCCGCACACAATCAGTCCAAGGACACAGCAGCAGAAATGGAGCCTTCAGGTGGCGTTGCCAGTGCCCCACGGGTCATTCGTGAAGCCTTATTGGAGGCGGCTCGTCGGCTGGCGAAAGGGACCGACCAAATCCTAGCAGTACGGTAAGTAATTTAGTAGTTCTACGGTGGTTCTAATGGATTTAATATCTTAGATACTTGCTTGTGGCTGGGTTGGGCTGTCCTGGGTGTCAAGGCTCCCAACCAGAGGTGTAACGTCGAAAGGCCCCTATGGCATCCCGGGTTAGGCCAAAACCAAAAGCCAGGGCTAACGCCATCTTGCCATACCACCTCACATCACTTCTCGCCACCCGACCCCTATTCCTGTATCACGTCACAGATCTCTTTGGTCCGGAAAGCAGTACGGCATTCGCTTGTCGTACCGAGAGCCGGAAAATTGGATTATAAACCCCAGCTTGCGTCGGGAGCCCGGTCGCCTGTCAGCAGAGATCTCGCTGGATCCAGCCGAGCTGTATGCCGTGGCCGGATCGAACTCGAATTTAAATTCTGGATCCATTGCCGAAACTGACATCACCGTACGGCGCTTGCTGAGGACAGCCGCTGGCAATGCTGCTGCCACTGGTTCCTCAGTTACGTCAGCAGCTGCTGCCCCGGCTTTTGAAGTATTAGCCGCTGGTTTCGAAGGAGCGTGTGCCTATACTCCCATGCTCGGCAATCGACGGCCACTGGCAGCACGGAAGGCTAAGTCGCCATCTTCCTCATCCGCCTCTGCCGGTGCATCCTCAGCTGACCCAGGGGACACAGCAGCACCAGGAGCCCCTGCATGCGCCTGGCTGGATCCAGACCGCATTGCGTACGACAACAACCTCTTTAACCAGTGGCGAGCCGTACAAAAGGCAACCGTCACACCTGCCAGCACCAAGGGCTCCAAAAGGTGGCGGCACAAGGGCTGGAATTTGAGCCGGGGTAAGGTGAAAGTCTCACCGCCGCCACCACCACCGCCACCTTCCCCGCCGCCACCGGTTAGCAGCTCTGCGCCGCCAGCCTACATGGTGGTTTCGTCGTACTTCAATCTGGATCCGTACGACTTCATTACATTACTGCGTCACCACATTGAGTACCACGCAGCCTTGGGTGAGTGGCGCGAGGTAATGGTCTTGTTAGGTCCTTAACGCAACAGGAACATGCCCGGTCTCCAGCCTGCAAGCCGGCAGGCCAGCGAGCTAGCCAAGAGGCTGGCGAGGAGCTGTCTTCACTCCATGCTTCTGTCAATCGCATGTATCTAATTCCGCCTACCTCACGACGGCTTTACAACGCCCGTCAAGCTGTTAACACAACGCTCCCCTTTCCGCGCTTACCGCGCTTACAATACTCCTGTATCCCAGGTGTGCAGCGACACTTGGTGTACATTGAGGAAGGCGAGGAGGCGCTCGCTGCTGACCCACGGGTCACGGCACTCGTGGCGGCGGGGCGGCTGGAGGTTGTACGGTGGCGAGAGCTGCCGGCCTTCCCTCTGCCCGGTAGCAGTGGCGGTGTACGGCATCCGTACGCCAACCAGGTTTGTACGAATGGGCGCATCCATGCATGCATGCAAACGGTACGGCAGAGCGACGTGTAGTGCTTTGACGTCACGTGATCAACTGCCCGGACGGCTTGCGGTTTTCCGAGGGGTTAGCAAACCTTGAGCCCCTTTCTCCTACCGTACACCTCTTCGCCCCCGCCACAGATCCTGATCTACCAACATGCGCTGCTGACGCTGTGGCATGAGGCGGCGGTGGTGGCGGTGGCGGTAAGCGGTTGGGTGGGTGAACAGGAAACCAACTGTGATGTCAGGGCCAAATGGACACTAAACCACAGGAACCACAAGTCAGTGCAAAGGAATAGGAAGCGGCAGGTTGACTTTAGACAAGTGAGGGTTAGCGGCCCCTACCGATACCGAGTCCGCGGTGTCGGGCGTAATTGTCAAGATGCGACGACCCCTAGACATGTTTCTATCAGGTCTGCAGCGACCGAGCTTCCCGTCCCAAATCATGAGTTCCCGTCCTTGCTGCACTTATCTGAGCCCAGTGCCCTCCACTCCGTTGTCCTCACTGAACTGTCCTCTCGCCTCCGCGCCTGCCCTCTTGCAGGACCTGGATGAGTTCCTGCTGACGTCCCAACCGCTGTCACTGGAGCTGGTGCGTGTGGTGGGAGCCTGGGAGGGGGGCTGTGGGGGGTGTCGCATGGCCGCTGGACCGCCCTAACCAGGAGTCGTGAAAGAGCGCTTTCACCTGAAATAACACCTTGTGCGTTTCTGACTCCCACGCATTGTCGTACTGTCGTACCGCCGCTCCTCCTCTGCTGCCGTACAGGCGCTGCTGTTCTGCTCCCCGAGGGGCTCCCACCCGCCTGGAGCCCTCTGGGTGCCCCGTCGAGCCGTGCTTTGTACGACATGCCTCACTGCGGCAGCAGCGGAGGCGGCTGTACGACAAAGCCCAGCGGGTGACGCCGCCGCCGCCGCCGCGACGGGGCCCACGTCGCGCTCATCCTTGGTGTCCTCCCGCCAGCAGGGAATCCTTCTCCCTGCCAGAAGTGCTGCCTCCTCCTCTTCTTCCTCCTCCTCGCCACAGCCGCTGCTGCCCTCGTGGCTCCGCCCGCGGCCGCAGGTGCAGGTGGTGATGGCGCAGCTGCAGGCGGGACTGCGGAACGCCACCCTGGCGGCGGCGGCAGCGGCGCTCGAGAGGGCCCTGTGGCTCACGGACAGCAACTCTTCCTCCGCCGCCGCCGCTGCTGCTGCTGCTGCTGCAGCTGTCTCAACCGCTGCAAATGCCGCCGGCGGGGACGTTTCTGCCTCTGCCGCTGCCCCCTTCAGCGCAGGCAGCGGTACTCCTAAGGACAGCCGTAGCAGGAGCAGCAGCACCAGCAGCAAAATGGACGCTAGCCCCCGGCCAGCTAACCGCTACCAGCACCCCCTGGAGCACTACCGCCACTGGCGCGAGGGCTGGCACCACAAGAGCCTGCTGTACAGCCACGTGGTGTCGTACTTTGGGGTGCACATGGCGTTCAGCGGCGACCCACGGGTCAGGCCGCACACCATCTCTCGCAGCGGCTGTGCGGTGTGGGCGCATGTGGAGACGCAGTTGGGACCCAGGGGGAGGGGCGGAGCAGGCAGCAGCAACGCCGCTGCTGGCAGTGGCGGGGCAGGCAGCAGCAGCCAATCCGAGACCACCAGCAGCAGCAACCGCAATGGTGTTACTGGAAGCCGCAGCAATGGCAATGGAGGTGGCGGCAGCGGGGATGGGGGTGGAGGCAGGGAGGTACGCGTGACGGCGGTGGAGCAGCGGTACTACTGGGCGTTGGAGCGGGTGGTTGGCAGGCCGATACCTAGGGTGCAGTACAAGGGCTAACTGGGGGCGGAGTTTGCTGTCCATGCTTCAGATGGACACCGCGAAGTGGCGGTTAAATAAACTGAGCTGCGAGGAATACCAACCCTAACCGTACCGAGTGGGAGTGCCGTGGGGGTGAGCATGCATGCAGATGAAGGGCGGTGCGAGTAGGCAACCGTTGCATGGGGTATGTGCGGCTTAAATCTGTGTGTTTAAGAAAACTCCGACTGCCGCGAGTCGGAACGTGTGTGTGTGTATGCCTAACTGCAGCGCCATGCCAGCGCCGTGTGGCAGGCGCAGTGTGAGACATGGAAAAGGAACATGCTGTTCTTTAGTGTTTATAGATTGTAATGGATTTTGGGTAATGCATAAATGTGAAAGGGGTAATTACTCACGTTGCCTGGCATTACTAACCGCTCGATTGCTCAGCTCATTCGGCAGCGCCAGTGTGTAAATGCGCACTTACCTGCTAATGGGTGTGCGGGGGTACGGTAACATGCACTGTGTGGGTATTTCAATTAATGGTTATCATCGTGTGTGAGACAAGGAAATGGTACACAGATACTGCATTACTGTCAACAACGCGTGTGTGTGATTACGGCGAATTAAGCCCAAGAGCCTGCCATGCTTCTGCTTTCCTCACCACTGAAGTGGTTGTCAGTTTTGGCGTACCGGCAGCTCAAGTGTGCGAATGTGCGCATTCATTACATACAAGAGCGCTACATGTGGTACGTGATGTGGGGTTGGGTGCACGCTGACATGCACGATAATATGCCATCTAACTATTCTTTGGGGTAGGGCTAAACTGAGTACGTGTGCGCTAGCTGTCAGTTGGAGTTCCGTTTTGGAACTACTCTGGAAGCGCTGCTCTGGGAGTTGAACTCCGTACCGGTAATAATTGCAGCCAGCGCCAGTCTGCGCTTTGGATCATTGTGTGGGGATTTTCGGGCGTCTCGTGCCCTTGCCGCATATCCTGGGATGTAGTGATTGATTGCTTGTTAAACACACATGCAGACCCATGGGTCCTCTGCCGCTCTGAAGCGCTTGTGGGCATTTTTTGTTTTATTGGATGACCTTTAGCTAGCAGTTCCTCCTTAGCTAAACTGTAGGTAGCGCCTAATTTATATTATGTTGATATGGGTTAGGTGTGGGTAAAGGCCTGAAGGGTTAGCTGCAAGGACGGCGATATGCTGTGTGTGGCCGTACGTGTTAGTGGAGAGAACGGTGTATAACCGAGCGGCTTCTCAACGCATGTTCTAACTTGTCGAATGGAGTTGTAACAAAAGACAACGAGCGAAGGGGTGGCACACGAGCGATCAGAGGTGGAGGAGCGGTAGGAGGGAAATGGTTGTCGCGGCGGTGCTGCAGGCAGCGCGATACGCAAGAGCCAGAAATCGCCTGCCATGAGCAGCCAAGAAGAGCCCGGCGGCCCTTCATACTGTTCATAGTAATGGCTTTCAGGGCTCCACAATTGCAACCCATCCGTCTAGCGCAGTCACGCGGCAGTGTTGGGCCAATGCCTTCGACCCGCAACAGCTTCGCCTCCTCGGACCAGGTGGCATGCTAGTAAGATAGACAGCTCCGCAATGTATGTACTCCTGCCTTCTGTAAGACTGTAACGGGTTGCAAGTGTTGCGTCACGATCGACGAAAGCAACAAACTTCGACAGTAACAAGGCCAGCTCATAGTTGCAGACTGTTTGGTGGGAAAGGGTGTGACGAGCGAAGGCGGGCGCATTGCATGCCACGCAAGGGCCCAACTGGAAGATCTGGCTAATGATTTGGCAAGAGCTTATGTGCACAGAATTGTTAATGTTTTCCTTGGATTGCTAATGGGCATACCGAGGTCATGGGCTAGGTAGTCGGTCAACCTTCTTGGATCCAGCATCTGTCGGTTGCTCGTATTATCCGGAACACCTTCGCTCTATCAGAGAGCTTAATACCCACAAATTTGAGTAGTGCTGCTTGTCATATAGCTTTTGGCTGCATTTTTAACATTTTATGCCCCTGCAAGGTGCAAACTTGCAGTCATCCTCCTTCCTCGGTTGTCCTGTTGACTTATAGCGGATTACATAGTTGAATAGCATGATGCTGTTTTGGTAGTTGCCAATCCATGACAGCCTAGGAGGTACCTTAGTGATAGCATGTCAACAACTATACGGAAATCGCCTCCCTCGGGGTCGTCTGCACAGCAGATGGCCTCTGACTCCTCTGGCAGCCGAGAGCCTCCAGCTCCTTCTACAGGTCGCTCTCCCGGGAGAGTTGCTTTTCGCGACAACAACGACGAGTATACGTACAGCAGTCGACGCCGTTACTCGGATAGTTCGGAGTCCACAATAAGCAGCTGCAGCGATATCAGCAGTCCTCGGGATTCCTGCACTCGGGCGAAACGAGGGACTGCTCGCAGGCGCAAGGATGACTGGGGCGAGCCATCCAACCATAAGCAGCATCCACAAGGCTCCCGCCGGAACTCAAGGAGGACCCAGCAACCAAAAGGTAGATACCAGCATATTACTTTCAACGCCATTTAGTGCATCGTTATCCTACTCTCGCCAAGTCATACTGTTTTTTTACCTCTTTACCTTTCCACACCCCATCTTGCATGTAGCCCAATTTCACCTATTAACTTTATGCTCCCCAGCTTTTCCCTCGTCGGCCAGCCCGAACGTGAGACATCACCACACGACCTCCGCATCCAGCTACAACGTCGCCGCCAGCCTTAGCCCCTGCCAAGGCCCCAGCGCCCTGCCTCCATGCGCCGCCCCCCCTGCCCACCCACAGCCGGCCATGCATGTCCAACAGGGCTTGCCGCATACTGGTAGGCAAGGGCACGAAGTGAATACACACGTCTAGACTGCTTGGGCTATGGCTTTGCCACAACCGCTTTTGCATCCCTGCTGCTTGATGACCTCCTAAGCAGCAAAACATTACCCATCACCCCATGCAGGCCCCCCAGCCTCGCATCCTTTCCAGCCTACCCACTATCAGCAACCACAGCAGCAGCCCCAGCCCCAGCAGTCGCAGCAGGTTGCCAGCTACCCCCATCTCGCCCTGCTGCCGTCTGGCCCTTGCCCCCCAGCTCCACCCTGCCCAACAGCTGTCGTCTCCACCCCCACTAAGACCTACGCTCCTCCACCCTCCGCCCTCGGCCCGCCACCAACACTGCTCATGGCGTCGCAACAGTGCGGCTGCAACAGCAGCTCTTGCCAAGCAGCCCATCGCTGCTTCGGCTGCACAACACTGCCGAACAACGTCCAGTTGATGCCGCCACCGCCCGCAACAGCGGCTCCAGCACCGGCAGCAGCGTCAGCACCAGCGTTGGCAGGGACCATGCGGGCTGCTGCTGCTTGTGCTCCTCACTTGGCGCCCATGCCCGGCAGCCCGCTACCTGCCCCACCGCACCCACCGGGGTCCCTATCGGTACCACCGCAGCAACCACTGCAACCAGCACCACCGCTGCCGCACTCCTGCCCTTCCTGCTCGACCCAGCTGCTGGAGCCCCTACAGGCGCTGTCCCTCCGGCCTGACGGACTCCCCTCGTCGCGACCGCTGTTTTCCGCTCCACAGGGCGCAGCTACCGCACCCCCGGCCCTTGCAGCAGCAGCAGCCCCAGCCGCGCCAGCAGCACCCAGACCGCAGGCAGCGGGGCCACCGGCAGCGCATGCATGTTGCATGGCAGCTGCATGGCCCTCCTCAGCCCAGGGGGGCGCTGCTGCAGGAGCCTTCCAGCAGCCTCCCCCGCCCCCAGCGCCACAGCAGCAGCTGCACCCGGGGGCCTGCCACCCCAGCCACACTGCATGGCCCGCGCAGCCCGCGCAACCGCCGGCCCTGCCGCAGCTAGTGCTGGTGCCCCCAGCCCAGCAGCAGCAACAGCAGTTGCAACAGCTGCAGCAGCAGTACGGCGCGGATCTTACCATACTGTACGACGACACGACGCATGAAGTGGTCCTCGTTGACGCCCTGATGTCCCGGGAGCTCAGTAGACAGGTGCGGAGAGCTCAACTCCGTGGACACGAACCCACGGAATACCGGTGCTCTCGCAACCTCACCGTCCAAACCTTCCCCTGCTTTTCTCAGTGGCTGCCACCTGCCAGCCCCTCCCCGCCCTCGGACTTATGTCTCCTTCCCACTCCGCCTGCCTTGCCCTTCCGTCCGCCTCATGTCCTTAATTTGTGCTTTCTGTCCGTTCTCCTTCCCCCCCCTCAGGGCCACTCGCTGGTCCCGCTGCCCGAGGCCTACCGCTCCAAGCTGGCGGCGCTGCAGGCGGCGGTCAACGGGCGGCTGCTGGGGCGGCGCGAGGCGCTGCTGCGGCGGCACGCAGCGCTGGCGGCCCGGCAGGCGGAGTTGGCGGCACGCAGGGGGGAGCTGGAGCGGGAAGTGGCGGTGAGGGGGCGGGCGGGGGGGCGGCCTGCATGAGGTAGAAGAAGCTCGGGAGAAGGAAGAGGAGGACGTCGTGCATAGCAATCGCCTGTAAGCGCGCTTTGGGGCTGTGCCGGTACCCTACCTCATGTCCTGCACGGCCCATGCAAGCCCCTGCCCTGTCCTGCGCGTCTCTCCCCCCAGGCCCTGGCTGAGGATATGCTGTCGCGGCTGCACTCCGCGGAGGGGCGCCAGCGGGCGCTGCTGGGCCGCCAGCAGGCAGGGGCCGCGTGGGGGGGCGATGTGTGTGTTTGGTGGGGGGGGGGGGTTGACAGTCGCGCCAGATGCACACTCCCTGCATTGCCAACTCACCTTACTGTCGTGCAAGGATTGCTGCTATGTTAGCCGTGACCGGCACCTAGGTTCCCCACATGTCAAGCGCCGACTACCGGTACTCGCACCGCTCTTATTGCACAGGGCCCATGCGGCTACCCCACCGCCACATCTGGCCCCCCAAGCCAACACCCCACACCTCCATCACCCCCCAACGACCCCCAGGCCGAGGTGTCTGGCCAGCTTGACGCCGTGCAGCGGCTGCTGGGGCAGGTGGTGGCGGCCTCCGCTGCCGGGCCGCTGGACTTCCTCAACGACTACCACTCGCTGGCGGAGGCGTGCGAGAGGTGTGAAGGGGGGGTGGAGGCGAGGGAAGGGGAGCCGGTGGGAGGCGTGGAAGGGGGCTGTTTAGGTAGACCCGAGCTAGGCCAGGCACGAGCTGACCCAGGGATTGTCCGAGGTTGTGTGCCTTTGCCCTGCGTTTTTACATACCGGTACCCCCAATCTTATCTGTTCCATGACACACCCCTCCAAGTGACCATAACCGCGACCGTGCATGGACTCCCGTTAAGATTTCATGTTCTCATATCTACTCATGTCTCATACGGTGCGCCTCCTTCCTCTTCGCAACCCCCCTGAAGCCCACCTCCTCCCCTTGTCTGTTCCCCTCTCCCCCGCCCCGCCAGGCTAGCTTCCCGGCTGCTGCCGGATGAGGCGGACGCAGCATCAGCTGCAGGACAGGGAACAGGACCAACAGCCCCTAACGAGCCATCAGCCGGGCCAGCCGCGCCCCCCTCCTCCTCCACCAACCCCGCCGCCGCGCTGTCGCTCCCCGCTGAGGCCGCCTACCTGCGCGAGCTGGCCACCTCGCACGAGGCGCTGCAGCGGCTGCTGGCGGTGAAGGACGACATGATCCGCCACCTGCTGAAGGAGCGAGAGGGGCTGCAGGTGGGGGCGGGCATGAGAGGGAAGGGGAGGTGAGGGGGAAGGGATGAGGGGAGGAGAGGAGGGGACGCGGGCTGGGAGGCAGCCATGCAGTGTGATGACAAGGCTAATGGTGAAGGTGCCAAGAGGTGTTAACAGAACCTGATGAACTGGGGAAAGACGATGCGGCGGGGCTTGGGTTGTATAACTTGTATAGGAAAACAGGAGGTGTGTGTTAAGAAAACTGGCCGCGAGTCGGAACGTCCTGAGATTGCCGGAAGATGAAGGAGAGATGTGTGCAAGCGGCTTCTTAACCTCAATTGACTGACCCTTTCCTGCTCTCCCCCTCACCGCTCTCTCACGGCACCCTCCTGCGCCCCCGCCCCAACCCGCCGCACCCCAGTCGGAGCTGCGCCAGGTGGTGGAGCGCTGCGGGTCGGAGCTGGCGGCTCTGGAGCAGCAGTGCGCCACGTACCACCGCACTCTGCTGCAGCTGGGAGTGGTGGGGGCGGCAGCGGAGGGGGCAGCAGGAGAAGAGAAGGAGGAGAGAGAAGGGGCGGGGCAGGGCAAGCGAACCCCCAGCAAGCCTGCTGCAACGGAACCTGAGCGAATGTAGGGCTGTTTGCGGTTGTTGTGGATTGGTTCACGATATATGGCAGCAACATGTGTGATTATCCTTGGTTTCGTTTTGCTGCTTGTTCCGTTTGGCTTGCAGCGTAGGGTTGGGTTCATCACCCATGTTCCCTTGTAGGAAACCATTGTAACGGTCGCTCATACATGCGTGTAATTCTCCTGGTACCTATGTTCCAGGTTAAAATGCGCCAGCGCAAGTGACATGCGGCAACGCACGATTGTAGCATTGTACGTCCAGATGCTGGCGCCCGAGACCATGATGTGAAACGCTAAACGAGATTCTGCTGTGCACGCATGGGGACCTAGCGCTTCTGTGCATGAGGACCTGGCGCAAAGATTGTCAGATTACCAGGCCGATCTTGGGTGGTGGGTGCAATGGTTCAAACCACGTTACTGTGATATGCGCACCTGGGGTGCATAAAATTGGTGGGCCCCGGGCTTTGGAACCCTGAAAGACAAGGCACCTTGCATGACCATGTTTTAATTGGATACAGCACCCCTTCATTTACTGCCGGCACCGAAGTAGGAAGACCGTAATTATTAGACAATGTGCTCGCAGGGCTTTTCTGCCCACCTTCGTTAGGCCTCCTGCTAAAATGCATACGCGGCTCATGTCTGTATGGGCATGAATGCCCTGCCATCCCATCCTCACCGTTAATGTCCCCCGGGTCACCATCCGGTTATACAATTGAGCAGACAGGCCCCAATGCAATACATGCCGTTCACTTAGGTGTCAGATCAACGTTTACTCCTTTCAAAATGGATCCCTTAGTGCTTTCCCTCGTCATGACCCTATCGAGAGAAATGGCATTAAACTCTACGGGCTAAGGGTCTGGCGCCGCTGCACTTCTGCGTGTGCAGGTAACAATATATGATGAAATAAGGTCCTCGTATGTACGCTTCAGCATGCGAAGCAGGACGTAACATGCTGGGGAGTGCGAGTGACGCCGAAAGCTGCAGGTTAATATTAGCACGTGTCATAGCTTGTGATGGTTATAAGGGACTATTTTGGCGTATAAAATGAGGATGCGCTCAGCGGCTAAGGGGTAACGAGTTTGGACTGTACGGCGAATTTGGAATTTGCGCGCGGTACTTTAGGACCCATTGACCTCGCTCTTGTATTCACTATTCTTGCGAATCTCCTTTGACTTTTGCATGTAGAGTGGGACAACCTGACCTTGGGACCTTGACTAAGTATAGCGACTCAAAGCCCTTGACCAATTGCCAGCACCATGGAGGACTACTCCGAGGTCCAAGTGCAAATCACTCGTCTATTTGCTGGCTTTTTTGAGTATGAGTTCGTCACACCAGGCCAGGGCACTTGGAGCTATGCGCGCGCCTTGGAGGACTTGTATGAGCCCATCGAGGGCGACGGCAAGGCCTACCGCATTAAGACGCGTCGTCTTATGGTGGCTGAGCACCACCTTCGTAAATATGATGAGGCGTTGCTGCAGCAGCTGCTTCAGAAGCCCCTCGAGTGCCTGCCAGCTTTCGAGGATGCCCTTCAAAACTTCATCAAAAGTGGAGTTGACCCAGTCCTCCTGCGCCTGCTGGAGGAGACTGGAAACACTCATATCTCGATTGGCCTGAAGGGCGATTTCGGTCGCCACGAGGTTTCGCCCCGTGAGTTGACGTCCGCATTCCTCAACAAGCTGGTCGCCGTCTTCGGCATCGTGACCAAGGTCTCCCTGGTCCGCCCCAAGCTGGTCTCCTCCGTGCACTATTCGGAGGCCACCAAGCAGTACACCACCCAGCAGTACCGCGACGTAACATCGCTCCGCGGCGCTCCCACCAACACCACCTACCCCCAGTTTGACGCCTCGGGTCACCCCCTCTCCACCGAGTTCGGGCTGTGCAAATACATCGACAACCAGGTTTGTACAGATAGCAGTTCACCCGTTTTAAGCGTATCAGCCGCTTCCCTTTGATAAGCAATTACCTACAGTCCTCTACTTAACAAAATTTTCTTCACCCTTACCCTTCCCACCCACCCTCTCCATCCGCCTCCTTTCCTCCTCTCGCTCCTTTTCCTCCTCAGACGCTGCACATCCAAGAGCTGCCCGAAACCGCCCCGCCCGGCCAGCTGCCGCACTCCACGGAGGTGGTGCTCGAGGGCGACCTGGTGGACTCGGCCAAGCCGGGAGACCGAGTTGCCATCGTCGGCATCTACAAGCCGCTGGCGGGCAAGCAAGTCGGCAACGTCACCGCAGTCTACCGGGTAAGGGTGCTAATACCTGGGTCGCACATTCGCGATGTGCAGCACATGGGGTTATGAGAGAATGCCATAGTGGATGTTTTTGAGGTTACAGAAGTCCTAATCACAGCCCACCATGTACCCTTTTAATTACCCACCTGCTGTTCGCCTGCTGGTCCTCCCTCCCTTGTCCAGGCTGTGCTGGTGGGCGTCTCGGTCCACAAGCTCAACAAGGACAGCCAGACCAAGGTCACCATGGCGGACGCGCGCGAGATCAAGAAGCTGGCGCAGCGGCCCCGCGTGCTGGACCTGCTGGGAGGCTCGCTGGCGCCCTCCATCTACGGTCACGACATTATCAAGAAGGGTGAGCTTGCGTACATGCATGTTTGCTGATGCATGAGCTACCCTTGCTAGTGCCTTGGATGGGCGACTCGTGTTGCACCTCATCCTGCTGCTTACCGCTTCTGACACCTTGCGGCTGCCGGCATGCAGGTCTGGCGCTGATGCTGTTCGGCGGCCTCGAGAAGACGCTGGAGAACGGGACGCACCTGCGTGGTGACATCAACGCGCTCATGGTGGGTGGCGGTGTTGGTCAGTACGCTCTCGTCCCTTACCTGGCATTATCTGCGCTCTCCGTTTGCTTTATGCTCAGACCTCTCTCTAATCACAACTCCCCTCGTGTCCATGCCTTCTCCTAATCCCGAAAGGCTCGCTTTTCCCCGTCTTTCCTCCGCAGGTCGGTGACCCCGGTGTGGCTAAGAGCCAGCTGCTGCGCGCCGTCATGAATATCGCCCCGCACGCCGTCTCCACCACGGGCCGCGGCTCCTCGGGTGTGGGTCTCACCGCTGCCGTCACCACGGACGGCGAGACCGGTAAGCTGCCCCTGATACCCCTACCCCTGCTGGTGGTGCCGTACAGCTGCTTCACTATCGCAAAACAGCTGTATATATGTCCCTTTTATACTTGGTATCCCTCGGTCTGTGATTCATGCTGCGCTTCCTTACACCCGCCTCCCACGCCCCCTTTCTCCTCCCAGGCGAGAAGCGCCTGGAGGCCGGTGCCATGGTGCTCGCCGACCGCGGTGTGGTGTGCATCGATGAGTTCGACAAGATGAGCGACCAGGACCGTGTGGCCATCCACGAGGTGATGGAGCAGCAGACCGTCACCATTGCCAAGGCCGGCATCCACACCTCGCTCAACGCCCGCTGCTCGGTGCTGGCGGCGGCCAACCCGCTGTACGGATCGTATGACCGGCACATTAGCGTCACGCGGAACGTGAACCTGCCCGATTCGCTGCTGTCGCGTTTCGACATGCTGTTTGTGGTGCTCGACTCGATGAACGATGAGCGCGACCGCCAGGTGGGGGCCTTGCGGACTGTGCTGATGGAGGGTTGTACGGGCAATATTTCTTTTCATGCATGTACGTTTTCAAAACTTGTTGCACTACGGATTTGTAGAAGGCTTCACATAGTTCGCAGGATGAGTCTTCACAGCCCGTTCGCTACATATGTAGACTGACAACGTGTGCTTTCATGGCCCCTTCCCCAGGTGGCGCTGCACGTGCTGCGCCAGCACCAGTACCGCCCGCCCGGCGACGACGGCCGTGGTGTCGCCATGCAGGAGACCATCCACGACCGCCGCCTGTCCATTGACCAGGACCCCGATGACCTGCGCATGTGGCTCAAGGTGGACACGCGCCTGCACGGCGCCGCGGCTGAGTCCGAGCAGCAGGTACGTTTCCTTGGACTTCGCATTTGCCAGCAACGACGGATTGCTGTCTGCCTATCAATGCTGCTAACAGCCGCTAGCCCCTCAAACCCGAGCAAAGACTCTTCTCAAGCTTGCCCCTTCACTTGCTATCTGTACAGGTGCTCACCACAGAGTTCCTGCGCAAGTATTTGATCTTCGCCAAGCGCAAGTACGCCCGCGCCGCCGCCCAGGCCGCCGCCAAGGGCGGTCCCGGCTCCGCTCCCTCGCTGGTCATGGAGGAGAGCGCCGTCAAGCGCATCGTCGACTACTACGTCTCCCTCCGCGCGCTGTCGCCCACGCAGCGGAACTTCCCCGTCACGCCGCGTTGCCTGGAGACCATCATCCGTCTCGCCACGGCGCACTGCAAGGTCCGGCTGGGTGACGTCATCAGCCGTACGGATGTGGCTGTTGCCTGCGCCCTGATGGATCACGTGATGCGGCGGGAGATTGTGGGCGAGGAGGCCAACGCGCCCAAGGGCAACCCGGCTGCGCGCCGCGATGGCGAGGAGGGCGGTGAGGACGATGGCGATGACGATGAGGATGGCGGCGACGGCGCGCAGCAGGCGGCGCAGGACGGCGACCAGGAGATGGAGGACGCTGCTGCTGCTACTGCACCGGCAGAGCAACCGTGAGTCCGTCTCCTGCTGTTAAGGTTCACTAGCATGCAAGCATTGCAATCTGATGGCCAGGTAACGCCTGCTGCTTGTAAAGCGCTTACGTACGTTTTCCTCCCAACATGCATCCTCCACAGGGCTGAGCGTCCGCGCCGTGGCAAGCGCACGCGGGCCGAGGAGGACGGCGAGGGCCCCAGTGCCTCCGCTCCCTCTCAAGGCGCTGCACCCTCGCGCCGCCGCACCGCTCGCAATGCCGGCAACGGCGTGTCGAACGAGGTTGCCGCAACGCTGGCTGCGGCAGGCGTGCAGTCCGTGCCGGACGGCCACGAGGAGGCGATGGCGGCGGCGGCGGCGGCTGCATCGGGCAGCGAGGTAGGTTGCTGCGCCTGTGACTACTGTCTTTCCCAGCCATGCATGCTTCTTGCTCTTGCTGATGTGTTGATCTCCTGATATGAACCATGCAGGCCTTCCCGACGCTGGAGTCGTTGACGGCGGAGGCCAAGGCCGCTGTTGTGTCCCAGATCGGCGCCATGCTGGAGGAGCGCGGCCGGGACGATCTGGTGGAGGTGTCGGACCTCAAGGTAGGGCCGGGGCTGCACCTTGTGTCCTCCCAGGTTCCGCAGTGAGAGCTGTACATGCGCTGTTTATCTGTTATGCACCAGGTTATTTACCCTTTACACTCTGCCACATCCTAAGACTTGTTTCCTTTCAACCCGTTTTTTGTTCTTCACAGCGCATCTTGGAGGCCAAGGGCGTGTCCATCTCCTCCGCGGCGCTGGAGGGCTACCTGCTGTGGGTCTCTAACAACCACGACATTGAGATGGCCAAGGGCAACTACCTGCCCGACATTGCGTACGATGTGGACAGCAAGATGTTCAGCTTCATGTAAGCTGGTTCTGGTGGCTTGGCGCTTGTGAGGAGTGGGCTCGGGTGACACGAGGCCAGGGACGTGCGTAGCTCGTTGTTTGGTCGAAGCGTTTACTGATGGTGATTTGCGTGCTGTTGCGAGCCTGGTGACCTAATGCTAAGGGTAATGAACGAGGTATGCTGGTATTGAGAATTGGATGTTGGGGGCTTGCGTATGTAGTCAGCTTAGAAGCAGGCTTTAACAGATTTTGTCCAGACTCGGTCGATGCCACTGCATCCCAGACACGAGATAGGTTCAGGTGTTAGGTACTGCGCGCCCTAGTGACTCGCGGAGGCAAAGGCCCATCGGCCCGCAGGTGTCGAACTTGGTTGAGCGGCGGGTGTTGCATTGTCTTGCCGCATAGATGCGATGTGTCCGTAGGAGGATGGGGCGAATGCAATCCACTCTCCGTTGTTACATCGTTATCGAAGGCTGTTGCGCACTCTGTATCTGAGGAGTAAATGAGGAACAATTGGAAGTAGTTAAATCTGGGAACAAGCCGAAGGGCATGAGTGAGTAACGACATGAACAGCTTTCCCCAGTCCCCAATGAGCCACCTCATGACGCCTTGTCCCACAGTCAGTTGGTTGTTTCCACTTTACCTCATGCCCTCTCCACGCCACCTGAGCAACCAAGTGGGTTTCACGGGCCTCGCAACATGTCACCATACGGATAACGATTCAAGAGTCTGAAACCCTACCTGACTCCACTCGTGCTGCGGAGCGGCAGTGGCGACCCATGGGCCATGGGACGGCTGGACGTGCTGCTGGGAAACAAGCGTCCTTGGTGTTGCGAGATTGCAGTTGACGGGGGCTCTACCTATTGGCCTCCGTAACGCCGAAACACGAGATGGGGGCATCAGCGTACGGCGGGCTGCTACCGGTATAAGGTCATGGATGTCGTTATCGGTTACACACACGGTCCGGCCAAATGGGTAAGCAGCAGCAGACGAGCGGAGTGCCTCATGGGGGCTTGTGACCCACGGGTCAGCAAGCCCAGCCAGACTGGTACACCGCCAGACCACGGTGGCACCAACGCTTAAAGCCGACACGTTGCCTGCTACGCACGAGATAGGGTGCGTATATCGTGTGGACGAGCGCCTAATCTTAGTCTGCACGCAGCCCTGCCAGTGAAGGCGCACCTAACACAAACTGCTAGGATCGCTTTCCTAGCCATCTTTACAATTGGAACTTGGTCTTACTAGAGGGCCATATGCACTATGCAAAGGCATGCTAACCGCATAAACAACCCTATATCACCACCACGAGTATCACCCAACTAGCGCCTCCATGCCGCCCCAAAACCCCGCAAACCCTCCTCTCACTCTTGCTTGACGTACCAGGTCCTCAATCACACCTCGTGTACAACCCAACCCCTCCACCTCCAGCAGCCCCATCACCCCTCCCCCCCCACTACACCATCGCGCGCCACCAAAGCACATACCCACCCACTCCCTGCTACCCCCTATGCCGCCTCCGCCTCCTTCCCACCCGCCACCGCCCTCCCTGCCAGCACCTCCCCCACCACCGCCCTCAGCTTCCCCGGCTCCTCCGCCGCAGTCCGCAGCACCTCAGGCGCCGCCAGCACATCCGCCAGCAGCACCCTCCTGCTGCCCGCACCCCGGTACCTCGCCCCGCCTGCCGCCCGCACCGCTGCCACCAGCTGCGCAACCCCCGCCTCGCCCACCCGCCCAGGCAGCGCCAGCAACCCCGGCCAAGCCACCGCGAGCTCTGTCACGTACGCGCGGTCCGCCGCCGCCGCCGCACGCCCCTCAGGAGTCCCCGCATGGTGCTCACGGGGGACTCCGTGACCCGCGGCGGCAAACACCTCACGCAGCGCGAGTACGGCCTCGTCCAACTGACGTGGCGCGAAACACAGCACGTCAATGTCAGCCGCCAGCAGCCGAGAAGCGCCCTCGCGGCCAAAAATGGTCGCCACCGCCGACACGCGCGCCTCCACTTCGTACGGCGAGCAAGTCAGGAAGGCTGACCCAGGGGTCAGTTGACGCGGATCCAGCGTGGTTCCCACATCGTACGACAGCGCGCGGGACAGCACGTGCAGCCGCGCGCCGACGCCTGCGGGGTCGCGCACGATGAACTCCCCAATGCGCCCCATGAGGGGCCCCACGGCGGAGGCGGTCCAGTGGTCCTGAAACACCAGCATGGCCCGCATGAGCTTGGAGGCCGAGTGCAGCAGCAGGCGGGGCTCCCCCAGCACTGCCGTACGGGCGTTGAAGCCGGGGAAGCGCGGCTCCAGGTCCTTAATGTGCATGTACCGCGTGCGGATGACCTCCCGACTGGCGGGCAGCAGCCCCCGCCGCGCCGCCTCCACTAGCCTCCCTGCCTCCTCGCTGCTGAGGGGCAGCTCCGACTGCAGGAAGGAGCGCAGCAGCTCCGAGTAACCGGGCGGCCAGTCGGCGTCCTTCAGGACTGGAGCGACCGCGGGAGCGCTGGTTTGGGTGCTGGCGGTGGAGGCAGCGGCGGCGGCAGGGGCGTCGGTTGGGCGGTAGTTGGGGCGGAGGATGCCGGTTTCGGCGGCAGCGGCGGCCGCCGCTTCGGCGGCGGCTTTGTTTGCGCGGTCCCACTTGGGTTGGAACTCCTTGTAGACTGTGTGTTGGACGGGGGAGGGGGTGTGGGGGATGTGGTAGGGATTGGGGAAAAGGGGCGAAGGGGGCGAAGGGGGGAAGGAGAGCAGTTAGGTACAGCTGTTGCTGTGGTGGGGTAAGCAAGTTGTGCCGCATGGTAGCAGGCTGCGTGGGCGGCTGCCGGGGGCTGTTGTTTGCGCAGGGTAAGGGGCTGGGCAACAAGAAGCTCCCAAGCCCAAGTTGCGCGCATATCCCTTCGCGTCCTCCCCTTCAGTCTTAGCCATGTGACTCGGAAAGTCATGCGCCCAACGGATCAGCGCGTTGCTTCCCCATGTGTTCCCCAACTAGCAGCAGTGCAGGGCAGGTTGGGCACGAACCTAAGCATGCAACATGACGGACAACGAGCAATAGTGAAGACTGCTATACTTGTAAGGGTACTGTGCAATGGCTGTGCTGCGTGCTTACCATTCCTGCTTGGGTCGAAGAAATCAAACCGAGCCGCCGAGCTGCTTCCACCCATTAGTCGTTTAGCCAGCGAAGGTCCTTGTTCTACATCAAGTACGGTGCCGATAAGGCAAATGCACAGACAGGCTTCGGCAATCATGCACATAAAGTCGCGGCGCACCTGAAACAGGTCTCCCACTCGTGCTGCAAGCTGACGATGCATGACTGGCATCTCGGAAAAACTGCAGACCAAAAGAGATGTCATGCAGAAATCCTTTAAGGGCTGGCGCAGACAAGGCAGTGCAAACCTGCGCAACGCAGCGGCCCGCAGCCCTCCTCATGGCTAACCTACTATTACAGAAGACGCGGCTAAGAGGGGGAAAGCGAGACACGTCTCAGGGCTGGCAACTTCCTTGCCGATATGTCAAAGTCCAAGCAGGATAGGCATGAAGGTAATGGTTATAGTGTGGCGCACTACGCAGTCTACCTGGGAGGCCTGTGTTCGCCTCCGTGACACTCTCCCCGCTTCCGTGTACCCCGTTAACCGACTGGCACCGGAGCCAGAAACGTCCACGTTTTTATGTGAATTTTTGGCGCTTACCTGTTGGTAGAATTGTCCCCCAAACATACCTTCATTATAAACGCATCCTGAGAGGCCGCAAACGTTGTTTGTTCGAAGGAACGGTAATAATGCCATCAGCTAGATAACGGCATTCTAACGTGTTCACACTTAGCATAGACCCATTTTGCAGCGACGCTAAATAGGAGAATAACCTGTTAGCACAATGGCTTCTATGAGGAGTGTGGACAATTGTAACTGACGGACATGGGCCTCTTCTCCAAGAGCAAAGGGTACGCTGTTACGCTATTGCAATGTGGTGAAATTATGAGCAGGTTGTTCTGAGATATGCCATAGAAGCAGACGGGGAGCTCGCAAAACCGTCAGCAACTGCAACCTCCGTCGTCGGACAAGAAACAGCCGTCCAACTTGGTCTAATTCTTGATACCTCCTAACCGTGCGCAGGCAACAAGCCCAGGGGCAGCAGCCTCAGGCCTCGCGGAGCTCTACCGTGCAGCAGCCCGCAACCCCAATGTTGGAACATCCCGGAGGTGCTTTCCAACAAGCGCCGCAACATTTTTCTCCAGCACAATACCAACAACATCTTTTCCATCAGCAACCCCAATACCAATACCTGCAGCCACAACCGCTACAACATCCTCAGTCGCAACACTCCATCCCGTCAGCTCAGAACACCCTTCCGCAGCAGCACATGTCGCCTCGCAAGCAGCCACCCAGTACTTCAGGCGCCATTGCTGGCAGCGGCAGCGGTGGTGGCGCCACTACAGGCCCCGCCACAGCGGCCGCAGCCGCTAACAACAGCAGGGCTCTTCTCTACCAAGCAGTGAAGCAGGCGGCGGACGCGGGGAAGCCCCTAACGCTCGACTTTGTCGCACAAATGCAACCCGTCAATAGTCCGATCAACCAACCATACGGCACGGTTGGTACCACCCCAACCACCAACGACTTCATCCTAACTGCCAACCACCACCTTCAACAACCGTACGGCATTCACATGCCTCAGCAGTACAACCTCCAGTTGGTACTGGACGCTGCTCCCCAGCAGCAGGCGGCGAACACCCGAGGTGGTGCCCCCCGCGTCCCTCCACTGCCTGACCTGCAGGGCGACTCACCCGCGGAGCTGCAGGGGTTCCGGGAGCAGTGCGCGGCAGGTGGGGTGGGGGCACCGTGTGTGCATTGGGGCAGGGCAGTTGGCTGGTGACTGATTCCAGCCTCGAATCAAGCCACGATTCAAACAGAACCACCGGTGGTTGGCTGGTGACTGGTTTGAACCGGTAGCTTCGTCCTCTCGTGCGGGAGTATTGTAGCTCAAGCCTGCTGCTTTCCTCCCTCTGCTTACCTTTCTCCTCCCTCTCCTCCCATAGTAGACACATAGGGCATTCTTTGTTTCCCCCAGTGTACTTCCCGTTAATCCTCTTCCCCCCCCGCTGCCCCCCGCTGCCTCCCGCAGGTGTACGGCAGGCGGTGGGTATGGTGGGCGCCCTGGAGCACCAGCTGGCGTGGGAGCGAGCCAGGAGGCAGCAGGTGGGGGACTGCATGCGCGTGTGATGCCTGCGTGCTGTGCCTGCGTGCTTACACGCGTGTACGGGTGTCCGCTCGGTTGCGTATTTGTGCGTGCACTTGCACGTTCGCCCGGATTGCGGCTTCTTTTAGTTCGGACCTCCTTCCCTCCGCCCTCCTTCCCTGCGCGTCCCCCGTTCCACCCAACACCAGCAGCCCACCCCCTCCTCTCTACCACACCCCCTCCTCTCTACCACACCCCCTCCTCTCCACCACACCCCCTCCTCTCCACCACACCCCCTTCCCCCAGGCCGAAGAGGACTGCAAGGTGCTGCTGGCTGCCGTGCATGCGGAGCGGGGGCTGGGGGAGGCGCTGCAGGCGGGGGCGGAGGAGCGGCGGAGGGAGGCGGAGGCGGCAGCGGGAGGGCGGCTGACGCTGGCAGCGGAGGAGCTACCGCAGGTGGGGTGGGGTGGGGTGGGGTGGGGTGGGGTGGGGTCTTGTTGGGAGGAGTATGTGAGCGTCGCCGTTTTCAGTATTCCGTTTGAGCGGCAATGCGCCTGCATGGCATGGCAATGCTTGGGGTGAAGAGGTAGAGGAGGTCTGAGTGGGTGGGTTACTACCGGTGCGCTAGAGTGCTTCCCCGCACTGGGCTGCTGGAACGTTCTTACTCCTGCCTCCACACCTCTCCCTCACCCGCCCGCCCGCAGGCCAACGATGCCGCCACCACCATACAGAAGCACGTGAGGGGGCGTCTGGCGCGGAAGGAGTGAGTGTGCATGTGTGCCTGGTGCGGGTGCCGCCAGGGGTGCAGGCTGTGTGTGCATGCAACATGTTGTGTGTTTGACATGCGTGTTGCGCTAGGGGTAGTGTTAGCGCGCCCTAGCCTGCTAGCCTTCAGGTACCGTAGTCGCCTCCCAGGCGCTCACCTCAACGTTTCTCGTGCAGTTCCTAAGCTCTCCCTCCTCCGCCTTCCCTCTTGCCTCCTCTTCTCTCTTCCTCCTCTCCCACTTTTCCGCACAACCGCACATCCCAGGTTCGAGTCCCAGCTGCGTGACATTCTTCGCGCCGTGGACCCGCAGCTCGACCCCGCCGCACTGCCGCCCGCAGCACAGGCGCACATCAGCCACGCCAGCACCGCCGCTGCCGCCACTGCGGGCGGGAGTGGGGGCAGAGGGCGGGTGGGGCTGCGGGCGGCGCCGGGGCTGTCGGGCGCGGAGGGCCCGGCGGCGCAGGCGGAGGTGCAGGCGGAGCGGTACCGGCGGGAGGTGGAGCGCATCGGTATGCGGCTGGCGGCGCATGCGGGTGGGGGCGGGGTTGGGAGGAAAGGGGGAAAAGTGTTTTTGACGGCTAGGTGCTAGCGGCACCGCTCTTGTTCCATCTTCTCTGCGGCTGCGGCTACCTGTTGTCACCCTGGTCCCTGGGCCGGCCCTTGCCAAGCCTCCGCTCATGCTAGCAGATGCAACTGTTGCCATGATGCCCCTGCTGTGCCCGTCCTTGTCCCTGCCGCCGCTGCAGACGCGGGGCTGCCGGGTGATGCCGCCTCCTCCGCTGCTCCCGACCCGCTGCAAGGGGATGTGAAGCAGCTGCTGGGGGGGTCCTACCCGGCTAGCAGCGCGCAGGTGGGGGCAGGGAGCGGCAGAGAGGGATGGGGCTGTGCTGGGCAGGGCAGGGCAGGGAGACGTGTGATGGGCCTAATGGAGGGCATGCCAAGGTGCACAGAATGCGGCTTGCCTGGGTGGGCCCTCTGCGGCCTCAGCTACATCCGCGTTGCCGGCCTTTGGCTTACGGGCCTTGCTGGTTAGGGCCCGTTAGTGGCAGAATCCTTCAGGGGCACATCCCCTACCGGCATTTATCCTCAAACATGCATGGGCGCTTCCTCCCCTGCTGCTCTCCTTCACCCCTGCTCCGTGTCTCTGCCCTCCCTGCTTCCCGCCCTCCCGCCCTGCCCTCCCAGGTGATTGCAACACTAGTTCGGCGGTGCCGGCAGCTGCAGGGGGCACTGCTGGCGGCGGTGGGGGAGCTGCAGGAGGCGCAACTCACCATACAGGTGGGGTGCGACAGGCGTGTGAGGTGTGGCTAATGGACCGGCCGCGAGTACGAAGCCTAGGGGCGTACTGCGCGAGTGTGTGCCTTGTGCCTTGCGAGTGTGTGCCTGTGTCATGAAGTACCTTTCGCGAACACCTTTCGAGCCACGCCACGCGGCCCCATGCCCATGCGACCCAGGGCCTCAAGGAATCCAACGCCAAGGTTTCGGAGCTGAGTGCCGTACGGGCCGACCTGGAGGCGGCCCGCGGCGACAACGTACGGCTGGCCGCCACCGTGGCCCGACTGCAGGCGGTGCTGGCGGCCGCGTCCCAGCAGCAGCAGCAGCAGCAGGCGGCTGAGAACCCCTACGTGGCCGCATGGTACCGCAGAGCGTATGCGGACAGCGAGTGGCAAACAGTGGCGCCGGTGGGTGGGTAGCTGGGCGGGGCTGGTGGATTAGGTGAACTGAGCCGGGGACCGCGGCGTTAACACACACCAGGATGTGTTGTCGGCTGGATGCTGTAGGGCTGCGTTGCCTGCCCCTCAGCCATGCCTCCCGCGCCTCCAACACCCTCCCCCACCCGCTGCCGCTCCTGCTCCCTCCTCCTCCCTCCCTCCGCCTCCTCCCTGCAGTCCCCCCCGGCCGGCAGGGTGGCTCCCATGGACGGCCCCGACAGCCGGGTGGAGATGTGGGACGAGCTGCGGGCGGCGGTGCCGGAGCCGGTGCTGGTGCCGCGACTGGCGCCGCCCGGCAGCGCCCCCTACCGGGACCTTCTGGCGCTGCAGCAGGTGAGGGGAGGAGGGGGTTCGGGAGGGCGGAAGGGCGAGAAGGGGGGCTGAGGCGAGGGAGATAAGGCAGAGTGTTTACATATTTGATGTGAGTGCTGGGGGGAAGGGAAAAGAGCCAGAGTGGAAGGACTTGCGAAACTGGTGTGGCAGTGTAAGGGCTATGTAACGCAACACTCCTCCCACTCCTCCTCGCCGCCCCCCACAGGACCTGGAGTCCACCGCGACCCAGGGCCCCCCCGACCCGCTCTACACCATGCCGGTTCCCGACCGCTCCGCCTTCCGCTACGAGCGGGACACGCCCCTGGTGGCGCTGCAGTCGGCCGCACCGCTCATTCGGGAGGGCGCGCTGCAGCTCCGGACACCCCTGGCGCAGGTGGGACACGTGCATGGAGGGTTGGAGGGGGAAGCAGCAAATCGCTAGTGGGGGCAAGACACTAGGGGCCTGGGGCGGCACATGGAGTGGGAAAGAAAGGCTAGAAGGAACCGTGGGGAAGACCTCAGCGGGGAGCAATCCACAGCAATGGCCATTCCACTGACATCCTGGCCATCAAGTCAGCTGGGGCCACCTTTGTCTCCTTGCCTACTTTCCACTGCCCCCCATCCGCATGCATGGAGCTGCTTGTGTGGCTTCATGCAGGTGCCTGTCACGCATCCTGACTGAGTCAAATCCTCCTACCGCTGCCGCCGTCCTTCCACACAGGTCCCTCCCAGCGACACGCCTCGAGGTCCGCACACGCCTCCCCCTCCTCCTCCTCCAGCAGCCGCTCCCAGCGCACCCGCCACCACAGCAGCTGCTGCCGGAGGAGCTCCGGTCGGGTCGCACCACTCCTCACCTGGGGACCTGCTGCCCTCCGTCGAGTACCCTGCAGCCGCCCCTCCTGCCCCTCCTGCTCACGCTGCGGGCGAGATCCAAGGGCTTCACGGCCAGCCAGGCAGCAGCAGCAGCAGCGGCCTCTTCTATAATCGGGACACGCCGGTGGTACCCGTGTACAGTGTGTTGCCCCTGATACGGGAGGAAGAGTACGTTCGGGTGAGGTCTGGGGGGGTGCGTTTGGGCGGCACTCCGTGTGTGTTTAGGTTCCTGGTATCCAGTACGTGGGTTGATCGAGAAGGTCTCCGCCTAATGCATTTGGTGGCATTGGTTTGGCATTCTACATGCGCTGCTTGGGCCGAGTTGGTAGGCAGGCGGCGGCATTTCTTTCAAGTTTGTCGTTTCCGGATTTGCACCCAAGCCCGTGCCCTTGTGCCTCATTTCTGTACGTCGCTATCTACTTTCTGCAGCACCTTTCTGAAACAACCCCTCCCTTCCCCATGCATGCCTCCTCCCTGTGTCCTCCGCTACGGCCGCCCCCCACCACGTGTTTGTACATGTAGCGCTCCGCCTCACCCTCCGGCCTCCCTCAAGCCCCGCCGTCGCCCTCACCGACCCAGCCGTACAGCCCTCAACCCCCCTCTGCTGCCGTACCACCGCCCGGCACCATGCACCCGCAAGGCCCCCTCCCGCCGAGCGCAGTGGTCGCTGCTGCTGCGGCGGCGGTGGTGGTGCCGCTGAGCGGTGGGGCTCAGTAGGGAAGGAGGCTCCCGGCACACCCGGCTGCTGCTGCGGCGGCGGCGGCGGCGCCTGCTGCGGCGCCTGCTGCGGCGGCGGCGGCTGCTGCGGCTTATGATAATGGTTGATGGTGCTGGCAGTCCGCCTTTGTAGTGACGATTGGAGGCAGCGGCGGCATGAGGACAGCGCGAAGTGGTTAGAAGTGCTGGTGCTGCTAGGTAATGTGGTGAAACAGAACTGCTGGGTACCACAAAGGCGGCACCGGAAAATAGAGATACGTGCAGCAGGGCTGCATGCGTACCGGTACACTGTGAGGAGCAGGTGTCCGTGGTTGGTGGGCCGTGGCGAGCTGGGCCGTGATGCAGGAGTGCGTGAGTGTGTGGGTGTACATTTCAATAGTGCTTTTACCCAACTGTGTAGTAACTTGTGCAGTGTGTTACATCGCGGTAATAAGTAGTGTGATACCGCAGGAGGGAATGATTATCGGCTGGGACGCACCAGAGGAAAGGACACGAGAGAGAGCATTGCCGAGGAGGTTGACAGTTACAGTTAGGCTTACAGTTCGTGCACGTGCACAGTGTGACCATACGCGCCAGTTGGGCCAAGCTAAGCTAAGCTAAGCTTAGTCTGGGTCAGGGCCCCTCACCAGCCGCCGCCACTGGGAGGCTGCTGTGTAGGTTGTTCCTGATAGACATGCGGACCTTCAACACACAGTCAAGGCACCATCGCTAGCCAAAACCTTGGACGTGCAGTGTTCAGGAACTGGACCAAGCCCTTACACGAGTTGACAGTCTTGCTGCTGTCCAAGAAGCGCTCGCTAGTGCGCTGCCGCCCCGGGCGGTGCGGTGCACCGCACCGCAACCCAACGTAGACAGCAGCGTCTCGCTTGGGAAGCATGTCATATTGTCAATGTGGGATTGGGGGTGGCCCAGCATATACCAACGGATGCTGATGCCCGTGCACCCCACCTCGGTCCCTCCAACACATGGACCTCACACGTAGGAGCATGAACGGCCGCCCCTGTAGCGCAACAAACCATGTCCCCTGTAGCGCAACAAACCATGTCCCCTATAGCGCAACAAACCATGTCAAGTATACTGCTTAACATCTGGGCTTGCTCGTGGCTATCCCGTAGTAAGAACGCATCGTTAGTGGGGCTCAACTTCTCTATCCAAGGTGGGGCTCATCACTCTTCATAAGCCAACATCAGGGAGAGCCCTATCCTGAGCGTCAATGTAGCATGTTAGTGTCACAGCTTTAGCATTCCCTCCTGCAGTACCACATCATGTTTCCTCCGCCTGCATGCATCCAGATCCCCCTGCTGAGGAGCCTGTTGAGATGCCCCTCGCTCAGCGGCTTAGGGCAGGACTCCCGGTGTAAAAGAATATGTACGAGCAAGCTAAGCACCCGCAGCCAAACCTGCATGCCTCCTGCAACCACATGCATGCATCTCACATCTCGGACCTCTATACCCCCTACACCACTCGACCAATCGCCTATCGTTATCACTCGCCTCCATCACTCCGCCGCTGTGCCAGGACCCGCCCGCTTAAACTGTGCGCACACCGTGCTCGAACAAGGCAGGACTGAAACAATATCCATCATGCCCCGTGCCCCGTGCTGCCCCCGCCGCCCCCTTGCTTGGTCCCAGCTCTCTTAGTCCCGCACTCCGCCTTGTGTTCCGCCTTCCAGTGCTCCAGCTGGCACTCACTGCAGCAGTACCGCACCTGCCCGCAGCAGAACCGACACGCCTTGGGCAGCGGCAGCTCCGCCTCGCTGCGGCCAGCCAGGTTGGTGCAGCCAGGGTGGCCGCAGCGCCGCAGTGGTGGCAGCAGCGGAGATGACGAGCCTTCCGACTCCACCGCCGCTGCCGCCGCCACCATCATAGCACCCACCTCACTTGCGCGGAGGTTGCTGGACATCGTGCAGTCTGGCATCATGCTGAGCCGGCTGGCGGGCGGTGCGTTTGTCTCCAGGTTCCGCAGCCGCGACAGCAGCCACCCCTTTAACGGCTCACTGCAGCCCGCCAGGTCCGCCTCCGTGAGCTCCGGCAAGGTGCCCTCCCGCTGCGCCGCCGCCACCTCCGCCGGCAGTGCCACCGCCAGGCTTTCGAGCACAATAACAGCCGTACAGAGCTGCTTCCGACTGGACTCCTCCTCGTCGCTGAACTCCTCCTCCTCCTCCTCCTGGGTCGGGTCCAGTGCTGCCTCTGCAAGCACCCGCCGCAGCGTCAGCCCCATCAGCTGTACTGCACGCATGTCCAGCAGCACCTGACGCCAGCGGATGCGGCCGCTGCTTGCTGGTGCCGCCTCCACCTCCGCTTCCAATGCCGCCCCCGCAATCGTGGCCCCTGCCTCTGCCGCGTCTTGCTGTACTGCGGCATGCGCCAGCACGTACAGAAAAGACAAAGTGGGAGATGTCGGAACCCAAGTGACGTCAGGAGCAGCGGCATGGGCCACGATACGTCCCAGTATGGGCGACCATTGCTGGACGGCAGCTGCAGCCAGCGCCCGCAGCTGCCGAGCTGGCTCCCAGGCACATGAGCTGCTGCTGCTGCAGGTGTTATGGCTGTTGTGGGCGCCGCAGGCAGTGCTGCCACCGCTGCAGCCGGCACTGCCTGAACCCCCACTGCCTCCACCTCCAGCGGCACTGCTGTTGCTGCTGGCACTGCAGCTGGGAGCTGCTGTGGTCATGATGACCTTCATGTCCTGAAAGAGTAAGAGAACCTGATCAGGTGGGAGGCGCTCGTTGCTGCCAGCACTGTCAGACAGGCCGCGCTGCATCAGCTTGCCCACGGTGGCCAGCAAGGATGCGGCCTCGTGCGGCTTGCCGTACGCCAGGAGCAAGGGCAGCCGCGTGACGTCTAATGCCCCTTCCAGCACAAATGACAAGAGCTTGGCCTGGCCCGTCATCCTGCCGTACACTCGCAACAAGCGCTCAAGCAGGGGCAGGTAGCCGGCGGCCAGGGCGGCGGTAAGGTTGGGCGGCGGCGCGGGGGGGAGCTGGCCCCTTGGGACCCCTGGGCGTAGGAAGGAAAACATATGCGAGTTGGATGCCGAGCATTAGCAGCATAGCATGTCGGAATCGCAGTTCTTAACAGGGTGTAGGACAGCAATGGCAAGGTGAAGCATTTACCCCTATCCGTACGCTGCAAACTCCAACAGCTACCCCATGCCTTCTTGGCCCTGCCCCGCATCTGTCCGCCCTTTCGCAATCCTCCGCTTTCCACGCGCAATCACCTTCACGGCTGGGCAATTCCAGCGTCACCAGCTCCGCTGACATTATGTAGGAGACGTCATCCTCCTCCTCACACCGGCTCAGCAGCATTTCCATCGCTGGAACGGCCACATCCCACCACTTGGCAGCAGCAGCGGTGGCGGCGGCAGCAGTCACGTCAGCAGTGGTGGCGGCGGCAGCAGTCACGTCAGCAGCGGTGGCGGCGGCAGCAGTCACGTCAGCAGCGGTGGCGGCGGCAGCAGTCACGTCAGCAGCGGTGGCGGCGGCAGCAGTCACGTCAGCAGCGGTGGCGGCGGCAGCAGTCACGTCAGCAGCGGTGGCGGCGGCAGCAGTCACATCAGAAGCGGTGGCGGCGGCAGCAGTCACGTCAGCAGCGGTGGCAGCGGCAGCAGTCACGTCAGCAGCGGTGGCGGCGGCAGCAGTCACGTCAGCAGCGGTGGCGGCGGCAGCAATCACGTCAGCAGCGGTGGCGGCGGCAGCAGTCACGTCAGCAGCGGTGGCGGCGGCAGCAGTCACGTCAGCAGCGGTGGCGGCGGCAGTGCCGTGCGTAAAGCTGGCGGCGGCGGAAGCAGCGGCGCCGTCAGACACGTCAGCATCGACACGAGCTTGTTGCCTGACCGGCCAGCCGGCGGACTGAAATGCGCAGGACAGAGCGTCCATAGCAGTCATTGCGCAGCACTCCTCTGCCAATGGCAGCGCTAATGGTTGCTGAGCCCAGCTGGGAGGGCTGCTGCCGCTGCTGCAGGCCGCCTGCTGGTCTTCTTCCAGCTGCTGCTGCTGCGGGCTCCGGCGGCCCTTGCCGCTACCACTGC
Source organism: Astrephomene gubernaculifera (assembly GCA_021605115.1). Taxonomy (NCBI): domain Eukaryota; kingdom Viridiplantae; phylum Chlorophyta; class Chlorophyceae; order Chlamydomonadales; family Astrephomenaceae; genus Astrephomene; species Astrephomene gubernaculifera. The sequence goes on from BMAR01000040.1 coordinate 771,829, forward strand.
GGGCCTGCTGCCGCGCCCTCGCTTGCTGCCGCCTAGCTGCATGCTCTACCATCGAGCGCAGCGCCACCCGTACGGCCCGCATGCTTAGCTCGTGTATTGCACGCCGGCTGTACGGCAACCGCCATACCCCAGCAAGGCACAATTCCCACAGGCGAAATGTTGTCGAAAGACCTTGGGTCGAAACAACCGTCCGCGGCCCCTCGTCCTCAAGCAGCGGCGGCAGCCTCTGCGCCTCCGTCAGGCCGTACACCGGGCCCCCGTCCGCTGCCGCCAGCTGTGCCACAACAAGCGCCGCCAGGGCATACTGCAGGCAGGTGCCGGACAGCACCGCACGGAGGCCGTCGCGTGTGGCGGCGACTGCTTCAAGCACAGCAGGCAGCAAACGCTCAGCGCTCCCACCGGCCGCCCTGCATGAAGCCGCCACCTCTTTAACCTTGCGTGGAATATAATCCTTGATCTGTGCCAGGCTTTCAGCAATGTCGAGAAAGGTCAGCAGTGCACGCTTTGCAAGGGGGTTCAGCCTTGGACCGACGGCACTGCTGCCACCGCGACTGCCGCTGCAGGCCTTGCGTTCACCACCACCTCGGCTGCTGCTGCGGGCCCCTGCTGCTGTCGGTGCCGTTGCGGTCGCGTGCAGTGCTCCGCTGCTCGGCCCCCAAGCGCAGTTTAGCGTCTGGGTCGCCAGCATCTCCGCCAGCTTGTTGCGGCGGAGGGCGGTGAGCAGTGTAACGTAAAAGGTCTCATCGTGAGGGTCGTAAGACTGTAAGCAAATTTTAAAACTCAAAGCTTTTGCAACCTTTAGCGCTGAATGGCCGGCGTTCCGCTCGTTCGCCAATACCGCGTAGCAAGCCGGCAAGATGTCCAGCTGCAGGGCGAGCTGGGCGGTATCAATTGCAACCACCTCACACATGTCGTCTGGCGGAAAGCTTAGCAGGTGGTGTAGCAAGTTAGAGAGAGGACCCAAGAGCTTATGCAAGCTCTTGGGTCCTGGATCTACTTCATGTTTAGCCACGCCGTGCAAGCAGGTTAGGAGCAGCAGCAACAGCGAAGTGCGGCTTTCCAGAGGCGCCCAAAGCTCGAGCATCAGTGCTGCTGCCTGCTCTACATTACAGGTGCTCTTCAGGTCTGCGTCGATCCTAGATGCAGCAGCCAGACCTTCTTGAAGCTGTGCTTCCGACAGCTGCTGGACTTGCGGTCGCGGCAGCAACGCAACTGCGACATTTTGAAGCCGGACCACGGCAGTAGGGGCTCCTCGAGAGCTGTCCCTTATATATGAGACGGGCATTATTCCTCTATAAGAGAGGGAAACTGCGAAGGCATGTAACACGGCTTTGTCAAAATAGTTGTAGATGCAAAGCTTTCACCCTTTGGGTGAACAACCTTAGAGCCCCTAAAGTAGCTGATTACTAATGTATATATTAGAGAGACCAAGCAAGAACAGTTAATCAACTTTATGTACAAGCATTGGGACATCGTTGCATTGATGACTTCAACGCCCGGTTTCGGGGCGAACCGGCAGAGCGCGGGACTGCCGCAGCAGGGACGACACGCAATAAGAGTAGGAGCATAGGACAAAACTAAGATTTTCAGGGGTTTTGAGGCCAAAGAGTCAGCTCAGAAGGAGCCACGTTTGATGAGGAAAGCAGCCCAACGCAACATTTCCGGCGGACAGAGCTGGGCCGCAGAGCGGCATGGTCTATGGAAATCCAAAACCCATCGCGCAGAAGTCGGCTTTCATGGCCGCACGGAAAACGACCCTAATCAGCCTGCACCGTGCCACACGGGCGTCTCCGGAAAGCAGCGAAGCCACTGGGTGCTCTGCTTCATCCAGGGCACCATGGCTCCTCATCCTCAAAGATCATTGCCGGGCCCAAAGCAAACACCATGCCTAAAGGTGCTCTGAATGGGATGACGCGCAAAGCGCCCTCCGTAGAACTGCATGCGTCTGCTGCACTCTATGCTCTCCCTCAGAGGCCTCGGACGCGCCACGAATGGCCTCCTGGTGACGATAAATTGCGCATGTCGGGACAAACAATACAATTGAAGGCGCTGGACGGATTCTGTTTCCCTTGCAGTTTAGGGTTTACTCATGCCCCGTGCTCTCTTCTGTCTTCACACTCGCTGCCTGATGCACGTCCCCACAACCACGAAAAAGAACAGCCTCTCCAGCTCAGGAGCTGCAATGCGCTGCACCTACAAAGGGCCACGTACGGGCGAGTTTTGCAAGCCAGGATTTGGCGTCTGCTGCGGATGCAAGTGTCCATGCATGTGGTTTGGATGAGGTGTTTGGGGCTCCTTGACTGCTGCTTAGTCGGCGGAACCCGCGTTGCTTCTCGGTCTTCTTGAATGAATACCGTTACAATGGTTCCCCAGCAGGGAACACGAGTGATGAACCTGTTGATGAAAGAAAAACGCCCGGCCCTAGGCCGTATTGCTTCCTTCCCAATCCAGAGGTATTTGTAGTGTTGATCATCCCTCAACAGAACCCAACCCTACTTAACACTGCAAGAGAAGCGGAAGACGCCATATGTAGCTTGTCAAAGCGAACCAGTGAGGTCCTGCAGTGGTCCGAGAGGTTGCTCGATCGGCAATGGAGCTTGATGGATTGCAAAGAGGAGCAATGGCTGCGAATGCGTGCTTGGTAACGTAGCGGTGGATGGCGTATCGATTGTTATGCGCTAGCCCAAGCGTTGCCTGTTGCTTGAATGCGGAACAGGGAGTGCTGCTGCATACATGGTTCTTCCACGCAGTAAACGAGTACGGAGTTTCCTAAAAGTAGCGTAGCGCTGTCAGGTCGATGCCCTGGCTGGTAACAACGGTAACGGACGTCGCAGTTCTTACAGGTGTTCTAACTTCTAAGTAGTTGAGGCCGGCAGGATAGTGTAGGCTTTCTCAGCACATTTAGACGCGGCGATCCTGCGGCCGTGGCTCATAGGAAAGGCGCGACACGCCCGGTCAAGAGGCCTAAATGACCCATGGGTCGCGGACCTGCAATCCAACTGCAATCCGATCCCTTCCTGCAAACACATTGCTTTACTTCATCAGCTTTGTCGCACATTGTGATGGCTGCTAGTCAGCTAGTTTACCGCATGCGTGTGCGGGCAACTGGCCAATGGGCGGTAGCGTATGACGCATCAAAAATGTGCTCGGGGGGAGGGGAAGTGGCAGCAACGTTGACCACAATGAGTACATGAAAACACCCCGCCGCTAATCACATGGATTGCGCCGAAACACGCCCATGGGCAGTTACCAATCGTGATTACCACAACATCCATTCATAGATAGGAACATCCGGGTTTCTTCTTTTTCATTTAGCAGCTTGATTCCAGCCAAACGATACCGACATTGCTTCGTGTTCACCGCGTCCCTCCGTTTTCAGCCCAAAGAGCCCGTCACACACACACCTCACCAACCAGCAGGGGCCCCGCTGCCCATGGATTCCCGTTTGGGTTCCTTACTCGCATCAGCTGAACCCGATCCGAGGGGCGCATTGCGGCTGTTCACGGCCCAAGATTTGCTGCCGGCCGAGGTACGTACCCCGAGCGGCTCTGACGCGGTATCGCTTTGGAAGCTAGCCACAGAGCTTTACAACAGCTATCCTAGCAGCACGCGAGGCGACATATCCAGCATCGATTTACACCCGCTTACTTATCTCAAAACTTGATAGTAACTACTGCAAGCCACGCAAGAAGTTCAGTTGTTCACCGCTGTTCACCGCTCTTGATTTTGGCGAAAAATTGCTGCGCTTTGGCCTGTAGGCCTCTTGCGACGACAGTCTCGGAGTAAGCTGGACTGACCACCACGGCTCCAGCAGGTTCACCAGCAGGAGCCATTTTCCGACAGCAGCAGGTGAGCTGATGAGCTGGCTGGCCTGGACTCCCCGCTTCCAGCAGCCGCCCGCCGGTCGATGGGTTGGAAACAATTTATTTTGCCTTGTCCGTCTTCCGTGCGTGTGCTGGTCGGAAATGTAAGCTGCTGTTAGGGCATTATTCCACCGGAGCAGTTTAACCAGCCAGACTTCCTTCGGCCAGCGCTCCTGACTGCGGGAAGGAGTCCGACACCCAAAGCATGCTTTTGGCTTTAGGCGACTGCACTGCTGCCGGCCTTCCTTGCGGTCTAGCACAGCTCCCGCTTCTACACTGCTAGACAGAGCTGTGCCAAGCAAAGACATCGCCGCATCTTCCAAGCAAGCTCTCTGCCCCATATTTACCAACACCCTCCTTCTCATTCTACCTTCTCGCTCCCCGCAGGCCTCAGCTCCGCGCCCCCCTCCCCTCGGCCGCCTCCTCCCCCGCCCCGCATCCGTACCGCCGCCTTCACCCAAGTCCTAGGCTTCGACATCTCCCCCACCGCCAACCAAGCCCCCGCCTTCCCCGCCTCCCCCACCTCAGCGCCCCCCGCCGCCGCCGCCTCCTACCACTCAACCGCCTCCACCTCCTCCGCCAGCGCCGGCAGCTCACCGCCCCTCTCTCCCCTCGCCAGCCCGCCCCCGTCTGCAGCCGCACCGAGGCGACCGTTTGCCCTCTTTAGCGACCAGCAGCAGCAGCAGCAGCAGTATCAGCCCGCAGCAGCCGAGGTGACGGCGGTATACACAATCCTGCCGTACAGTGACGTTAGTGCCGCCGCTGATAGCAACGCAGCTATTGACGACATCGTTCGTGGCGGTAACGGTAACAACGGTGATAACAACAACGGCGCTGACGTGATCGAAGGCGACCGAGACGACCGCCGCCGCGGCTTCGGTAATACCGGTATTAGCAATACCAGCAGCAACACCAACCGCAATAACCGAATCTCCGACGGACCTGCTGGCATTGCAACGATGTTCCAATCGGCTCGTTCGCCGTCGCCCTCCTCCCCTCCGCTCTCTCCGCCGCCACCGTTAGTGGCGGTTGTACCGATGACTGACGGCGGCGGTTGTACGGCAGGAACCAGTGTTGACGTCAGCGCGGGACTCACCTCCACCGTACATTGTACGGCGGATGGCCATGTGGCAATCACCCATGCCGCTGGTCGGGGTCAGGGGGGTAAGTGAGCGGGCCGGCGCGGGTTTGCAGCACACGCATGGCAACGTACGACAGGGGGTGTACGACGTAGAAGAGGGAGAAGAGGAAGAGCAGTCCTGACGCACGGGCGGGTGCGCATGCAAGCAAGCCCCCTGCTATAGGTTTCTCGTCTTCCTCCTTATTACCGGTAGTCCGGTACCCAGCCGCATGCTCTTGGCCCCTGACCCTGCTGGCCCTCTCCTTCACCTCATGCCGTACCTCCTCTTCCCCCTGCACGCAGGCGTGTCGCAGGCCCTAGCCGCCTGCGCCGAGGCCCCCCACGCGCCGCCCGCCTGCCTCCCGGAGGTGTGTGAGGCGGTGGGCAGGAGGTATCTGGCGGCGGTGCTGGCGGGTGGGTGGGAGGGGGGTGGGAGGGGGGAGGGAGGGGGGGAGGGGGGGGGGGGCGGGTGGTGGTGGTGGGGTCCAAAGACCATACCATACGGAGCCACAGGTTGGGTGGCGGGCAGGGGGGTGGGGTAGAGCAGTTGGTTGCAAGGGGCGGTGCTAGCGCGCTACTGCCTAGCACCTGATCCGCGACCGCGAGACGAACAGCAGATGCTGCAATGAAGGGAAGGGCCCCCAGCCCAGAGAGCGAGCGAGATTCATCCCCGCCTGTTCATCCCCCCTTCTTGCTGATTGGCTGCCTGCAGTGGTGTCCTCCGGCCTGAGCGACGCAGTGCGGTCCGAGCTGCTCTCCCTGCTGCACCCGGAGGTGGGGATGGGGGGTGGGGACGTGGGGGATGGGGGGTGGGGACGTGGGGGATGGGGGGTGGGGAGGGGGGTTAGTGTTGCTGCTGGTGTACGGCAACAGGCGGTTGCGTTGTGCTGCTGAGCACGATACGGGCTGTGCGCTGCTGAGTACGATGAGAGACTAGGAGAGACGATGATGTCAAGCAAAGGAGGGGCAGTGTGGTGCTATGTAGGTGTATGCCCTACGTTAGGAAGGGTGCACACCAACCTACACGCCCCCCCCCCCGGGTGATGTGCTGCCCCCACTCCCCAGGTGGAGGTGCGCATCGGGGTGACGGGCGCCGCTCCGCCCAGTCGGGGGGTGGAGCCCTTCCTGGCCGCACTGGAGGCGGATAACACGGTGGGGGGGGCGGGTTGGGGGGGTATGGGAGGCTGGCTGGTGGAGGGAGAGTTACATGTAGAAGGAAAGGAAACCACATGCTGGAAGAAAGGGAACTGGGGTTACCGATACTTCTTCTTCATCGTCATCATCAGCAGCATTCAGCAGCATTCAGCAGCAAGTTTCCATGACAAACCTGCAGCCAGCGAGAGATTATTTCCCCCCCCCTCCCCCCCCCCCCTCTCCCCCGCCCCCAGGCCTACGACCAGTGGCACATGACGCTGCTGTCCTCCGCCGCCCCCCCCGCTGGCGGGCAGGTGTTCATGTGGGTGGACGAGGGGGCGCGCAACGTGGGGCCGCTGCTGGGGGCACTGCAACCCACGAACCGGTGAGGGGGCAGGGAGAGGAGGGGTGCATGTGGGAGGGAGGGAGCGATGGGGCGAGCTAGGTCCCTATCTCCGCCCTGGTAGTGCGGTGCCTGCCCATGTGCACGCCCATGTTTACCCCCCCCATCTCCCCCTCTCCCCCTCCCCCCCCTTTCCCCCTCCTCCAACGCAGCACCAGTCGCAGCCTGACGCTGCACCGGCTGCTGCTGGACCCCTCGGGCCGGGTGACGCAGGTGTGGGCGCGGTACCAGCTGTTCAGCGAGATGCGGGCGCTCATGCTGCTGGAGGGGGAGGAAGAGGAGGAGGCGGAGGGAGGGATGGAGGCGGGAGGAGAGGAGAGGATGGAAGCCGGGGTGATGCCTCCGCCGCCGCCGCAGCAGCAGCAGCCAGCAGCAGCAGCAGGAGCGGGAGCAGGTTGGAATGCGGAGGTGCAGCGAAGGCAGCAGCAGCAGCAGGAGGTGCTGGCGGCGGTGGCGGCGACGACGGAGGCGATGATGGATATTGACACGTCGGCAGTGCCGCCTCCGGTGCCGGCTCCGCCGGCGGCGGCGGAGGCAGGTGGCAGCAGCGGCGGCGGCGGTGATGTACGGCAGCCGCCGCCGCGACGTCAGCGGCGCCGCGGTGCTCCCGACCTGACGGCGCTTCCGTTCGTACAGCGGTTGATGAGTCGGGTGGCGGGGGTGGCGGAGGCGGCGGAGGCGGCGGGGGAGGGGGGATTACGGCGGCCGCAGCAGGGGGAGGGCGCCGCGGCGCAGCTTCAGGCGGCGTATGCAGGTGGGGTGTGGTGGTGGCGGCTGAGTGGGGAGTGGTGGTGGCGGCTGAGTGGGGTGTGGTCTGGCGGCATGCTGTGAGGGTGTGCATGCGGTGCAGTGCTGTGCTGTGCTGTGCTGCAGGGACCAGGCAGTCCGTCTGACCCCTGCATGGACCGCTGGCTATTTACTTCTACCTTAAGTAGCTAGCTAGCTAGCTAGTAGCTACCGTAGTTAGCTCCGCGTCTGCGCTCATCACCGGTACTGCTGGTGCTGCGCGCACCTGCGTCATGCAGGCCTCGCCGAGTCACCGTACCCCCTCCCACCCACCCTCTGTTTGGTTGCAGTTACCACTGCAGCTGCCGCACCCGCCGGCCCCCAAGACCTGCACCAGCCACCTCCCTCCACCATCACCACCACCACCACCACCACTGCCCTCCCGGCAGCCCCAACCGACGACAAACAACAGCAACACCTCCCCGCAACTAACCTCGCCCTAGACAACACAGCAGCGGCGGTAGCCGACATGTCCCTCGGTGCAACCTCCTCGCCCCTCTCCTCCTCCTCCAACTCCGACGTTGCCCCCGCAGTGCCCGACTTCGAGGCGCAGGCGGGTCGCTCCGTGGCCACCTGGCTGGGTCTGGTGGACAGCAGCTACAGCGGCGTGCGGGACGTGTTCGGGTGCACGGAGGAGGGACTGGCGCTGTGGGAGGCGCTGGGGCTGTGGAGGCGGATGAGCGGGGCGAGGGGAAGGTAGGGGGGGAGGAGGAGGAGGTGGAGGGGCGGAGGTGGGGGTAGGGGTGGAGCAATGTGCTGCTGCTGGTATGCGGGTATGACGTTTGCTATCCCAACGTCGCTCCGCTGCTGCTGCCCCCCTCCCTCCCTAAACCCACCCACCCTCAACACACCCACCCCAACCCCCGCCCCAGGGAGCATGTGTTGGAGCAGCTGCAGCAGCTGCATGCCGAGTACGACATAAGGTACGACATGCGCTTTAAGACGTATGAGCCGTACAACATGAACTGTACGACATATAAACCGTACTACATGAGCCGTATAACAGAGGGTTTACATGATGGCAGGCAGGAGGCAAACGTTTTCCTTGAGCCTCTTGAGGAAGAGTAGGAGCGATGCGAAGGCTTTAGCAGGGAGCACTTGCTTCCTCCTCCTTCTATACCACTTACAGTCCGTGATCACACACACACACACCCGCCCCCACCTGAAACACATCACCCCCTCCCTCTCCCCCCCCCCCCCAGAGTTTTATCACGGTTTGTACTTTGTGTGCTGCTACTAACCCAACGATATGACTATGCGCAATCCTAAATTCCAGCTTAATGCGGAACCTTCCAACCAAATTAACCCCCTCCCAGGGTGCGGCGGGGCAGCTGGGCGGTGGACCGACAGGCCCGAGTGGCCTTCTGCGCCTGGGAGGCCGCGGCACGACCCCGCAACACCACCACCACCCTTCACGCAGCCCCCGCAGCGCCTGCCTCGCCCGCAGCCCCTGCAACCGCAGCGGGTATGGCGGGTGCCGGCGCCGCTTACCCCGCCGCCGCCGCCGCTGCTGCTGCTGCCTCTGCTACTCCTTTTGGTCAGGCAGCCGGGGAGCTGTTGGAGGCGGGAGAGGGCGGGGAGGCGGCTGGGGTTGGGGCTGGTGCTGGTGGGGGTGGTGGCGGGCTGGAGGGCGGAGGCGGCGGGGTGCTGCCGCTGGTGTGGAGCAGCATGGACGTGTACGGGCTGTCACCGCTGGTAGGGTCGCTTCACGTTGCAACCGCTGCCATCCCACTGCCTTGCCCTGACTGTAACCCCGCCACCATAAGGTGGGTTAGTGTTTTTCTCTTTACCCCGCCGCCCGCCACCCGCTGCCGGCCGCCTCCACCCTTCCATCACCTCTCCGCCTCCGGTCTCCCTCGCCTGTCCCTGCCTCCAACCCTGCACCCGCCCCCCAGGGTCACATGACGGATGTTGTGATGTACCGCACCCCGCTGCCCGGGGAGGCGGAGGGCGTATTCAAGCGGGATTTCCTGCCGCTGCAGCCGCCCATGCAGCAGCAGGCCCCGTAGCCGCCCCATGTAGCAGCAGGCCGTGTAGCTGCAGCCGCCCATGCAGCAGCAGGCGCCCATGCAGCCCCTGCAGTCCTATTAACCTTGCAGCTAGCCGCTGCAGCATTCGTAATGTCTGTGCACGGGTCATTTTCTTTGCAGTTGGGCGGCGGTTGTACGTGGGACGGAGGAATTGTACATAGACTTTTGTTTTGTCAGGGCTAGTTATCGCTTGGTACTTGATTGTTGATGGCTGCTCGGTGGTTTGGCAGGTAGGAGGGTCGATAGACAACTAAATAGGCATGCAACAGCCATGCTAAGGTTCGGTTGAGCAGAGTTAAAAAAACACCCAATAGTTCAAATCCAATAAATCATCGGGCCACTTCGGCTTCCGTTTTGACGCAAAACTACGGCATATGTCGGTTGGCTTCAAAGCAAGCATGTTGCTCGAGTTGGTTGCTTTCAGGTGCAGTACGGAAATACGTGCTGGGAAATGTACGGTATGTGCGGTTCGCCTCGGAACTTCGAAACCTCGTCGTATCAAAGGTACCTCGCTCCTCGTGCGGTCAAAAGGGAAGCGCAGGTTTGCGCACGTTAGCGTTACACATGTTATGCCGTACATTCACAAGTATCCGAAGTATGCGGGTCGTAGTGGCGGTGTCGTTTGCTCTAGCACTTCCGGGCAGTGCCGCCCAGTGATTTTTTTTTGAGCGATATATCGCTTTTTGAGCGATAAATAATTGGTCCTAGGGCCGTGAGAAAGCGATAAGGTGTCTGTGCCCAGGGTAACTCATCGCTCACACCCCCCGTGCCAGACCCTCTACATGCTAGGGATTTGGGTCCAAGAGGGCACTGGGGCCTCTGCATTGGGTTCAATGGGCACGTGTGACCCCAGGAGGCCGCCTTAGGAAGCGATAAGCCCCGAAACCCCTCGGCTTGGCTGGTTGGGAAAGCGATAAGCGGTTGCCCAGGCCCGATTTCTATCGCTCTAGCAGCGATAAAAAATACCCCCTCGAAAACGAAAAAAAAAAACGCTGGTGCCGCCGCCGCTGCACCCTCCCTGGTGCCGTTGCTGTTGTCGCTGCTGCCGGCGGCTCATTAGTGGACCCAAGGACGAGCGGAACAATTGCAACCTGGACGTTACAACGCTGCTTGGTTGAGCTGGAAACACTCGCTTGCATGTAGTTACTGCCGTGCAGTAGGGGTTGGTTTGTTGGTCGTTTCTGTTTAGATTTTGCCTGTCAACCTCAATACCGGTAGATGACCGTTGCCATGGTTTCCCTACAAGAGAATACGGGCGATGAAGCTACTAATTGCTGGGCTGACAAAAGGCATAGCAAGGACTAACTGTAGCGATGCGTGCGGGCCTTCCGCCCGTGTTAGGCATTGTAAATAGACCGCATGTGACCGCAAGATGGCAGGCGGGTTGGGGAGGGTTGGGGAGGATCAGAGCTGGTGGTCCGTACTTGCTGCTGATACACAAGGGAGGGCATGGACAACGCACGGTGGTCCACGACAGTTGTAGGACACAGGTGAAGACACTGTTCGTCTCACGGCACTATGGGGAACCTCTGGAACAATCACTTCCACTCATTGACTATACACGGCAAGGGAATTACTCCAAGCTTCTTGTGCTTGTTTTAGAAGGGTAGTTCGCACATTGCACCAGTATCGGCACGGACAACATAGCAATGGTGTCATGTGGCATAGCATTTTAACTCGCCGCTTTATGCCCTAAAGGATACGCGCGAATCCTTTTGTAAAAATACCCCGATCCTGGGAGGCGTCGAATGACTAGACGACAGGTGGGCCCAGGGGTCATCGAACCTGTACGACAATGCTCGACGTTGACCTGGCTTCGTGGAAGTTAAGGTTAAAGCGTTTTAGCTGTTCACGCACTAGATTTCCACCGAGTTTACAACTGTAAAGCAGACACTTCTATGAAGTATGCGTCAACTGCAAGCTAATTGAGTAAGAGTTAGGATATTTTAGCAACATGCCCAGTCTACCCAGTGAACATGGAGTGAAGGAATCCTCTCGGGCAGCAGTAGAGGCTAGCCGAAATGCACCGCTGCGGAGAAGGCGCCCGGCAGCAGGGACTACCGTGGATGCGGGGACGCTGCAGTTCAACGACATGCCGGATTACTTACAAGATAATGAGTTTATCAAATCATACTACCGCAATCCCAAAATGCCCTTCAAACAGACGTTAGGGTCGCTCTTCGGCATCCACAACGAGACGGGAAATGTGTGGACGCACTTGCTGGGTAAGGCTATAAGTTGATTGTATCTTTCGCGAACGATCAAGCTGTACTAATTGCTTGACGTGTGCTGCAGGCTTCCTGCTTTTCGCTGGGCTAACATTCTACGTCATCGCAATGCCCCCCATGCCGCTCGCGCTTGGCAAGCGGCAGATAGACCACCTCTGGCTCTCCGTGCGGGGTCGCGTGCACGGCCTTACCGACCAATTGCACAACCTGCAAGGTCGGCTGCCGCATTTAACCGGCATAGCCAACTTGCACCAGCTGCAAGAAAGCCTAGACACTCTCGTCCACAACGTAGACTCGCTAGTCCATGACGTTCAGGAGGAAGTCCACCAGGCGGCCCAAGCGCTGCACAACCGCGTGCACAGCCTCAGCGACAACATCCATCATGCGCGAGAGCGCCTCAATGACGCACTCCGAGAAGCCCTATCCGACGTCCTCTTATGGCCGATACCCCGATGGCCTGTTTACGTCTTTATGGCTGGAGCTATGACCTGCCTATTCCTCTCAGCCGTGTGCCACCTCTTCGGCTGTTGCTCCAAGCATCTCGCGCAAATCATCTGGCGGTTTGACTACGCCGGCATAGCCATTCTCATCGTCGCCTCCTTCTACCCTCCCGTCTACTACGAGTTCCTGTGCCAGCCCTACTGGCGCATCTTCTACCTCACCACCACAACCCTCATGGGTGAGAGCAGGAGCCAGCATCCCGCCCCTGCTACACCACCCTTGCCTGCATCTGCCCCCGCATCCTGCACGAAGGCCTGTATCCGCCCCTGTCCCTGCACACAATGCCCCTCACCACCCTCCTCTCCGCCCTCATCACCACCAACCCTGCCTTGCCCGTCACCGCCAGCCCTGCCCAGCCCACGTCTGCCGCTCCTCCCCACCTCCCTCCCTCCCGCCCTCCCCCCAGGCGCCGGCGCGGTTGCCGTGTCGCTGCTGGACGTGTTCCAACGCGCCGAGTGGCGCGCCTTCCGCGCCGGCATGTTCGCAGCGCTGGGCGGGTGGGGCGCGGTGCCGCTGCTGCACGCATGTGTGGCGCTGCGGGAGGTGGCGGCGGTGCGGCAGGCGACCGCGCTGGACGCACTCATGGGGGCGCTGTACCTGGTGGGTGGGGGGAGGGGGAAGGGAGGGTTGGTAGCTGCGTCCGGGGGGCAGCTCAAGAGGTATGCACGCCGGCATACGCGCATGGGGCGTGTGTCAGGTGCTTCACGCGCCTGCTGCACCTCCCAGGGCCCGACCCATGACCCTCGGCAAATAACACCCTTCTCAAACCCAGCCCGTCTCCCTTCCCATGCACCCCCTCCCCCTCCCCTCCTCACCCCCCAGGCCGGCGCCCTCATCTACGCCACCCGTGTGCCCGAGCGCTGGCTGCCGGGCCGCTTCGACGTGTGGCTTCACGGCCACCAGATCTTCCACATCCTCATCGTGGTGGCGGCACTGGTGCACTGGCAGGCGGTGATGCGGCTGCTGGCGTGGAGGGAGGCCAGCGGGGGGTGTGCGGGGGGGCTGGCGGGGATGGGGGGGATGGGGATGGGGGGCATGGGTTTGCAGGAGGTGCAGGGGATGGGCATGGGGGAAGGCAGGGCGGGAGAGGATGCGATGGCGGCTGCGGGTTTCTTAGGGCCGGGAGGAGGAGGAGGCATGGGAGGAGAAGGCGGCGCCGCAGCGGCAGGAGGCGGGGCAGGAGGACATGAACCGCTGTTGATAGAGCAGGTGAGGAGGAGGGGAAGAGCGGTTGTCTGGGGCAGGGTAGGTTGTCGTGAGTGGGCTTGTTTGGGCCGCTTACAAGGAGGGTATGGCCCGCACCTGCCCCCTCACCCTCGTTCACTCCCTCCACAGCCTCCATTCCCTGCTCGTCTCCATGCTCCCATGCCCTTCCCGCTTGCGTCCCCTATCCTCCCTACTGTGCATACGCCCAACCCAACACACACCACACCCTCGCTTTCTCACCCTCTTCCCCCGCCTGCTGCTGCTGCTCCCTGCAGGTGTGGGAGCGGCTCCATGCCTACACGGCGGAGTATCTGGGGGCCCTGGCAGCCCGGGGGGAGGCCGGAGCAGCAGCAGCAGCAGGAGGTGGTGGAGGAGCGGGACCAGGACCGGCGCCCAACATGCAGCTGTAGCCGCGTATGCACGTGTATCCTCGATTGCTGCGGCGGCAACTGCCACGCCCCAGCAGCAGTTGCTATGATGTTCGCGCCGGCTGCTGTTGCACGGAGGTGTCTTAATGAACAGGCAGTTTCGCTGCGTCTGTGGTGGACGTGGTTGGGTTTTGTTAAACAGGAGGAACGCTGTGGTCTGTGCAATCAGAACATTTGTCGTCTGGAGTTGTTGTGTTGCGAGAGGCGGTGTGCAGGAATGCTGTGCCGGCGCGCTTGATACGGTATCAGGACCCTTGATACGGTATCAGGGCCCTCTTCCCTTCTGTGTGTGTTTCCTTTCGCGAAAGATGAGCTTCGCCTTCATTTAGTGAACGAGTGTGGTCGGATGATAGTGCTATTGTTTTTGCGTTGTGTGTGTTTGTCAAAATGTTTGTCAGTGTTTTGTGGCGCGCACAGATGCCATTCAAAGCCTGTTGTTCAATTGTTGTTGGTGTTAAAGGCGTGGAAGAAAGGATAGATTACGTGGAAGAAGGATATAGATTGCGTGCTGCATGCATTTCGTCTTGGTGTTTGTTGTTGGTGGTTGCATGTCAGGGGTGTTTGTATCCGGGTAATGTGTGAACCCAGGCTGATGACCCATGGGTCGTTTGCGCCCTCCGCTGCGTTTTCTTCATCCTCCTCAGCACATACCACGCGGGACACCGCGTTTTAAAGGCCCGAACGACTGTGTTATCTATGTGTAAAGGACGAGGTATGTAATAGGATTTTGATTGGTGGAATGGTGGTGTTTGGCCTGTTATGTTATGATGCACTTTGCATGGGGGAGGCCCATGCTGTTAGGTGCCGTCATGCTCCGATTGGCGCGCAAGCACAATGCGAGCAGAGCAGAGGGAGGCATCCGCTCTTCTGTCAGGACCGGTAAAGGGCGCCGCCGCCGGCTGCTACTTTGAGCTGCCCTGGGCTGGGGGGGGGGCTGGGGGGGCTTGCTTGTCTGTAACACACGCGCATTCGGAACCAGATCAATCAATAAGTAAAACCCGGTTCGCATCTTGCACAAAAACACCGCATTTGTTTACATCGTGCCTCCAAACCACACAATCTAACCGTGACATGACAGCACCTGGGGAACACGGTCGGTGGGTGCTAGGTCGGCGGGTGCCAGGTCGGTGGGTGCTAGGTCGGCGGGTGCTAGGTCAGCGGGTGCTAGGTCGGCGGGTGCTAGGTCGGCGGGTGCTAGGTCGGCGGGTGCTAGGTCGGCGGGTGCCAGGTCGGCGGGTGCCAGGTCGGCGGGTGTCAGGTCGGCGGGCGCTAGGTCGGTGGGCGCTAGGTCGGCGGGTGCTTGGTCGGCGGGTGCTAGGTCGGTGGGTGCTAGGTCGGCGGGTGCCAGGTCGGCGGGCGCTAGGTCGGTGGGTGCTAGGTCGGCGGGTGCTAGGTCGGCGGGTGCTAGGTCGGCGAGTGCTAGGTCGGCGGGTGCTAGGTCGGCGGGTGCTAGGTCGGCGGGTGCTAAGTCGGCGGGTACTAGGTCGGCGGGTGCTAGGTCGGCGGGTGCCAGGTCGGCGGGTGCTAGGTCGGCGGGTGCCTGGTCGGCGGGTGCCAGGTCGGCGGGTGCTAGGTCGGCGGGTGCTAGGTCGGCGGGTGCTAGGTCGGTGGGTGCTAGGTCGCCGGGTGCCAGGTCGGTGGGTGCCAGGTCGGCGGGCGCTAGGTCGGCGGGTGCTAGGTCGGCGGGTGCCATGTCGGCGGGTGCCAGGACGGCGGGTGCTAGGTCGGTGGGTACTGGGTCGGCGGGTTCTAGGTCGGCGGGTACTAGGTCGGTTGGTGCTAGGTCGGCGGGCGCTAGGTTGGCGGGTGCTAGGTCGGCGGGTGCTAGGTCGGCGGGTTCCAGGTCGGCGGGTGCTAGGTCGGCGGGTGCTAGGTCGGCGGGTGCTAGGTCGGCGGGAGCTAGGTCGGCGGGTGCCAGGTCGGCGGGTGCCAGGTCGGCGGGCGCTAGGTCGGTTGGTGCTAGGTCGGTGGGCGCTAGGTCGGCGGGTGCTAGGTCGGCGGCTGCTAGGTCGGCGGGTGCCAGGTCGGCGGGTGCTTGGTCGGTGGGTTTCAGGTTGGCGGGCGCTAGGTCTGTGGGTGCTAGGTCGGCGGGTGCTAGGTCGGTGGGTGCTAGGTCGGCGGGTGCCATGTCGGCGGGTGCCAGGTCGGCGGGTGCCAGGTCGGCGGTTGCCAGGTCGGCGAGTGCCAGGTCGGCGGGCGCTAGGTCGGCGGGTGCCATGTCGGCGGGTGCCAGGACGGCGGGTGCTAGGTCGGTGGGTACTAGGTCGGCGGGTTCTAGGTCGGCGGGTGCTAGGTCGGTTGGTGCTAGGTCGGCGGGTTCCAGGTCGGCGGGTGCTAGGTCGGTTGGTGCTAGGTCGGCGGGCGCTAGGTTGGCGGGTGCTAGGTCGGTGGGTGCGTTGTCGGTGGGTGCCAGGTCGGCGGGTGCCAGGTCGGCGGGTGCCAGGTCGGCGGGCGCTAGGTCGGCGGGTGCTAGGTCGGCGGGTGCCAGGTCGGCGGGTGCCAGGTCGGCGGGCGCTAGGTCGGTTGGTGCTAGGTCGGTGGGCGCTAGGTCGGCGGGTGCTAGGTCGGCGGCTGCTAGGTCGGCGGGTGCCAGGTCGGCGGGTGCTTGGTCGGTGGGTTTCAGGTTGGCGGGCGCTAGGTCTGTGGGTGCTAGGTCGGCGGGTGCTAGGTCGGTGGGTGCTAGGTCGGCGGGTGCCAGGTCGGCGGGTGCCAGGTCGGCGGGTGCCAGGTCGGCGGGTGCCAGGTCGGCGGGTGCCAGGTCGGCGGGTGCCAGGTCGGCGGGCGCTAGGTCGGCGGGTGCCAGGTCGGCGGGTGCCAGGTCGGCGGGTGCTAGGTCGGTGGGTACTAGGTCGGCGGGTTCTAGGTCGGCGGGTGCTAGGTCGGTTGGTGCTAGGTCGGCGGGTTCCAGGTCGGCGGGTGCCAGGTCGGTTGGTGCTAGGTCGGCGGGCGCTAGGTTGGCGGGTGCTAGGTCGGTGGGTGCGTTATCGGTGGGTGCCAGGTCGGCGGGTGCCAGGTCGGCGGGTGCCAGGTCGGCGGGCGCTAGGTCGGCGGGTGCTAGGTCGGCGGGTGCCAGGTCGGCGGGTGCCAGGACGGCGGGTGCTAGGTCGGTGGGTACTAGGTCGGCGGGTTCTAGGTCGGCGGGTGCTAGGTCGGTTGGTGCTAGGTCGGCGGGTGCTAGGTCGGCGGGTGCTAGGTCGGCGGGTGCTAGGTCGGCGGGTGCCAGGTCGGCGGGCGCTAGGTCGGTTGGTGCTAGGTCGGTGGGCGCTAGGTCGGCGGGTGCTAGGTCGGCGGGTGCCAGGTCGGCGGGCGCTAGGTCTGTGGGTGCTAGGTCGGCGGGTGCTAGGTCGGCGGGTGCTAGGTCGGCGGGCGCTAGGTCGGCGGGTTTCAGGTCGGCGGGTGCTAGGTCGGTGGGTACTAGGTCGGCGGGTTCTAGGTCGGCGGGTACTAGGTCGGTTGGTGCTAGGTCGGCGGGCGCTAGGTCGGCGGGTGCTAGGTCGCCGGGTGCTAGGTCGGCGGGTTCCAGGTCGGCGGGTGCTAGATCGGTTGGTGCTAGGTCGGCGGGTGCTAGGTCGGCGGGTTCCAGGTCGGCGGGTGCTAGATCGGTTGGTGCTAGGTCGGCGGGTGCTAGGTCGGCGGGTGCTAGGTTGGCGGGTGCCATGTCGGCGGGTGCCAGGACGGCGGGTGCTAGGTCGGTGGGTACTAGGTCGGCGGGTTCTAGGTCGGCGGGTACTAGGTCGGTTGGTGCTAGGTCGGCGGGCGCTAGGTTGGCGGGTGCTAGGTCGGCGGGTGCTAGGTCGGCGGGTTCCAGGTCGGCGGGTGCTAGGTCGGCGGGTGCTAGGTCGGCGGGTGCTAGGTCGGCGGGAGCTAGGTCGGCGGGTGCCAGGTCGGCGGGTGCCAGGTCGGCGGGCGCTAGGTCGGTTGGTGCTAGGTCGGTGGGCGCTAGGTCGGCGGTTGCCAGGTCGGCGAGTGCCAGGTCGGCGGGCGCTAGGTCGGCGGGTGCCATGTCGGCGGGTGCCAGGACGGCGGGTGCTAGGTCGGTGGGTGCTAGGTCGGCGGGTTCTAGGTCGGCGGGTGCTAGGTCGGTTGGTGCTAGGTCGGCGGGTTCCAGGTCGGCGGGTGCTAGGTCGGTTGGTGCTAGGTCGGCTGGCGCTAGGTTGGCGGGTGCTAGGTCGGTGGGTGCGTTGTCGGTGGGTGCCAGGTCGGCGGGTGCCAGGTCGGCGAGTGCCAGGTCGGCGGGCGCTAGGTCGGCGGGTGCTAGGTCGGCGGGTGCCAGGTCGGCGGGTGCCAGGTCGGCGGGCGCTAGGTCGGTGGGTGCTAGGTCGGTGGGCGGTAGGTCGGCGGGTGCTAGGTCGGCGGCTGCTAGGTCGGCGGGTGCCAGGTCGGCGGGTGCTTGGTCGGTGGGTTTCAGGTTGGCGGGCGCTAGGTCTGTGGGTGCTAGGTCGGCGGGTGCTAGGTCGGTGGGTGCTAGGTCGGCGGGTGCCAGGTCGGCGGGTGCCAGGTCGGCGGGTGCCAGGTCGGCGGTTGCCAGGTCGGCGGGTGCCAGGTCGGCGGGCGCTAGGTCGGCGGGTGCCATGTCGGCGGGTGCCAGGACGGCGGGTGCTAGGTCGGTGGGTACTAGGTCGGCGGGTTCTAGGTCGGCGGGTGCTAGGTCGGTTGGTGCTAGGTCGGCGGGTTCCAGGTCGGCGGGTGCTAGGTCGGTTGGTGCTAGGTCGGCGGGCGCTAGGTTGGCGGGTGCTAGGTCGGTGGGTGCGTTGTCGGTGGGTGCCAGGTCGGCGGGTGCCAGGTCGGCGAGTGCCAGGTCGGCGGGCGCTAGGTCGGCGGGTGCTAGGTCGGCGGGTGCCAGGTCGGCGGGTGCCAGGTCGGCGGGTGCTAGGTCGGTGGGTGCTAGGTCGGTGGGCGCTAGGTCGGCGGGTGCTAGGTCGGCGGCTGCTAGGTCGGCGGGTGCCAGGTCGGCGGGTGCTTGGTCGGTGGGTTTCAGGTTGGCGGGCGCTAGGTCTGTGGGTGCTAGGTCGGCGGGTGCTAGGTCGGTGGGTGCTAGGTCGGCGGGTGCCAGGTCGGCGGGTGCCAGGTCGGCGGGTGCCAGGTCGGCGGTTGCCAGGTTGGCGAGTGCCAGGTCGGCGGGCGCTAGGTCGGCGGATGCCATGTCGGCGGGTGCCAGGACGGCGGGTGCTAGGTCGGTGGGTACTAGGTCGGCGGGTGCTAGGTCGGCGGGTGCTAGGTCGGTGGGTGCTAGGTCGGCGGGTTCCAGGTCGGCGGGTGCCAGGTCGGTTGGTGCTAGGTCGGCGGGCGCTAGGTTGGCGGGTGCTAGGTCGGTGGGTGCGTTGTCGGTGGGTGCCAGGTCGGCGGGTGCCAGGTCGGCGAGTGCCAGGTCGGCGGGCGCTAGGTCGGCGGGTGCTAGGTCGGCGGGTGCCAGGTCGGCGGGTGCCAGGACGGCGGGTGCTAGGTCGGTGGGTACTAGGTCGGCGGGTTCTAGGTCGGCGGGTGCTAGGTCGGTTGGTGCTAGGTCGGCGGGTGCTAGGTTGGCGGGTGCTAGGTCGGCGGGTGCTAGGTCGGCGGGTGCCAGGTCGGCGGGCGCTAGGTCGGTTGGTGCTAGGTCGGTGGGCGCTAGGTCGGCGGGTGCTAGGTCGGCGGGTGCTAGGTCGGCGGGTGCCAGGTCGGCGGGTGCTTGGTCGGTGGGTTTCAGGTCGGCGGGTGCTAGGTCGGTGGGTGCTAGGTCGGCGGGTGCTAGGTCGGCGGGTGCTAGGTCGGCGGGCGCTAGGTCGGCGGGTTCCAGGTCGGCGGGTGCTAGGTCGGTGGGTACTAGGTCGGCGGGTTCTAGGTCGGCGGGTACTAGGTCGGTTGGTGCTAGGTCGGCGGGCGCTAGGTTGGCGGGTGCTAGGTCGGCGGGTGCTAGGTCGGCGGGTTCCAGGTCGGCGGGTGCTAGATCGGTTGGTGCTAGGTCGGTGGGTACTAGGTCGGCGGGTTCTAGGTCGGCGGGTACTAGGTCGGTTGGTGCTAGGTCGGCGGGCGCTAGGTCGGCGGGTGCTAGGTCGGCGGGTGCTAGGTCGGCGGGTTCCAGGTCGGCGGGTGCTAGATCGGTTGGTGCTAGGTCGGCGGGTGCTAGGTCGGCGGGTTCCAGGCCGGCGGGTGCTAGATCGGTTGGTGCTAGGTCGGCGGGTGCTAGGTCGGCGGGTGCTAGGTTGGCGGGTGCCATGTCGGCGGGTGCCAGGACGGCGGGTGCTAGGTCGGTGGGTACTAGGTCGGCGGGTTCTAGGTCGGCGGGTACTAGGTCGGTTGGTGCTAGGTCGGCGGGCGCTAGGTTGGCGGGTGCTAGGTCGGCGGGTGCTAGGTCGGCGGGTGCCAGGTCGGCGGGTGCTAGGTCGGCGGGTGCTAGGTCGGCGGGTGCTAGGTCGGCGGGTGCTAGGTCGGCGGGTGCCAGGTCGGCGGGTGCCAGGTCGGCGGGCGCTAGGTCGGTTGGTGCTAGGTCGGTGGGCGCTAGGTCGGCGGTTGCCAGGTCGGCGAGTGCCAGGTCGGCGGGCGCTAGGTCGGCGGGTGCCATGTCGGCGGGTGCCAGGACGGCGGGTGCTAGGTCGGTGGGTACTAGGTCGGCGGGATCTAGGTCGGCGGGTGCTAGGTCGGTTGGTGCTAGGTCGGCGGGTTCCAGGTCGGCGGGTGCTAGGTCGGTTGGTGCTAGGTCGGCGGGCGCTAGGTTGGCGGGTGCTAGGTCGGTGGGTGCGTTGTCGGTGGGTGCCAGGTCGGCGGGTGCCAGGTCGGCGAGTGCCAGGTCGGCGGGCGCTAGGTCGGCGGGTGCTAGGTCGGCGGGTGCCAGGTCGGCGGGTGCCAGGTCGGCGGGCGCTAGGTCGGTTGGTGCTAGGTCGGTGGGCGGTAGGTCGGCGGGTGCTAGGTCGGCGGCTGCTAGGTCGGCGGGTGCCAGGTCGGCGGGTGCTTGGTCGGTGGGTGTCAGGTTGGCGGGCGCTAGGTCTGTGGGTGCTAGGTCGGCGGGTGCTAGGTCGGTGGGTGCTAGGTCGGCGGGTGCCAGGTCGGCGGGTGCCAGGTCGTCGGGTGCCAGGTCGGCGGTTGCCAGGTCGGCGAGTGCCAGGTCGGCGGGCGCTAGGTCGGCGGGTGCCATGTCGGCGGGTGCCAGGACGGCGGGTGCTAGGTCGGTGGGTACTAGGTCGGCGGGTTCTAGGTCGGCGGGTGCTAGGTCGGTTGGTGCTAGGTCGGCGGGTTCCAGGTCGGCGGGTGCTAGGTCGGTTGGTGCTAGGTCGGCGGGCGCTAGGTTGGCGGGTGCTAGGTCGGTGGGTGCGTTGTCGGTGGGTGCCAGGTCGGCGGGTGCCAGGTCGGCGAGTGCCAGGTCGGCGGGCGCTAGGTCGGCGGGTGCTAGGTCGGCGGGTGCCAGGTCGGCGGGTGCCAGGTCGGCGGGCGCTAGGTCGGTTGGTGCTAGGTCGGTGGGCGGTAGGTCGGCGGGTGCTAGGTCGGCGGCTGCTAGGTCGGCGGGTGCCAGGTCGGCGGGTGCTTGGTCGGTGGGTTTCAGGTTGGCGGGCGCTAGGTCTGTGGGTGCTAGGTCGGCGGGTGCTAGGTCGGTGGGTGCTAGGTCGGCGGGTGCCAGGTCGGCGGGTGCCAGGTCGGCGGGTGCCAGGTCGGCGGTTGCCAGGTCGGCGGGTGCCAGGTCGGCGGGCGCTAGGTCGGCGGGTGCCATGTCGGCGGGTGCCAGGACGGCGGGTGCTAGGTCGGTGGGTACTAGGTCGGCGGGTTCTAGGTCGGCGGGTGCTAGGTCGGTTGGTGCTAGGTCGGCGGGTTCCAGGTCGGCGGGTGCTAGGTCGGTTGGTGCTAGGTCGGCGGGCGCTAGGTTGGCGGGTGCTAGGTCGGTGGGTGCGTTGTCGGTGGGTGCCAGGTCGGCGGGTGCCAGGTCGGCGAGTGCCAGGTCGGCGGGCGCTAGGTCGGCGGGTGCTAGGTCGGCGGGTGCCAGGTCGGCGGGTGCCAGGTCGGCGGGCGCTAGGTCGGTTGGTGCTAGGTCGGTGGGCGCTAGGTCGGCGGGTGCTAGGTCGGCGGCTGCTAGGTCGGCGGGTGCCAGGTCGGTGGGTGCTTGGTCGGTGGGTTTCAGGTTGGCGGGCGCTAGGTCTGTGGGTGCTAGGTCGGCGGGTGCTAGGTCGGTGGGTGCTAGGTCGGCGGGTGCCAGGTCGGCGGGTGCTAGATCGGTTGGTGCTAGGTCGGTGGGTACTAGGTCGGCGGGTTCTAGGTCGGCGGGTACTAGGTCGGTTGGTGCTAGGTCGGCGGGCGCTAGGTTGGCGGGTGCTAGGTCGGCGGGTGCTAGGTCGGCGGGTTCCAGGTCGGCGGGTGCTAGATCGGTTGGTGCTAGGTCGGCGGGTGCTAGGTCGGCGGGTTCCAGGCCGGCGGGTGCTAGATCGGTTGGTGCTAGGTCGGCGGGTGCTAGGTCGGCGGGTGCTAGGTCGGCGGGTGCCAGGTCGGCGGGTGCTAGGTCGGCGGGTGCTAGGTCGGCGGGTGCTAGGTCGGCGGGAGCTAGGTCGGCGGGTGCCAGGTCGGCGGGTGCCAGGTCGGCGGGCGCTAGGTCGGTTGGTGCTAGGTCGGTGGGCGCTAGGTCGGCGGTTGCCAGGTCGGCGGTTGCCAGGTCGGCGGGCGCTAGGTCGGCGGGTGCCATGTCGGCGGGTGCCAGGACGGCGGGTGCTAGGTCGGTGGGTACTAGGTCGGCGGGATCTAGGTCGGCGGGTGCTAGGTCGGTTGGTGCTAGGTCGGCGGGTTCCAGGTCGGCGGGTGCTAGGTCGGTTGGTGCTAGGTCGGCTGGCGCTAGGTTGGCGGGTGCTAGGTCGGTGGGTGCGTTGTCGGTGGGTGCCAGGTCGGCGGGTGCCAGGTCGGCGAGTGCCAGGTCGGTGGGCGCTAGGTCGGCGGGTGCTAGGTCGGCGGGTGCCAGGTCGGCGGGTGCCAGGTCGGCGGGCGCTAGGTCGGTTGGTGCTAGGTCGGTGGGCGGTAGGTCGGCGGGTGCTAGGTCGGCGGCTGCTAGGTCGGCGGGTGCCAGGTCGGCGGGTGCTTGGTCGGTGGGTTTCAGGTTGGCGGGCGCTAGGTCTGTGGGTGCTAGGTCGGCGGGTGCTAGGTCGGTGGGTGCTAGGTCGGCGGGTGCCAGGTCGGCGGGTGCCAGGTCGGCGGGTGCCAGGTCGGCGGTTGCCAGGTCGGCGGGTGCCAGGTCGGCGGGCGCTAGGTCGGCGGGTGCCATGTCGGCGGGTGCCAGGACGGCGGGTGCTAGGTCGGTGGGTACTAGGTCGGCGGGTTCTAGGTCGGCGGGTGCTAGGTCGGTTGGTGCTAGGTCGGCGGGTTCCAGGTCGGCGGGTGCTAGGTCGGTTGGTGCTAGGTCGGCGGGCGCTAGGTTGGCGGGTGCTAGGTCGGTGGGTGCGTTGTCGGTGGGTGCCAGGTCGGCGGGTGCCAGGTCGGCGGGTGCCAGGTCGGCGGGCGCTAGGTCGGCGGGTGCTAGGTCGGCGGGTGCCAGGTCGGCGGGTGCCAGGTCGGCGGGCGCTAGGTCGGTTGGTGCTAGGTCGGTGGGCGCTAGGTCGGCGGGTGCTAGGTCGGCGGCTGCTAGGTCGGCGGGTGCCAGGTCGGCGGGTGCTTGGTCGGTGGTTTTCAGGTTGGCGGGCGCTAGGTCTGTGGGTGCTAGGTCGGCGGGTGCTAGGTCGGTGGGTGCTAGGTCGGCGGGTGCCAGGTCGGCGGGTGCCAGGTCGGCGGGTGCCAGGTCGGCGGGTGCCAGGTCGGCGAGTGCCAGGTCGGCGGGCGCTAGGTCGGCGGGTGCCAGGTCGGCGGGTGCCAGGTCGGCGGGTGCTAGGTCGGTGGGTACTAGGTCGGCGGGTTCTAGGTCGGCGGGTGCTAGGTCGGTTGGTGCTAGGTCGGCGGGTTCCAGGTCGGCGGGTGCCAGGTCGGTTGGTGCTAGGTCGGCGGGCGCTAGGTTGGCGGGTGCTAGGTCGGTGGGTGCGTTGCCGGTGGGTGCCAGGTCGGCGGGTGCCAGGTCGGCGAGTGCCAGGTCGGCGGGCGCTAGGTCGGCGGGTGCTAGGTCGGCGGGTGCCATGTCGGCGGGTGCCAGGACGGCGGGTGCTAGGTCGGTGGGTACTAGGTCGGCGGGTTCTAGGTCGGCGGGTGCTAGGTCGGTTGGTGCTAGGTCGGTTGGTGCTAGGTCGGTGGGCGCTAGGTCGGCGGGTGCTAGGTCGGCGGGTGCTAGGTCGGCGGGTGCCAGGTCGGCGGGTGCTTGGTCGGTGGGTTTCAGGTCGGCGGGCGCTAGGTCGGTGGGTGCTAGGTCGGCGGGTGCTAGGTCGGCGGGTGCTAGGTCGGCGGGCGCTAGGTCGGCGGGTTTCAGGTCGGCGGGTGCTAGGTCGGTGGGTACTAGGTCGGCGGGTTCTAGGTCGGCGGGTACTAGGTCGGTTGGTGCTAGGTCGGCGGGCGCTAGGTTGGCGGGTGCTAGGTCGGCGGGTGCTAGGTCGGCGGGTTCCAGGTCGGCGGGTGCTAGATCGGTTGGTGCTAGGTCGGCGGGTGCTAGGTCGGCGGGTTCCAGGTCGGCGGGTGCTAGGTCGGTTGGTGCTAGGTCGGCGGGTGCTAGGTCGGCGGGTGCTAGGTTGGCGGGTGCCAGGTCGGCGGGTGCCAGGACGGCGGGTGCTAGGTCGGTGGGTACTAGGTCGGCGGGTTCTAGGTCGGCGGGTACTAGGTCGGTTGGTGCTAGGTCGGCGGGCGCTAGGTTGGCGGGTGCTAGGTCGGCGGGTGCTAGGTCGGCGGGTGCCAGGTCGGCGGGTGCTAGGTCGGCGGGTGCTAGGTCGGCGGGTGCTAGGTCGGCGGGTGCTAGGTCGGCGGGTGCCAGGTCGGCGGGTGCCAGGTCGGCGGGCGCTAGGTCGGTTGGTGCTAGGTCGGTGGGCGCTAGGTCGGCGGTTGCCAGGTCGGCGAGTGCCAGGTCGGCGGGCGCTAGGTCGGCGGGTGCCATGTCGGCGGGTGCCAGGACGGCGGGTGCTAGGTCGGTGGGTACTAGGTCGGCGGGTTCTAGGTCGGCGGGTGCTAGGTCGGTTGGTGCTAGGTCGGCCGGTTCCAGGTCGGTGGGTGCTAGGTCGGTTGGTGCTAGGTCGGCGGGCGCTAGGTTGGCGGGTGCTAGGTCGGTGGGTGCGTTGTCGGTGGGTGCCAGGTCGGCGGGTGCCAGGTCGGCGAGTGCCAGGTCGGCGGGCGCTAGGTCGGCGGGTGCTAGGTCGGCGGGTGCCAGGTCGGCGGGTGCCAGGTCGGCGGGTGCTAGGTCGGTTGGTGCTAGGTCGGTGGGCGCTAGGTCGGCGGGTGCTAGGTCGGCGGCTGCTAGGTCGGCGGGTGCCAGGTCGGCGGGTGCTTGGTCGGTGGGTTTCAGGTTGGCGGGCGCTAGGTCTGTGGGTGCTAGGTCGGCGGGTGCTAGGTCGGCGGGTGCTAGGTCGGCGGGTGCCAGGTCGGCCGGTGCCAGGTCGGCGGGTGCCAGGTCGGCGGTTGCCAGGTCGGCGGGTGCCAGGTCGGCGGGCGCTAGGTCGGTGGGTACTAGGTCGGCGGGTTCTAGGTCGGCGGGTGCTAGGTCGGTTGGTGCTAGGTCGGCGGGTTCCAGGTCGGCGGGTGCTAGGTCGGTTGGTGCTAGGTCGGCGGGCGCTAGGTTGGCGGGTGCTAGGTCGGTGGGTGCGTTGTCGGTGGGTGCCAGGTCGGCGGGTGCCAGGTCGGCGAGTGCCAGGTCGGCGGGCGCTAGGTCGGCGGGTGCTAGGTCGGCGGGTGCCATGTCGGCGGGTGCCAGGACGGCGGGTGCTAGGTCGGTGGGTACTAGGTCGGCGGGTTCTAGGTCGGCGGGTGCTAGGTCGGTGGGTGCTAGGTCGGCGGGTGCTAGGTCGGCGGGTGCTAGGTCGGCGGGTGCTAGGTCGGCGGGTGCCAGGTCGGCGGGCGCTAGGTCGGCGGGTGCCAGGTCGGCAAGTGCTTGGTCGGTGGGTTTCAGGTCGGCGGGCGCTAGGTCGGTGGGTGCTAGGTTGGCGGGTGCTAGGTCGGCGGGTGCTAGGTCGGCGGGTGCTAGGTCGGCGGGTGCTAGGTCGGCGGGGCTAGGTCGGCGGGTGCTAGGTCGGCGGGTGCTAAGTCGGCGGGTACTAGGTCGGCGGGTGCTAGGTCGGCGGGTGCCAGGTCGGCGGGTGCTAGGTCGGCGGGTGCCTGGTCGGCGGGTGCCAGGTCGGCGGGTGCTAGGTTGGCGGGTGCTAGGTCGGCGGGTGCTAGGTCAGTGGGTGCTAGGTCGCCGGGTGCCAGGTCGGTGGGTGCCAGGTCGGCGGGCGCTAGGTTGGCGGGTGCTAGGTCGGCGGGTGCTAGGTCGGCGGGTGCCAGGACGGCGGGTGCTAGGTCGGTGGGTACTAGGTCGGCGGGTTCTAGGTCGGCGGGTACTAGGTCGGTTGGTGCTAGGTCGGCGGGCGCTAGGTTGGCGGGTGCTAGGTCGGCGGGTGCTAGGTCGGCGGGTTCCAGGTCGGCGGGTGCTAGGTCGGCGGGTGCTAGGTCGGCGGGTGCTAGGTCGGCGGGAGCTAGGTCGGCGGGTGCCAGGTCGGCGGGTGCCAGGTCGGCGGGCGCTAGGTCGGTTGGTGCTAGGTCGGTGGGCGCTAGGTCGGCGGGTGCTAGGTCGGCGGCTGCTAGGTCGGCGGGCGCTAGGTCGGTTGGTGCTAGGTCGGTGGGCGCTAGGTTGGCGGGCGCTAGGTCTGTGGGTGCTAGGTCGGCGGGTGCTAGGTCGGTGGGTGCTAGGTCGGCGGGTGCCAGGTCGGCGGGTGCCAGGTCGGCGGGTGCCAGGTCGGCGGGTGCCAGGTCGGCGGGTGCCAGGTCGGCGGGCGCTAGGTCGGCGGGTGCCAGGTCGGCGGGTGCCAGGACGGCGGGTGCTAGGTCGGTGGGTACTAGGTCGGCGGGTTCTAGGTCGGCGGGTGCTAGGTCGGTTGGTGCTAGGTCGGCGGGTTCCAGGTCGGCGGGTGCTAGGTCGGTTGGTGCTAGGTCGGCGGGCGCTAGGTTGGCGGGTGCTAGGTCGGTGGGTGCGTTGTCGGTGGGTGCCAGGTCGGCGGGTGCCAGGTCGGCGAGTGCCAGGTCGGCGGGCGCTAGGTCGGCGGGTGCCAGGTCGGCGGGTGCCAGGTCGGCGGGTGCCAGGTCGGCGGGCGCTAGGTCGGTTGGTGCTAGGTCGGTGGGCGCAAGGTCGGCGGGTGCTAGGTCGGCGGCTGCTAGGTCGGCGGGTGCCAGGTCGGCGGGTGCTTGGTCGGTGGGTTTCAGGTTGGCGGGCGCTAGGTCTGTGGGTGCTAGGTCGGCGGGTGCTAGGTCGGTGGGTGCTAGGTCGGCGGGTGCCAGGTCGGCGGGTGCCAGGTCGGCGGGTGCCAGGTCGGCGGTTGCCAGGTCGGCGAGTGCCAGGTCGGCGGGCGCTAGGTCGGCGGGTGCCATGTCGGCGGGTGCCAGGACGGCGGGTGCTAGGTCGGTGGGTGCTAGGTCGGCGGGTTCTAGGTCGGCGGGTGCTAGGTCGGTTGGTGCTAGGTCGGCGGGTTCCAGGTCGGCGGGTGCCAGGTCGGTTGGTGCTAGGTCGGCGGGCGCTAGGTTGGCGGGTGCTAGGTCGGTGGGTGCGTTGTCGGTGGGTGCCAGGTCGGCGGGTGCCAGGTCGGCGAGTGCCAGGTCGGCGGGCGCTAGGTCGGCGGGTGCTAGGTCGGCGGGTGCCATGTCGGCGGGTGCCAGGACGGCGGGTGCTAGGTCGGTGGGTACTAGGTCGGCGGGTTCTAGGTCGGCGGGTGCTAGGTCGGTTGGTGCTAGGTCGGCGGGTGCTAGGTTGGCGGGTGCTAGGTCGGCGGGTGCTAGGTCGGCGGGTGCCAGGTCGGCGGGCGCTAGGTCGGTTGGTGCTAGGTCGGTGGGCGCTAGGTCGGCGGGTGCTAGGTCGGCGGGTGCTAGGTCGGCGGGTGCCAGGTCGGCGGGTGCTTGGTCGGTGGGTTTCAGGTCGGCGGGCGCTAGGTCTGTGGGTGCTAGGTCGGCGGGTGCTAGGTCGGCGGGTGCTAGGTCGGCGGGCGCTAGGTCGGCGGGTTTCAGGTCGGCGGGTGCTAGGTCGGTGGGTACTAGGTCGGCGGGTTCTAGGTCGGCGGGTACTAGGTCGGTTGGTGCTAGGTCGGCGGGCGCTAGGTCGGCGGGTGCTAGGTCGGCGGGTGCTAGGTCGGTGGGTGCTAGGCCGGCGGGTGCCAGGTCGGCGGGTGCCAGGTCGGCGGGTGCCAGGTCGGCGGTTGCCAGGTCGGCAAGTGCCAGGTCGGCGGGCGCTAGGTCGGCGGGTGCCATGTCGGCGGGTGCCAGGACGGCGGGTGCTAGGTCGGTGGGTACTAGGTCGGCGGGTTCTAGGTCGGCGGGTGCTAGGTCGGTTGGTGCTAGGTCGGCGGGTTCCAGGTCGGCGGGTGCCAGGTCGGTTGGTGCTAGGTCGGCGGGCGCTAGGTTGGCGGGTGCTAGGTCGGTGGGTGCGTTGTCGGTGGGTGCCAGGTCGGCGGGTGCCAGGTCGGCGGGTGCCAGGTCGGCGGGCGCTAGGTCGGCGGGTGCTAGGTCGGCGGGTGCCATGTCGGCGGGTGCCAGGTCGGCGGGTGCTAGGTCGGTGGGTACTAGGTCGGCGGGTTCTAGGTCGGCGGGTGCTAGGTCGGTTGGTTCTAGGTCGGCGGGTTCCAGGTTGGCGGGTGCTAGGTCGGCGGGTGCTAGGTCGGCGGGTTCCAGGTCGGCGGGTGCTAGATCGGTTGGTGCTAGGTCGGCGGGTGCTAGGTCGGCGGGTTCCAGGTCGGCGGGTGCTAGATCGGTTGGTGCTAGGTCGGCGGGTGCTAGGTCGGCGGGTGCTAGGTTGGCGGGTGCTAGGTCGGCGGGTTCCAGGTCGGCGGGTGCTAGGTCGGCGGCTGCTAGGTCGGCGGGTTCCAGGTCGGCGGGTGCTAGGTCGGCGGGTGCTAGGTCGGCGGGTGCTAGGTCGGCGGGTGCTAGGTCGGCGGGTGCCAGGTCGGCGGGTGCCAGGTCGGCGGGCGCTAGGTCGGTTGGTGCTAGGTCGGTGGGCGCTAGGTCGGCGGGTGCTAGGTCGGTTGGTTCCAGGTCGGCGGGCGCTAGGTCGGCGGGTGCCATGTCGGCGGGTGCCAGGACGGCGGGTGCTAGGTCGGTGGGTACTAGGTCGGCGGGTTCTAGGTCGGCGGGTGCTAGGTCGGTTGGTGCTAGGTCGGCGGGTTCCAGGTCGGTTGGTGCTAGGTCGGCGGGTGCCAGGTCGGCGGGTGCTTGGTCGGTGGGTTTCAGGTCGGCGGGCGCTAGGTCTGTGGGTGCTAGGTCGGCGGGTGCTAGGTCGGCGGGTGCTAGGTCGGCGGGCGCTAGGTCGGCGGGTTTCAGGTCGGCGGGTGCTAGGTCGGCGGGTGCTAGGTCGGCGGGTGCCAGGTCGGCGGGTGCTTGGTCGGTGGGTTTCAGGTCGGCGGGCGCTAGGTCTGTGGGTGCTAGGTCGGCGGGTGCTAGGTCGGCGGGTGCCAGGTCGGCGGGCGCTAGGTCGGTTGGTGCTAGGTCGGTGGGCGCTAGGTCGGCGGGTGCTAGGTCGGCGGGTGCTAGGTCGGCGGGTGCCAGGTCGGCGGGTGCTTGGTCGGTGGGTTTCAGGTCGGCGGGCGCTAGGTCTGTGGGTGCTAGGTCGGCGGGTGCTAGGTCGGCGGGTGCTAGGTCGGCGGGCGCTAGGTCGGCGGGTTTCAGGTCGGCGGGTGCTAGGTCGGTGGGTTCTAGGTCGGCGGGTACTAGGTCGGTTGGTGCTAGGTCGGCGGGCGCTAGGTTGGCGGGTGCTAGGTCGGCGGGTGCTAGGTCGGCGGGTTCCAGGTCGGCGGGTGCTAGATCGGTTGGTGCTAGGTCGGCGGGTGCTAGGTCGGCGGGTTCCAGGTCGGCGGGTGCTAGATCGGTTAGTGCTAGGTCGGCGGGTGCTAGGTCGGCGGGTGCTAGGTTGGCGGGTGCCATGTCGGCGGGTGCCAGGACGGCGGGTGCTAGGTCGGTGGGTACTAGGTCGGCGGGTTCTAGGTCGGCGGGTACAAGGTCGGTTGGTGCTAGGTCGGCGGGCGCTAGGTTGGCGGGTGCTAGGTCGGCGGGTGCTAGGTCGGCGGGTTCCAGGTCGGCGGGTGCTAGGCGCTTGGTGCTAGGTCGGCGGGTGCTAGGTCGGCGGGTGCTAGGTCGGCGGGTGCTAGGTCGGCGGGCGCTAGGTCGGTGGGCGCTAGGTTGGCGGGTGCTAGGTCGGCGGGTGCCAGGTCGGCGGGTGCTTGGTCGGCGGGTGCTAGGTCGGTTGGTGCTAGGTCGGCGGGTGCTAGGTCGGCGGGTGCTAGGTTGGCGGGTGCCATGTCGGCGGGTGCCAGGACGGCGGGTGCTAGGTCGGTGGGTACTAGGTCGGCGGGTTCTAGGTCGGCGGGTACAAGGTCGGTTGGTGCTAGGTCGGCGGGCGCTAGGTTGGCGGGTGCTAGGTCGGCGGGTGCTAGGTCGGCGGGTGCTAGGTCGGCGGGTTCCAGGTCGGCGGGTGCTAGATCGGTTGGTGCTAGGTCGGCGGGTGCTAGGTCGGCGGGTGCTAGGTCGGCGGGTGCCCGGTCGGCGGGCGCTAGGTCGGTGGGCGCTAGGTTGGCGGGTGCTAGGTCGGCGGGTGCTAGGTCGGCGGGTTCCAGGTCGGCGGGTGCTAGGTCGGTTGGTGCTAGGTCGGCGGGCGCTAGGTTGGCGGGTGCTAGGTCGGCGGGTGCTAGGTCGGCGGGCGCTAGGTCGGCGGGCGCTAGGTCGGTGGGTGCTAGGTCGGTGGGCGCTAGGTCGGCGGGTGCTAGGTCGGCGGGTGCTAGGTCGGCGGGTGCCAGGTCGGCGGGTGCTAGGTCGGTGGGTTTCAGGTCGGCGGGCGCCAGGTCGGTGGGTGCTAGGTCGGCGGGTGCTAGGTCGGTGGGTGCTAGGTCGGCGGGTGCCAGGTCGGCGGGTGCCAGGTCGGCGGGTGCCAGGTCGGCGGGCGCTAGGTCGGTTGGTGCTAGGTCGGCGGGTGCCATGTCGGCGGGTGCCAGGACGGCGGGTGCTAGGTCGGTGGGTACTAGGTCGGCGGGTTCTAGGTCGGCGGGTGCTAGGTCGGTTGGTGCTAGGTCGGCGGGCGCTAGGTTGGCGGGTGCTAGGTCGGCGGGTTCCAGGTCGGCGGGTGCTAGGTCGGTTGGTGCTAGGTCGGCGGGCGCTAGGTTGGCGGGTGCTAGGTCGGCGGGTGCTAGGTCGGCGGGTGCCAGGTCGGCGGGCGCTAGGTCGGCGGGCGCTGGGTCGGTTGGCGCTAGGTCGGCGGGTGCTAGGTCGGCGGGTGCTAGGTCGGCGGGTGCTAGGTCGGCGGGTGCTAGGTCGGCGGGTGCTAGGTCGGTGGGTGCCAGGTCGGCGGGTGCCAGGTCGGCGAGTGCCAGGTCGGCGGGCGCTAGGTCGGCGGGTGCTAGGTCGGCGGGTGCCATGTCGGCGGGTGCCAGGACGGCGGGTGCTAGGTCGGTGGGTACTAGGTCGGCGGGTTCTAGGTCGGCGGGTGCTAGGTCGGTTGGTGCTAGGTCGGCGGGTGCTAGGTTGGCGGGTGCTAGGTCGGCGGGTGCTAGGTCGGCGGGTGCCAGGTCGGCGGGCGCTAGGTCGGTTGGTGCTAGGTCGGTGGGCGCTAGGTCGGCGGGTGCTAGGTCGGCGGGTGCTAGATCGGCGGGTGCCAGGTCGGCGGGTGCTTGGTCGGTGGGTTTCAGGTCGGCGGGCGCTAGGTCTGTGGGTGCTAGGTCGGCGGGTGCTAGGTCGGCGGGTGCTAGGTCGGCGGGTGCTAGGTCGGCGGGTGCTAGGTCGGCGGGTGCCAGGTCGGCGGGCGCTAGGTCGGTTGGTGCTAGGTCGGTGGGCGCTAGGTCGGCGGGTGCTAGGTCGGCGGGTGCTAGGTCGGCGGGTGCCAGGTCGGCGGGTGCTTGGTCGGTGGGTGCTAGGTCGGCGGGTGCTAGGTCGGCGGGTGCTAGGTCGGCGGGCGCTAGGTCGGCGGGTTTCAGGTCGGCGGGTGCCAGGACGGCGGGTGCTAGGTCGGCGGGTGCTAGGTCGGCGGGTGCTAGGTCGGCGGGTGCTAGGTCGGCGGGTGCCAGGTCGGCGAGTGCTAAGTCGGCGGGTGCTAGGTCGGCGGGTGCTAGGTCGGTGGGTGCTAGGTCGGCGGGTGCCAGGTCGGCGGGTGCCAGGTCCGCGGGTGCCAGGTCGGCGGGCGCTAGGTCGGTTGGTGCTAGGTCGGCGGGTGCCATGTCGGCGGGTGCCAGGACGGCGGGTGCTAGGTCGGTGGGTACTAGGTCGGCGGGTTCTAGGTCGGCGGGTGCTAGGTCGGTTGGTGCTAGGTCGGCGGGCGCTAGGTTGGCGGGTGCTAGGTCGGCGGGTTCCAGGTCGGCGGGTGCTAGGTCGGTTGGTGCTAGGTCGGCGGGCGCTAGGTTGGCGGGTGCTAGGTCGGCGGGTGCTAGGTCGGCGGGTGCCAGGTCGGCGGGCGCTAGGTCGGCGGGCGCTAGGTCGGTTGGCGCTAGGTCGGCGGGTGCTAGGTCGGCGGGTGCTAGGTCGGCGGGTGCTAGGTCGGCGGGTGCTAGGTCGGCGGGTGCTAGGTCGGTGGGTGCCAGGTCGGCGGGTGCCAGGTCGGCGAGTGCCAGGTCGGCGGGCGCTAGGTCGGCGGGTGCTAGGTCGGCGGGTGCCATGTCGGCGGGTGCCAGGACGGCGGGTGCTAGGTCGGTGGGTACTAGGTCGGCGGGTTCTAGGTCGGCGGGTGCTAGGTCGGTTGGTGCTAGGTCGGCGGGTGCTAGGTTGGCGGGTGCTAGGTCGGCGGGTGCTAGGTCGGCGGGTGCCAGGTCGGCGGGCGCTAGGTCGGTTGGTGCTAGGTCGGTGGGCGCTAGGTCGGCGGGTGCTAGGTCGGCGGGTGCTAGGTCGGCGGGTGCCAGGTCGGCGGGTGCTTGGTCGGTGGGTTTCAGGTCGGCGGGCGCTAGGTCTGTGGGTGCTAGGTCGGTGGGTGCTAGGTCGGCGGGTGCTAGGTCGGCGGGTGCTAGGTCGGCGGGTGCTAGGTCGGCGGGTGCCAGGTCGGCGGGCGCTAGGTCGGTTGGTGCTAGGTCGGTGGGCGCTAGGTCGGCGGGTGCTAGGTCGGCGGGTGCTAGGTCGGCGGGTGCCAGGTCGTCGGGGGCTTGGTCGGTGGGTGCTAGGTCGGCGGGTGCTAGGTCGGCGGGTGCTAGGTCGGCGGGCGCTAGGTCGGCGGGTTTCAGGTCGGCGGGTGCCAGGACGGCGGGTGCTAGGTCGGCGGGTGCTAGGTCGGCGGGTGCTAGGTCGGCGGGTGCTAGGTCGGCGGGTGCCAGGTCGGCGGGTGCTAGGTCGGCGGGTGCTAGGTCGGTGGGTGCTAGGTCGGCGGGTTCCAGGTCGGCGGGTGCTAGGTCGGCGGGTGCTAGGTCGGTGGGTGCTAGGTCGGCGGGCGCTAGGTCGGCGGGTTCCAGGTCGTCGGGGGCTAGGTCGGCGGGTGCTAGGTCGGTGGGTGCGTTGTCGGTGGGTGCCAGGTCGGCGGGTGCCAGGTCGGCGGGTGCTAGGTCGGCGGGTGCTAGGTCGGTGGGCGCTAGGTCGGCGGGTGCTAGGTCGTCGGGTGCTAGGTCGGCGGGTGCCAGGTCGGCGGGTGCTTGGACGGTGGGTGCTAGGTCGGCGGGTGCCAGGTCGGCGGGTGCTAGGTCGGTTGGTGCTAGGTCGGTGGGCGCTAGGTCGGCGGGTGCTAGGTCGGCGGGTGCTAGGTCGGCGGGTGCCAGGTCGGCGGGTGCTTGGTCGGTGGGTTTCAGGTCGGCGGGCGCTAGGTCTGTGGGTGCTAGGTCGGCGGGTGCTAGGTCGGCGGGTGCTAGGTCGGCGGGTGCTAGGTCGGCGGGTGCTAGGTCGGCGGGTGCCAGGTCGGCGGGCGCTAGGTCGGTTGGTGCTAGGTCGGTGGGCGCTAGGTCGGCGGGTGCTAGGTCGGCGGGTGCTAGGTCGGCGGGTGCCAGGTCGGCGGGTGCTTGGTCGGTGGGTGCTAGGTCGGCGGGTGCTAGGTCGGCGGGTGCTAGGTCGGCGGGCGCTAGGTCGGCGGGTTTCAGGTCGGCGGGTGCCAGGGCGGCGGGTGCTAGGTCGGCGGGTGCTAGGTCGGCGGGTGCTAGGTCGGCGGGTGCTAGGTCGGCGGGTGCCAGGTCGGCGGGTGCTAGGTCGGCGGGTGCTAGGTCGGCGGGTGCTAGGTCGGTGGGTGCTAGGTCGGCGGGTGCCAGGTCGGCGGGTGCCAGGTCGGCGGGTTCTAGGTCGGCGGGTGCTAGGTCGGTTGGTGCTAGGTCGGCGGGCGCTAGGTTGGCGGGTGCTAGGTCGGCGGGTTCCAGGTCGGCGGGTGCTAGGTCGGTTGGTGCTAGGTCGGCGGGCGCTAGGTTGGCGGGTGCTAGGTCGGCGGGTGCTAGGTCGGCGGGTGCCAGGTCGGCGGGCGCTAGGTCGGCGGGCGCTAGGTCGGTTGGCGCTAGGTCGGCGGGTGCTAGGTCGGCGGGTGCTAGGTCGGCGGGTGCTAGGTCGGCGGGCGCTAGGTCGGCGGGTGCTAGGTCGGTGGGTGCCAGGTCGGCGGGTGCCAGGTCGGCGAGTGCCAGGTCGGCGGGCGCTAGGTCGGCGGGTGCTAGGTCGGCGGGTGCCATGTCGGCGGGTGCCAGGACGGCGGGTGCTAGGTCGGTGGGTACTAGGTCGGCGGGTTCTAGGTCGGCGGGTGCTAGGTCGGTTGGTGCTAGGTCGGCGGGTGCTAGGTTGGCGGGTGCTAGGTCGGCGGGTGCTAGGTCGGCGGGTGCCAGGTCGGCGGGCGCTAGGTCGGTTGGTGCTAGGTCGGTGGGCGCTAGGTCGGCGGGTGCTAGGTCGGTTGGTGCTAGGTCGGCGGGCGCTAGGTTGGCGGGTGCTAGGTCGGCGGGTTCCAGGTCGGCGGGTGCTAGGTCGGTTGGTGCTAGGTCGGCGGGCGCTAGGTTGGCGGGTGCTAGGTCGGCGGGTGCTAGGTCGGCGGGTGCCAGGTCGGCGGGCGCTAGGTCGGCGGGCGCTAGGTCGGTTGGCGCTAGGTCGGCGGGTGCTAGGTCGGTGGGCGCTAGGTCGGCGGGTGCTAGGTCGGCGGGTGCTAGGTCGGCGGGTGCCAGGTCGGCGGGTGCTTGGTCGGTGGGTTTCAGGTCGGCGGGCGCTAGGTCTGTGGGTGCTAGGTCGGCGGGTGCTAGGTCGGCGGGTGCTAGGTCGGCGGGTGCTAGGTCGGCGGGTGCTAGGTCGGCGGGTGCCAGGTCGGCGGGCGCTAGGTCGGTTGGTGCTAGGTCGGTGGGCGCTAGGTCGGCGGGTGCTAGGTCGGCGGGTGCTAGGTCGGCGGGTGCCAGGTCGGCGGGTGCTAGGTCGGTGGGTGCTAGGTCGGCGGGTGCTAGGTCGGCGGGTGCTAGGTCGGCGGGCGCTAGGTCGGCGGGTTTCAGGTCGGCGGGTGCCAGGACGGCGGGTGCTAGGTCGGCGGGTGCTAGGTCGGCGGGTGCTAGGTCGGCGGGTGCTAGGTCGGCGGGTGCCAGGTCGGCGAGTGCTAGGTCGGCGGGTGCTAGGTCGGTGGGTGCTAGGTCGGCGGGTTCCAGGTCGGCGGGTGCTAGGTCGGCGGGTCGGCGGGCGCTAGGTCGGCGGGTTCCAGGTCGTCGGGGGCTAGGTCGGCGGGTGCTAGGTCGGTGGGTGCGTTGTCGGTGGGTGCCAGGTCGGCGGGTGCCAGGTCGGCGGGTGCTAGGTCGGCGGGTGCCAGGTCGGCGGGTGCTAGGTCGGCGGGTGCCAGGTCGGCGGGTGCTAGGTCGGTGGGTGCTAGGTCTGCGGGTGCTAGGTCGGCGGGTGCTAGGTCGGCGGGTGCTAGGTCGGCGGGTGCCAGGTCGGCGGGTGCTAGGTCGGTGGGTGCTAGGTCGGCGGGTGCCAGGTCGGCGGGTGCTAGGTCGGCGGGTGCTAGGGTCGGTGGGTGCTAGGTCGGCGGGTGCCAGGTCGGCGGGTGCCAGGTCGGCGGGTGCCAGGTCGGCGGGTGCTAGGTCGGCGGGTGCTAGGTCGGCGGGTGCTAGGTCGGCGGGCGCTAGGTCGGTTGGTGCTAGGTCGGCGGGTGCTGGGTCGGCGGGTGCTAGGTCGGCGGGTGCTAGGTCGGTTGGTGCTAGGTCGGCAGGCGCTAGGTCGGTGGGTGCCAGGTCGGCGGGCGCTAGGTCGCTGGGTGCTAGGTCGGCGGGTGCCAGGTCGGCGGGTGCCAGGTCGGCGGGTGCTAGGTCGGCGGGTGCTAGGTCGGTGGGTGCTAGGTCGGCGGGTGCTAGGTCGGCGGGTGCTAGGTCGGCGGGTGCTAGGTCGGCGGGTGCTAGGTCGGAGGGTGCCAGGTCGGCGGGTGCCAGGTCGGCGGGTTTCAGGTCGGCGGGCGCTAGGTCGGTGGGCGCTAGGTCGGCGGGTGCTAGGTCGGCGGGAGCTAGGTCGGCGGGTGCTAGGTCGGCGGGTGCTAGGTCGGTGGGTGCTAGGTCGGCGGGCGCTAGGTCGGTTGGTGCTAGGTCGGGCGGTTCCAGGTCGGCGGGTGCTAGGTCGGCGGGTGCTAGGTGCTAGGTCGGCGGGTGCTAGGTCGG
>BMAR01000041.1:600000-799122 GCA_021605115.1 Astrephomene gubernaculifera
GGTGGCAGACGCAGCAGCGGAGAGGTCGAAGCTACGCTTTCTTTGTATACGCCTCGTTACCTCACGTTAGGATTCTGGATTTGGCCAGGGGAAATTGATAGACATGTTCACTGGGCAGCAGGCGCGCTACGGGGCTGGTTTGGTCTGCTGCTGCGCAGCCTATCCATCCTAGACGTACTATACGCAACGCGGCATTGCCATATGTTGGGCCCACGCCAGCCTTCCTCATTTTTGCAATACAGCTGACAGACCGACCCAGGGGCCACTAATTGCCTACAACCGAAGGCTCGAACCTACCTATCAATGCAGTTTTTTTGCCACTCCCGGCTAGCTTTAGACATGCCTTGCTCACCTTTCCTCTGCTCATCTCTGTGCTGCTTCTGCAGGCGAGCGCCGGCGGAAGTCGGTCCGCGGCTGCATCGTGTCGCCTGACCTGTCGGTGCTGAACCTGGTGATCGTCAAGAAGGGCGAGCAGGAGCTGCCCGGCCTGACGGACGAGGAGAAGCCCCGCATGCGCGGCCCCAAGCGTGCTAGCAAGATCCGCAAGATGTTCAACCTCTCGAAGGAGGACGACGTGCGCAAGTGAGGCGGTCAAGCTGATGGGGGCGGGGGGGATATGGGGCATGTGCGAGTGATGATGTGGGTCAGCGGTGTTGCATGGTCAAGCTGCTTCTGTTCTCCGGCATGGACCGTACGGCAAGATGACTTAACATCCTCGATGCCCTTCTGCTGACCCGTAGGTACGTCACCATCTACTCTCGCGAGCGGACGGACAAGAACGGCAAGAAGCACCGCAAGTGCCCCAAGATCCAGAGGTGGGCAGGGAGTAGAGTGCATGGGGTATGTGTGTTGGGTGGTGCAAGTAGGGGGCCTTCTGCTCAATGCCATGCACATTGAATCAGCCCAGGTTAAGTGCATATGAGCTTAAATGGAGGTCCATGGGAAAACTACGCATGGGTAGTGCACGTCACCCGTCCTGCCACGTGATCACAGTATCAGTGACAGGCATCTAGTGGCTATTGTAAACACCATCTATAAGGTGTTACGACATCAACCTGCGTTTCATCACTTCATGCTCTTTCAATCTGCCACCGCATCTTCACGTTTTCTCGCCTGTCCGCCCCTCCTCCGCGGTCCCGCAGGCTGGTGACCCCCGCCGCCCTGCAGCGCAAGCGCGCTCGCAAGAGCCTGAAGAAGCGGCAGCAGGAGAAGAACAAGGCGGAGGCCGCCGAGTACCACAAGCTGCTCATGCAGCGCCTCAAGGAGCAGCGCGAGCGCCGGTAAGAGGAGGAAAGAAGCTGAGGGCACAGGATGGTGGTAAAGGAATATATTAACGGGGAAATGTTTGGAATTTCCAACTCGGTGATGGGGCACGAGTTAGAAAGGGTGATCCTAGGTATTGCTTTTGTTGCTTCGCTTCTCCTAAAACGCATCTTTTCTTCCCGCCCCTTGCCGTACAGCTCGGAGTCGCTGGCCAAGAAGCGCGCCATGCGCATGGCCAGCCAGGCCTCCAAGGAGGCTTAGTAAGCCTCGGAAGCTGCAGCAGCAGCCTGCGAGCAGCAGCAGCACCTGCCGTCCACCTATGCCGGACTGTGCGTGCAGCGGCGTTCCGTCGTGGCCGCGGCGA
Source organism: Astrephomene gubernaculifera (assembly GCA_021605115.1). NCBI lineage: Eukaryota > Viridiplantae > Chlorophyta > Chlorophyceae > Chlamydomonadales > Astrephomenaceae > Astrephomene > Astrephomene gubernaculifera. Next base: position 601,628 of record BMAR01000041.1, read on the forward strand.
CTGCCGCTGCTGCTACAGCTCCGCACTCTCTGCGTCGCTGTTGGTTTGGGGAGGGAGGTTTGATATAGCGACGTAGTGGAAAGGTGTCGGTGGTGCGTGGTATTGTGTGGGACATTGGGGTTATGGCAGGACCTGAACCGGCACCACATCGGTGTTGCCGTGTGTTGCACCGGCGCTCGGGAGATGTAATTTCGGTTTTGCCGACTGACTGAAAGAGTCTGGTTATGAACACGCAAAACGCTGCATCATACCCACACCACGAGAAACGCAGAGAGGCAGTCCAACCCTAACCCTAAAACCCCAGTTACGGCTTGGTTCTGTTTAATTTAGCGGCATTCAAGTGATAGGCAACATCAAGTGATAGGCAAGGTGCGGACAGCCGCTAAATCGCACATATCCAGCGAGCCTCCTTGCCAGCATCCGTGACCTTTAGCAGTACTTTCTGAGAAACAACTTTTGAGCCCCATCATTGCCACTTTCCGAAGAGCTGCTGTGCTGAAGCCCGAATACTTCGCAGGTTACACCCATACGTGGCACACACAATCTGCAGCACACGTGCTTCCGTCACAGTCATGCAGCATAAACCTAAAACACTTTTACAGCCTCCTTCCAGCACCGTCACGGGGGCTTGTAAGGGCAATCATGTGTTGGCAACAGCTCGTCCTTACTGGCACACGACCAACACGCAAAAATCCCAAATTGGCGCGGTATATAAATGGATGACAACTGCATGGGTGGCATCAGAAAACTACCGAAACCCGTGAACTGGAAAGACCCAAGCCCACCAACAGCATCATGCATGACTGCAGATTGCAAACTTCAGACAATTCGCACGGTCGGTTACGGAACAACCCGCCGTACAGCCCCTGCACTTGTCCACAAAACAGCTCGTAAAACGCAAAACGCATTCCTCGCGACAAGGAAGAAACGCAACAGGCAGGGTATGAAGCCTTTTAAACCAAATTATGATGTGTACACATGGCACCATGCTTCCGCACTGATACCCCCCTGCTGAAACTGGAACGTCCTGCATACAAGTACTCATAAGACCAAAGGTCAATGACCCATGGTTCACAAAACTGGGTGCTTTTCCAAATCGTTGCTCGTCCAACCAACAATGGCAATCAATGATTACGCAGACATATACGCACTACTTCAAATCACAGCTAAAGAGTAATACATAGCGGCGCTCCCAACCGACAAAAAGAACGCAAGGTCTCAGTGGGTTTAAGAATCCTGAATCAACAAGCCTGAATCATAAATCCTTTGCGCCATGCAGCCCGCTCTACACAGCGGGAAAACTGTATGCGCTTGCACCTCTCATGGGGCCATGTCCACTACCACACCACCGCAACCACCGCTCCCAAAACACACCTCACATCCCTACTTCCGCATCGCCTCATTCGCCGCCAACCCAATCCCAACCATGCCGATACCCTCACCAACCGTCACGCAACCGCCATCCCCACCATCTCCCGAGGACGAGGGCGTTGTTACCAAGCCCGCCAACGACGTCCCAACCGACGGCTGCTGTGACAGCGGTTGCGGTTGCGGCGGTTGGGCTCCCCGCGAGGAATTGCCGGCGGAGGGGTTCCGTACGGAGAGGTCAAGTCCGGGGCCGCCGTTAGCCCGGCGCTCCATGTCGTACACCGCCATCAGTACGTCACTCTTGGTAGGCACCTAGGGGGCGTGGGAGTTGTATACGAGGTACAAGGGGTATAAGAGGTATGTGGTAGGGGGTAACCTTCCCACGACCCAGCTTTACCCCTTACCTTGGAGCTGTGCACGTTGACCGCTCCCGGCGCGTTGAACTGCCCGCACGCCGCCAGATCCATCCCCGCCGCCTCCTTGTCAGCCCCCACCCGCAGCAGCCCCGCGCGCCGCAGGCACCAGAACAGCCCGGCCATGTTGGCCGCTGACCAGCCAGCAATCACCGCGATCGCAATCACCTGGGGGCAGGGAGGCATGGGGGCATGGGGGCAGGGGGGGAGGGAGGCATTCGCACGAGCGAGGGCGTGGTGGCGTGGGGGCAAGAGTGCGTTCGAGCGGGCAAGATGGGAGCCGGGTGGGGCACGGGACCATGCGCACCCCCGCACCGCCTGCGCATGAGCGCGTGTGATCTGGAAGCCGGGCGAGTCAGCAGCAGCAGCAGCAGCGTCGAAACCAGCCACCGTTCCTACGGCAGGCGCCTATCCTCCTCCCAAGCACCATCCCCTTCCCACCTCTCCTCCCCCACCTCCTCCCCATCCCCTCGTCCCCACCCCTCCGCGCACCTGACACAGCAGCAGCTGCGCATGGCCCCCATAGAACAGCCCCATGCGGTGGTGCCCCGCCGCGATGCCGTACACCTGCTCCACGTAGCTCTCCCGCGCCATTAGCCCCACCCACAGCAGCCCCCAGGCGCCGCAGCAGCCGTGCAGCGGGAAGGCGCTGACGGGGTCGTCCACCCGGAGTACCTCCAGCAGGGCCTCGCCGCCCTCGCAGACCAGCGCGCCGATGCAGCCGCAGATGATAGCCGCCCTGAGAGGGTGGAGGGGGGGGGGGTCAGATTAGGCCAAACCATATGAAACCACAAAAAGGGCAAATTGGGCCCTGAGGGGGGTGGGTCATGTTTCCAGCCCCTTGCAAATTACCCCGGTACGTAACCCCATGTGCATTGCCCCTTCCATGCTCCCCCTGCTCCCTCCCCTCCGCTCTCACCACGGCTCCAGCACCGAGCAGCCCGCCGTCACGCTGACCAGCCCCGCCAGCGCCCCGATGCATGTGGTCAGCAGGTCCCACAGCCGGTGCCGTACGTAGCCCAGCAGCAGGCAGGTGAGCGCGCCGGCGCAGGCGGAGAGGGTGGTGGTGACGGCGGTGCGGGAGACGACGGTGGCCTGGGGGGGGGGGAAAGATGGGAGGAAGGGGAACGGGAATGTGGAGGAAGAAAATGCTCATCAGGTGACTTATCGTGGTTGTGCCGTTAGTCGGGCAAGCTTCACTGCTTCTTAGTCTTTTTCTTTCCTTCCCATACCCCAAATCCTTACCGAGCTGTAGGTGGAGATCTCCAGGCGAGATCCAGGGTTGAAGCCGTACCAGCCAAACCACCTGCGCCAGGGAGGGAAGAAGAGGGGCCGGGTCCGAGGTCAAACAATACGACCGGGTATACAACCGGGTTGACAGCAACAGCCGCACGGTAGTTAAGCTCCCCGCTTTTTACTTACCCCCCAATCTCTAATTTAACCCTTGCCTTCCCGCTTCCCCCGCCCGCCCACCCGCCCGTCCCCCTCCCACCCGACTCACAGCAGCAGTGTTCCCATGAGGTACAGCTGCGGCGCCGCAGTGGCCCGGTAGAGCTGGCTGGAAGGCTGGCGGGAGGAGGGGGAGGAGGAGGAGGAGGGGAAGCGGCCCACGCGGGGGCCCACGAACACAGCGGCTACCAGGGCCGCCATGCCGCCTACCAGATGGACAACTCCTGGGAGGGCGGGGGATAAAGATAAATGCACCAACGGAGTCCCAATCCCGGATGCAGTGAGCGCATTCGGAGACCCTATCCTAGAAACACAGGGAGGGGGGGAAAATTATATAAAAGTGAAACAACGAATCCCAATCCCATGGGGGAGGGAGCAAGGGGGAGGGGAAGGGGGCGTTCATAGGCAACGTCATCCGTTCCGAAGGAAGCCGCACACGCCTAGTGAAGCCCTGTCACAGCACACGGTACGTGACGCCCTGTCACAAGAACCCATTGTACTCCTTCATCAGGTAACCTCAACCTCAACCTCAACCTCAACCCGCCCGCCCCCCCCACCTGATCCCGCATAGTCGATGGCCCCCACCCCCAGTATCCGCCCGCCCTGCTTGTGTGCCCCCAGCCAGCCCTGCGGAGACCACAGCCAATGAGCCACCACCGGGTACACCCAGGCGGGCATGAAGGCCTGGGGGGGGGGGCGGGGGGGAGGGGGAGGGATAGGGGGGGTGGAAGGGAGGATTTAGGGTTTTGAAACCCTAAAACCTAAAAGAGGAGTACACCCGGGCGGGCACGAAGGCCTGAGGAGGGGGCGGCCGGGATGGGGAAGAGGGATGAGGAGGGGGCAAAAGACTGGGGGGGGGGCAAAACCCAATGTGTTGTATGGGGAGGGGGCGGCCGGGAGGCGGATGCGTTTCTGTGGGGACTTCAACTTCCGGCAATAACAGTATGTTCCGACTCACGGCCCGTTTTCTTAATAAGTATAGAGATATGTGTCAACTTGTCACGAAGTGAAAAGTTCACTTATTGCGCAAGCTACCGATCAGCGTGAAAGCGATGTCGTACATTTCAGTGGTCGGTGGCTTTCTCGCAGAGGCTGTGCCTGGTTTCTTAACTTGCCACAGTACCACTTCATAGGCAAGAGGTGCCGTCCTTCTGCCAGGACGGGCCCTATGAACCCACCCACCCACCCGTGTAGCCAGCGCCGGGCGCCGTATAGGGACGGCTGTTTTTCCTGGCACTATGGGTTTGGGCTCGCCTTGTGTGGCTCGGTTATCCTGGTATCCAGCCGGCAGGCCCCACCGGGCGCCGCTCCGGGCCGGTGGCGCATCACCTTAGGTCTAGGGTTATGCTGAGTTCAGCGTGTCGTTTGTTGCGTTGTCACCCAACCACCCCACGGGCCGCGCCGGGCGCCGGGTAGGGCCGGCAGCCGGTCCCGCTGGTGGCGACAGGTTGGGTGGCACGGTTTGTGTTGCCGGGGTGCACACGGCGGCCTTCTGCCGGGGATGCACCCGCGGGCTAGGAAGTGCAACCTTGCTTGGTACAGTCGGCGACTTATGCAAATTAAATAAATGGGGGTTCGTGAGTGGTCCCAGGTGGACCGGACAATGGGACATGTTGTGGGTTCCGCTGTAACGCTGGGAGGTAGCGAGCAATAAGTCGAGAATGCGAGTTACACAATTACCGCAAAACGAGGGCGATCGATCCGCCGTACCGCGTAAATGGTGTACGACGCGAAGGTTGCTCGTTCCGCGATGGAGCCCGACAGGATGGTGGTTGCAGCGGAGCAGAAGGACCAGTTCCACACGAACAGGTGCCAGGGGAGGGGGCCGGAGGGCTGGCCGGGGCGGCCGTCGGTGGCACTGAGCGCGAAATCCCAGTAGCCGATGAAACCTGAAAAGGGTTGAGGTATGAAAAGGTTGAGGTATGAAAAGGGTTGAGGTATGAACAGGGTTGAGATGTGACGTGTAAAGTGGTTGAAGGGGGAAGGGACGTGTGTGGGGATTGGGAAGGCGTCGATATGGATGAACCCCTCGCTTTACGATGGGCCGTGTGGACTTCTTCTTTGCAACGGTAGGTGATGCAACGCGTACGGTAGAGTGCAAGCGACATGGACACGCGCTCCCTTTGCGGCTCCTTTTCTCCTGCCGTCCACTCCAACCACCACAACCACCTCCTGCCGTACTTACCGTTGCCTCCCGTGCCGCTCCGGGTCCCGAAGGCGAACGCGTACCCGATCAGGTAGAACGCGATGCCGGCGATGCAGGTGTCGAAGAAGTTCTTGAGGAAGATGGACACAATGTTTTTGGGACGAACCACTCCCGCAGCAAACAGCGCGAAACTGGGAGGAGGAGGAGGAGGAGGAGGGGAAAGAAACAAAAAAGGATATGAGAGGTGAGGCACAGTCCCAGAGGAGGAAAGGAGGGAGGGAGGTTTAGGAAAAGGCGGGAATGAAGCGCCCGGAGGGAGGAAGGGAGAAGGCGGGGAGGAAGGAGGGAAGGGAGAGGGTGAGAGGTTGCTCTTGACGAGGACAAGCCCCAAGCCAGAGCTCAGCACTGTACAATCAGGAACAGGCTGTAGGAGGCGGTTATACGGCAGCCGGGTAGAATAAGAACTCAAGCGTCCGGCCCTACCCCTTTCGCCCCAATCAACTCCACATAGACTTACCCAAGCTGCATGACGAAAACCTGTGAAGGGGGCCGGCACACGGAGGGCGTACGGAAAAGGAGGAGGGAGGGAAAAGTGGGAGGCTGAAGTGGACCAGAAGGGAGGCAGGAAACGAGGAAAGTACATTTAGTATAGAACTAGCTCCGAAACGGGCAGTGATCTGCGTTGCTCGACATTCCGCAAGTTGCGTGCTAATCTGTGCCAGGCCCAGACGTCCCATCCGCGTTTGCGTTTTCCCACCTGGTAGGCCGACGTGAGGACGAAGCTCACGTCCAATCCGTGTTCCACTTGTTTTAGCTCATCTTGTGTTTGCCGCAGCTGTCCCACCATCCACTGGGTTACTGCGGCATCAGGTCCCAAACTCGCAACGGCCAGACCGTTGCAAATCGACGAGGCATCGACCGCACTATTTCCCACGAGCTGTAGGACGCGCGAGTAATCCGAATTACTGCAGCCCGACATCTACATAATGGTAAATGAATGTGTTGGAAGCGGATTTAGACGGTAGCTAGAGGAGGCCTGAGCAGCGGCGGTCTTAAGTCGGCATGGGAAGGGGTTGAGTGCAAGGATAACCTAAGCAGGCGATGAATGCAAAAAGAGATAGAGGTAGGTGTCCGGCAAACAGCTTAATGGTCGCTTACGGAACTGAAGCGGACTTGCAAAGGCTTACCTAAACAACCCTCGAGTGTGTCGCAGTCACACCCTGTAGCCGCCGAAGCCCCCTCTACTCCGATGACAATGAGTACACAATGAAACAAGGGCCAGATGCTGTTAAGGCGCGTCCGCTGGTCTGCGCGCCGTAAGTTCCTGCTGTCCTCTCCCGATGTACCGATAGCGGAAAGTTGGTATTGCGACCTCCTGTGTCAAGCAAGCCGACAAGCGAACACTTTTGGCGATTTGGGATTGCTTAGAGTGAAAGTCGTTAATCTTTCTCGTTTCTGGTGCACCAGAGGGGCCACGTGAAAGTGACCCCAAGGGTTTCGTCGGCCATTTAGCCTAGGTTGGCCTAGAAAAAAACCTGCTATGTAGCATGATCTAACGAATCAGATAGCCAATGCGTTAAGGGCGCATTGTAACCTATATTCGTATCCTCAGGAGGCCACCCCCATCGCTCAGTGCGTAACGGTATCCTGTGCCCTCAGCGTCCTCTCGCACCAGTAATGCTTCGTGTCAAAAAGCTCGAGCGTTCCCGTAGGTTGCCAGGCGCCGCAGGTATCCACCAAACACCCTATATTATTTGTAAGCAGGATCAGATACTTGTGGCGGACGAAGTACCAGAAGAATTAAGCTATGTGTATGCTTAAAAGCAGTACAATGCATCTTAAGCTTTGCTCGGCACTTGAGCGCCTACAGTACAAGTTCGTTATTGCGGATCGTTGCGCCCGACGCACGCCAGTCCAATATCCACGTCCTAACCTCATAATGAGTAGAAACTGCTGAAGTTGTCGACAAGTCGCTAACACGTGTATATCGCTTACCGTAAGTGGCGCTTACGGATTGGTCGACCATGTCGGCATCACCCACGTGACTCGAGTATGGTTACATTCACTTACATAGGGAAATACAGCTGCATTGCCAGAATCACACGCTCGGACGGATAGGTGGCCTTTGTAGCAACTCGCTTGCGGCATTTGCCATGGCAAGGCTGGAATTGCGCCGTTCGGCTGTTTGCCGCCCAAAAACAGGCACTCCGACGAGGTTGCTGCCCCTGTTAAAAGCAGCTCAAAGATCTAGGAAAGCGGTTATGAGGCCGAGATGGCTTAATGGAAATGTTGCACGATGGCATCACGTTGGCCAGGGATGTACTACTGTTGCGGTAGTCAACTGTATCGCAACGCATACGCAGCGAGCATAAAGGACGGACAATGTAGATGCTCATGCTCCATCATAGAGTCACACATAGAGTCATTCGCCACCTCCTCCTTACATAGCAGCGGCTGTTGCAGCAGCAGCAGAACCAGCATGTTAGTATGCCTCAAATTACCGGTACCCCAAGATTCGGGTCTCCAGGGCTCAAGTACGGCAAGCACGCCCTGCCGTGTAAAGCCGTTACAGAAAATACGGCACAAACCGCCTCAATTCTCCTCCTCCTGATTCTCCTCTCTCTCCTTTAAACCTCTCCCAGGATTAGTCTTCTCTTCTTTTTGTTGTTTGTCCCTTCTTCCGCGGCTGGTGGGGTGCGCGACGAACCAGGCAGCCACCCAATGCACCCGCACCCAGGGGAGAGCGGAACGACACAATCGGTCTGTCTGAAGCAGCAGCAGCCGCAGCCGGTCTGAAGCAGCAGCCGCAGCCGCAGCCTTAGGGGCTCCACCTGTTCCAAACAGCCCAAATAGCCCAAACGCTGGTTGCGAGAACATCACAGTTGGCCTGATTAAGGCCTAACAACCACACAGCGCTCCCGCCGCATGGCTCTGAGCCGCACTGCATGTGCAATCCCCACATCACCCCGCCTCGGCCTCCGCTTCCCATGCCCTTCCTGGCAGCCATCCCTAACTCCTCCATCCTGTCTTCACTTCATGCCCTATCACCCTTCCACTCCTATTATAACGACGATTGAGACGAGCCAACACATTACCATCGCACGCGTGATTCACAGCGCTCTCCTCCTCACCTCCGCCTCTCTCCCCATGTGCCCCCACATCTCCGCATCCCTGATTCCCCGCGGCTACCCCCGCTCGTTATTCCCCGGCACAGCCAGGGTCCCCCGCACAGGACGTTCCTGTGCCCCCAGCAGCTGCGTCTTCACTTGTTTTGTGCCATGTGGGGTCAACGGCTGTCGAATCATGGGTGCATCGAGCATGAGCAATCAGGAGAAGAGTAATCAGAAGAGTAAGCCGGGTAATGTTCACACCCCTACAGCCGCCTGCTGCTGCCTGCTGCCTGCTACGCTTCGCCCTTTTCATGTTCATCACACACACCGGGGGCCCCTGGCGTATCACCCTTCCTTCTTGCATGCCTCGACACACCCCTCTCCCTTACTCACACCCCTCCTCACCCGCCCTGCTTCTCTCACCCCGCTACGAGCCATACCTACTTCACGCAACCAGCACTCAATTCATTCAAACCCCACAGCAATTCAACTCACCATTCGCCCTACACCGCCCCATTCACCAAACTCCACCCACATTACCAGTCCGTGTCAACCTCCTGCTGCTAGAGTACCACCTCACCGTACGACACTCCGGCAAACCCTAGAGCCACACAGCACCGCCCCAACCCCCACCAGCTTCTCCGTTGCTTCGCTTTTCAACTATTTTTAGCCCCACAATCTCCAGCAGCGCCTGTACTTCTCACCCAACAATCCCCAGCAGCGCCTGTCGTACCGGAGGCATGGCGACCAGCACCGTGGACAGGATGCCCACCAGCGAGTAGCTCAGCGCGCAGAAGGGCAGCGCCTCGGGCTCCTGGGGGGGGGGGCACAAAATTAATGATAAGTGATAAGTGCAGCAGAGGGGGAGGAGGAGAAGAGGGCAAGGAGAGGTGGAGAGGAGAAAGTGAGGAGGGAGAGGAGTAATCGACTTGTAACGACCGTTGCGGGAAAGGAGAGGGAGGGGAGATGAGAGAACAAGCAAACATCGAGGCGGGATTGAAAGGTACTACTCAAATACGGTACTCTATACCACATTCCTCCCTCTCCTCCTCCCTCCCTATCCCCCTCCCTTACAATATGACTATACCCTCACACATCCAGCAACAGCTATTTAAGCAGTTTTTGAATTACGGTTCAGGTTTGGTCACCTCTGTTTTGCCTGTACTCGCGGTTCACATGCAAACCTCTCCCAATTGCTTGCTCTTGTCCTACTCCACTACACACTCCTACAATCCAGCCAAATGTGGTCTTTCCAACCTCTCCTCCCCTGCCCTACCTTGGAGGTGAGCGAGGCGGTCCCCAGCCCCCCCGCGGTGGCCGCCGCTGCCAGCCCGCGCGCAATGGTGTCCTTGAAGCCCGCCAGCGTGAGCAGGTTGGGGCCAAAGTTGGCACCCAGCAGACCTGGGGGTTGGGGAGGAAAAAATGGGGAGGGGGGAGGGGGGGAAGCGGGGGTTGGACGGGGGGGGAGGTGGGGGGCAGGAGAGGAGGCGGTGGGGAAGGCGGTGGAGGTTAGCGCGGGGTGCTAGCAAGCAAGCATTACACCGCACTGCTTGGTGGTGGTTGAGGCCGTTAGGCGGGTGTCGTACGGAGCTGACGAAATGGCCCAAGCATGAGAGCGAGGGGGGTCAAAGACCTTATCAAACCATAGGAACCACAGGTTGGGGCAAGACAATGGGGATAGGAAGCGGCAGGGTGGCTCCAAGCCCTCCGCCCCAGTGCGTGTATGGTCGCGGCGCACCAGCAGCAGGACCATGCACCGTATACACCCCCTAGCAGACAGCCCACCCTCCTAAACAACCCGCCCTAAACAACACGCCCTACCCTGCAGCAGCACTGCCGCAGCGGTGATGGGCAACGGCGCGTCCAGCTGTCCCGCGATGGGCAGTGCCAGGGCGACGGTAACGGAGCGGGGGATGAGGGCGCGGGCCAGGTCTGCATGGGTAAGCGGGGAGGCAGGAAGGGAGGGAGGGAGGGAGGAGAGGGGCGGAAGGTAAGTAATAGAGCCGCATGAAAATGCGGATGGACTGAGAGGCGGAGTGATTGGCTGCATCCACAGAGCGATCATCCCCACCACCATCACCACCACCCACCCACCCACCTGTGCTGAGCACCAGTGCCTTGGCGGCGAAGGCGGTTGAGAAGAAGGAGAAGAGCGAGGAGAGCAGAGTGGCACCCAGGATCTCGGGGGCGTGGCGGCGCAGGGTCTCACGCTGGGAGGGAGGGGGAGAGGCGGGAGAGGGGAGAGAGCAGCAGGAGAGGGCTAACGCGTATGGGATTCTTCGCAGCCCGGTCTCTGTAAAGGGGTGGGAAGGGGAGTTAGCTAGGCCACTTAGAGGTCCGGTGCCATAGCGTGAGAGGAGTCAGGTGGTTCCTGAGTTGGGCTTGTTCGGGAGCTGACAACGTAACAGACCTCATCTCGTTCTCATCCTTTCTTCCAGTCATCATCTTCTGGTTCTTCTCCTACCGTCTCGGTAAGCACTTCCTCGAGGCTTCTCCTTTCTCTCGTCCCTTCGTTCCTCCCGCAGCCCCCCCCCAGCCTCACCTGCTGGTAGATCCTGAATCCAAAGCTCACGATCACACAGCCCAGGAAGGCCATCAGGAAGTCCCCCGCGCCCATCAGCCCCGTCCCCTTGGTGTGGTACAGCTTGAGGGCAGTGTCGTACGACACGCCGAACACGCTGCCGTGCAGGGCGGCACCGGCGTTGGCAACCAGGGCAGTCACCACCACGGGGTGCAGCAGACCCTGGGGGGGGGGTCAAGAGATATACCAGAACTGGTTACGGCAAAAACGGCGAAGCACTGGGGGATAGAGTGGGGGGGCCATGGTGAAGGAAAAGAGGAAGTGAAGCACTGCATAGCCTGTGTTGGATGTGCCATTTCCTTGTTCCTTTCCCCCACCCCCACCCCCACCCGACACACTTGGTTATCTTTCGGTTTGATCCCTCCCCACCCCACCCCCACCCCCCATCCTCCCAGTTGCTGCACACATCGTTTATTTCCCCACTCCCACCCTCCCCCCAGCCCCCACCCGCACCCCACCTGAAGCGTCTTGGGCACCGCATTCCCCAGCAGGTACCCCCCCACAGTGGCCGCCAGCCCAAACGGCAGCGCCATGCGAGCCCCCAGCTCCGACCCCGGCCCCCCCACAGCGGTGGCGGCCAGGGCGGCGGCGCCCACCGCCCCCCAGGCGACAAAGTGCGAGGGCAGGAAGGGCGAGGCGGGCTTGGCCTTGGTGATCTCCTTGTTCTCGGTGCGCACCACGGCGCGAATGAAGACGGTGATCTGGGGGGAAGGGTGAGGGATGGGGGGAAGGGCGGGGAGTAGAGGGGTAAGGGTGAGGGTGAGGGAAGGAGGGAGCTGCACGGGGCTGGTTATCAACATATTTAATTCCCCCCACACACACCCCTTCCCCCCTCCTCGCCCACCTGCGCGGTGAACAGCAGGGTGCCCGCCATGCCGGCTGACAGGATGAGCAGGATCTTGAGCAGCTCGGAACCTGGGGGGGGGATGGGAGGGGGGGGGGAGGGATTGGAAAAGAAGGAAACCCATGTGTTGGGGGAGGGATAGGGAGGAGAAGTGGGTGGAGGGGGAGCAAAAAAGAAATTCCAAAGTGTGGTGTGATAAGAGACGGGAGACGGGTGTTCGCATGTTATGAAAACTGGCCCGCATTCTCGTCCCTACCCGCAATCCCTCCTCCCTACCCGCGATCCCTCCCTCCCTACCCCCCTCCCTCCCCCCTCCCCCCTTCCCTTCCCCCGCGCGTTATTAGTGCCTCCGAATGCGCTCACTGCATGAGTCGGGATATGGGATTGGGATTCGTTGTTTCACTTAATTTTCCCCCCCTCCCTCCCTCACCCCCCCTCCCTCACCCGCAATCCCCTTGAGCGCCAGCGGCAGTGTCACCAGCGACGCCACGTAGAACAGCGGCAGCCACTTGGCAATCCAGTTGAGTGCGGGCGTGTAGAAGGACAGCACGCGCGAGGCGGAGGACTCGCCCACCGCCATCAGCACCGCCACGATACCGAACATGCCGCCCAGGGCGCTGGAGGGGGGAGGAGGCGGGGGGGGGAAGGAGAGGAAAACGTAGGCGGCGTGAAAAGTAGGCGGCGTGAAAAGGAGGAGATGGAAGTGAGGAAGAGTGAGGGAAGCGAAGGAGAAGAACGAAGCGAGGATGGCCACAGGCCTCCACACTTGCTTCCCCCCCCAAGGTCCCATCCCCTTCCCTGCCTCGGGGCATTGGGATTCGGATGCGCATTCACGACTTCTTCTGCCTCTGCTTCACCGCCCCCCTCCCCCTAGTTCACCGCCCCTTTGCCCCCACACATCAGGTCTTCAACACATTGGGTATTCTTCTTTTCCCCCCCACCTGGGGAATGTGATGCGTGTTGCCTCCCCCCACCTAGGAATTCCCCGCCCCTCCTCCACCGCCCCCCTCCCCCCACCTGGGGAAGGTGATGTGTGCCGCGGTGAAGACCTTCTTGATGGCCATGTCCAGGGCGTACAGCGTGCCTGGGGGGAGAGGGAGGGAAGGTGGAGGGGAGGGGAGGGGAGGGGGAGTGAGGGACAGGGGCAGGGAAGGACGTGCAGTTGGGGCTACAGCGCACTCACATCACCCTGCCACCCTGCCCGCGAGCAAGAGAGCGAGCGGGTGCCAGTAGTGCTCCGGCACCGGAGCTGTACTGCCACCATGCTACCTCCCTTCCGCCCCCCTGCCGCCACACGGCACCCTGTCTCCTGCCAGCGAACCAGGCTGCTCCCTCCCTCCCTGCTACCACTCTGCCTCCCAGCCCGCATGGCGCCACACAGCCCCCAGCCCGCCCCACTGCCACACAGACCGAAGGGAACCGCGTGCAGCGAGAGGGGTGTAGGGAGGCCTTAGGGAGGCACCAGCAGCACCCCTGCCTTTCCTCTCCACTCACATCGCAGCATGTCCCCCCTCACCTAGCCCCCCACCCTTCCCTTCTCTGCCCCAGATGCCCGGCTGCTCTACTTCCCTGCCCCCTCACCTAGCCCCTCCTCCCTGACCTCACCTAGCCCCTCCTCCCTGACCTCACCTAGCCCCTCCCATGCCTCCTGCCCCTCACCTAGCCCCACCCTTCCCTGCCCCCTCACCTAGCCCCACCACCAGCTTCACATACTCGCCCACCTCCTGCCCCACACCCCCCTCCTGCGGGGAGGAGGAGGAGGCGGAGGAGGCGCAGGGGGGCGCTGCCAGGGGCCGCCGGGCAGGCGGGGAGACGGAGGAGAGGGGGAGGGGAGAGGAAGCGTGCCTGGATGGGCATTGGGGGGTGGAGTGGGTGGGGCGGAAGAGGCGGGGAGCGAGTTAGGGAAAGAGAGTAGAGGTTCGGTTGCAGGGGAGAAGGGCAGGGGGCTGTGGGCAGGATGGTGGGTAGGGAGCGTGGCTGAGTAAGGGGGTGGGGATTGCGGATGGCGTGGAGCAGGACCGGGGCGGAATGGAAACATCCCTAACATGTGGATGGGTGGGGAGCAGGCAGCAGGCGATGGAGGGGTATGACAGGGCTGCGGTGGGGTCATTTGCAGCTGGGATGGAGATGTGGGGAAAATGAATGCTGGAATGAGGTCGGAAAGATAGACAAGGGTTTCCGTATCCTTCGTATGTTTAAGGGTTACATAGCTGCAAGATGTCCATCTGTAGACGCAAAGGGGCGTAGAAGGTCAGCAACGCGACGACTGCTAAGCTTGCAGCGAGCGTTAGCGACGAACGCTTGCAAGCCTTAAACAGGTGCCCTTAACAAGGCGAGACTGTAAAATTCATCTATGCGAGGTCCCAAACTATGTCTGTTGGTGACAATTTACCCACCGTGCATTGATCCAAGACCGCCCCTCAGCCTTGCGGGGCTGCGATTCGGGTACGCCTGTACACGGCGACGCAACGGCGAACACACAGGGATAACGCGGGCGTATTCGTTTATAATTATAATCATGGTCTAGCGCCAAGACCAGCTTAAAATAGTAGTCCGAACCTGATGTGTACACTGCGATCGTGTGCATAAGCGGCGTCCTCCTCGGCCCTGTGGCGCGATGAAGCCTGAGTCCTGATCCGTGTTGCGCTGCAACCTGCATTTTCCTTGCACGTTTTGGGCTAGACTTCGACTAGTGCCAACAATGGCGACGTCCCAGGTGGGTTTGATCGAATACGTCTCAACACGTTTAATAATGATGTTTTCGCATCATAGTCAAACGGCAAGTTTGAACTCCCGATGGGCCGTGGGCCCGCTGCCGTGCGCCGTGGATGCTGTGGATGTCCCCTCCCATTCCGCTCAGCCGAACACACGCAAGTTCTATTAGCACTTTTAACTCCATCTTTGTTTGTAGATTAGAATTCTTCCGATGTATTGCATGTGTCCTTTACGCAAAGCACACTCAAGCAAAGCATCCCGTTTGTCAGTTCTGGCCAAGCCGGCATTACATGACGTCTGGACACCTTCTGCTTTAATCCAATATAATGTGAAGAACGCGGCTATTCTCATCGCCTTTGGGGAGCGCTTGATGCCGGCATCATGCGACTCGACTTGGTAAGTTGTTAGCCGCGCGCTGTCCATAATGATACGATGACAACCCTATAGGTACGGTGACAAGCGAAGCAATTGTCACGGATCCTCTTGCTAGATTCAGACCCCTTGGCAAACAGCTGGAGTTCAATGGACAACTGCACTTAGCGACCAGCTTCGGCACTTCAGCGGGATATGCTCAGGTAACACAAGCGCGCTTGCTGCTGAAATGGCTGTAGCGCTACTTCACTGATTGGCGGTGTGGATCATTAGCATCTACACCAATGCGGCTCTGAAGCTACCGAGGCGAACCAACCCACAACCCATGCTTCATAGCTTGATCCGGATACCCAGTCTCCTTTTTTACTCCTAGAAACATGGCTGTCCAGTCTCACATTTGGTTATTCCGGCTCCCTATCGCTTCTGATGTGCACCCATTATTTCCGGACATGGCGGGAGCTCTCGCAGCTCCGCAGTCCCCGCGTCAGACCCTACACCCTATACACCATACGCCTAGGGGCTCTAAAGACTTTCCAATCGGCCCTGCAAGTATGCTGCGTCTCCCCGCCCTGGGCTGACCCGGCAGTGGCTGCAGCAGCCTCGGCCTCAAGGCTACATCGTCTTGCCCCAGCTGGATGTCCGATTCAATGGTCCAATCGTCTTAGTTCCTGCGCTGTCACTTAAGAGGACACACGCTCCAGTCGCTCCTTGAAGGCGGCCGCCATCTCCTCCGCCTTCTCGTACACCAGCTGCGGGTTGCGCAGCATGTCACCTGGAGGGGGAAGGGGACCGGGGGTTGGAGCAGGAGGAGGCCGAAGCGAGATTAACATGGCGGCAGCAGGTTTAGGTTGGGCAGCAGCACATGCAGTGAGATGAAGGGAGAGCGGTGTTGTGCAAATGCCAAAGTGGGCCATGCATGCAGGCGCACAGTGCACTTTCCTTCCCTTCCCTGCCACGTCATTCCCACCCTGGCCCCCACACCACACAAACTGTGGAGCCTGTCCAAAACGGTAGCTTGTTCACCACCCCACATCCACTCACTCACCTGGCGTGGGCTCCAGCTTCTTGGTGCTCAGCGTCACGCGGCCGCGCTTCCGATCCTGGCTGAGGACCATGACCTTGATCTTGTCGCCCTTCGCAAACACCTCCTCAAGACTGCGCACCTTCTCGCAGCTGATATGTTCCACGTGCAGCAGACCCACGATTATGCCCAGGTCAACGAAGGCGCCGTACGGCTTGACAGTCTGTACGACACCCTCGTACACGCGGCCAAGCTGAGGAAGGGGAGGTGGGGTAAGGAGGGGGACGAGAAGGTTGCACGACACCCTCAAACACGGGGCCGTGATGGCTGGGGTGGTGGTAAGGTAAGGGGTGCAAAAAGGGGGTGTAACTAGACAGAAGGGGGCAGGGAAACAGTAAGGAGCGAAAGGGGTGGGATTTGGCATGTCCACTGCTATGCGCTCCTCTGAAATGCGCTCCTCATTGAGGGCATATTGCCCCCCGCATGGTGACGCATGTGCTGGCAGTCCTGCATTGAGCATGGCACTCCAGCACCCCAGCCATGCATCCTGGCCAGCCAGCCAGTCAGCCAGGCCCCCACATCCCTGGCAGTCACGCAGCCGCCTGCCTCATAATGGGCAGCCTGCTGCCATGCAAAGCCGTCTGGCTGCCAGCCAGCCAGCAACGCGGTCGCCTGCCAGCCAGCAATCCATAGCAGCGCCATGGGGCCCTCCTGAACCCTCCCCCGTTTCTGCCGCATCGCCACACCCTCCCTGTCAAGCCCGCCCTCCCGTCCCTTCCGGTCCCTCTCCCAGCCTCCCTGCAGCACTTACTGCCGTACTGCTCCTTCAGGCGGCCTCCCACTGCTGCCAGCACCCTCCTTTCAGCAGCCATCCCATGGCTGCAGCACCCTTGCTCGAACCCCCCTCCTGCTGCATCGCCGCTGCTGCTTCAGTCCCAATCCAGCTCCCCCCCCCAAACCTGTCAGTCATATCGTCAGTGTCTCATTATATCATTCCCCCCCCCCCCAAACCTGTGGTTTCCTATGGTTCGGTGTGGTCGTTGATCCCCATACCTTGGGGAGGTCATCAATGGGCTCGGAGCTGCTGGCACGCGTTACAGAGGAAATAAAGGCGGCCGCCATCTCCTCCGCCTTCTCGTACACCAGTTGCGGGTTGCGCAGCATGTCACCTGGAGGGGGGCGGGTGCGGGGGGTTGGAGAGGGGAGGAGGTGGAAGAGGGAGGTAGCCGGATCAGGGATATCAACATGGGCGTTAGTGGAGGCAGCAGCTGTGGGTTCAAGGTAAGGGTAGCAGGGGGCGGTGCTGCACATGTGCCGAAGTGTGCCTGCGTCATGCATGCCCCCTGGTACGCCACGCGGACACACATCATACTCCTCGGCTCCTGTGGCGTTTCTGTGGGGACTTCACCTTCTGGCAACCGGAGGAGGTTGTTCCTTCTCGCCGCCAGTTTTCTTCGCACACATGTTCCTGCTTCCCCTCCACGTTATCCCGCTCTTCCCGGATAAGGAAGAGCTACCGGCTACTAATCTCTTCACCCCAAGAGTGTAGCCCGACCTGGCGTGGGCTCCAGCTTCTTGGTGCTCAGCCCCACGCGGCCGCGCTTCCGGTCATGGCTGAGGACCATGACCTTGATCTTGTCGCCCTCCGCAAACACCTCCTCAGGACTTTGCACATGCTCGCTGCTGATCTGGCTAATGTGCAGCAGACCCGTCACGCCGCCCAGGTCGATGAGGGCGCCGTACGGCCTGACGGACTGTACGACACCCGCAACCACGTCGCCGATCTGGGGTTGGGTGGGGGAGGGGGTGGTAAGGAAACGGGTGCAGAAGGTGGTATACTAAACAAAGAGGGGTTGGGAAACAGTAATGGAAGGGAGGACATGGGTAGGTAGGTAAGGACCAAAGCGTGCAAGCACATGGCTACAGCTACGGTAGTTACCGGTAGTTTCTTCCTGTTTACCCTCCCCACAGCCACACCAATTTGTACCACTATCACACCACACATTGCAATTTCTTTTTCCCCCCAGCCATTTAGCGCCCCTCCTTCAGCACCCCTGCTACTGCTGCAGCGCCCCTGCTGCTTCAGGGCCCCCATCCAGCCCCGTACCTCGAATATCCGGACGTCAGTGGGCGTGGAGGGCTCAATGGTGGGAATGTCGGAGGAGGCGCAATGGACCGGCGCCAGCGGCCGCCGAGCAAGCACGGAACAGGAGGCGGAGGCGGAGATGGAGGAAGGACAGGAGAAGCCGTGTCTGGCCGATTTGTTGGTTGGGGGTGAGGGGGAGAAAGAGACGGGGAAAGGAAGGCAGCGGTGGAGGTCCGAAAGCAGAGGCAGCACGCGACTACCGGCATAGGGCTATGGTACGAATGCCGTGGGGTTGTTTGCAGCTGGGATGAAATTGTCGAATGGGCTCAAAGGATTCGCCGAAGGAAAGATGAAGGACGACGTCATCAGGGTGCGCGGAAAATGCGCGACGGTCGACTAGCTCTTTAGCTATTTCGCAGTACGGAACGAGAGGAAATTTTTTGCAAGCGAGGGTTATCCAGCTGCAAGATCTACCAAGGCCTCCAGACGTAAGCCTTAATGGCAGTCAGAGTCAGCGAAGCGACGACTGTAACCTTGCAGCGAATGAACGGCTGCAAACCTTTAAGCGCTTACGCTTTGCAAGGCGTGGCCGTTAAATTTAATCCAGAAGATGTCAAAAGCTATATTGATTGGTGACATTCTACCCACCGTGCATTGATCCAAGACCGCCCTTCAACGTTGCATGACCACGACTCGGATACGCCTGTATGCGGCGACGCAACGTAACGTGAACGCAAAACGAGAATGCAAATACCGCCCCTTGACTGAATGGGGTTTGCTAGCGCAATATTGGCATAAGCGGTAGTCCCAACATGGACTCCCATCATGTGCGTACCGGTAAGCGGCGTCCTCCTCCGCCCTGTCGTGCAGTTAAGCCTGAGTCCTAATCCTTTTTGCGCCGCAACCTGCATTTTGCTTGCAAGTCTTGCGCTCGACGTCAAACTACTGCTAACACAACACCCCAGGTGGGTAGAACAGTGTACTTATCAACGAAAACGAGGCACTGCTAGGTTCGCATCATAATCCGTTCTTGCTGCAAGCAGCAAGTTCGAACTTCAGTGGGATGTGGGCCTGCTGCCGTGCGCCGTGGATGATGTGGATGACCATTCCCATTCCAAGTGCGATCCACAAACGCATTTGGATGTTCTTTTCTTGATGGAAGTGTAAGATTATCTGTCATATATACAGCGCGTACCCCCTACTCGAAAGACACGCTAGGAGCAATCCGTTTGTCAGGTCTGCCAAACCGGCACTGCAGGACACGTCGATGTCTTTTGCATTAAGGACATTAGCTTGCTAACAACGCGGCTTTTCTTGTTGCCCTACGGAAGCTTTTGGCACGATATCATGCGGCTTGCATCATTGTCGGCCGCTAAGTAATTAGTCAGCTGTGCCCTCTTCTCATTAGCCACAATGACAGCCAACGCGAATGCTGCGGGGCCGCTGGCTGGAGCCAGACCTCCCGGAAAGCCGCTGGTGTTCAAGGAGCATTGGACAGCCGCACTCAGCGACCAGCTTCGGCTCTTCGGCGTGCAACTGATATGTACCGGTGGTTCAAGCGCTATTGCAAAGACGGTTGTTGCGCCACTTGAGCGGATAAAGGTGCGCTGATATACTAACGATGTCGGTGGATCGGCGGTGCGAAAAAGACAACGGCGGTCTTGCATTAAAGGCTTTACTGTAATCCCAGGCTAGCACACGCACGTTGCGGCTCAACCATTAAGGTCACTGTTTCGCAGATGCCCACGTCGCGCATGGACGCGTCATCCATAGCTCCGTGCTGGGCATTATAGCAGCAGCAATTCGCGAGGGAGAGGTCGGGGGCATGAAGGCGGGATGCTGGAGGAGAAATGGAACGCCTATCCATGCGTGCTCTGCGACTAGACAGTCGCCAAGTAGTCAAAGCCAACCTTCTGGAACCTTTAGACCCGTGCGGTGGCCTGCAATCCATACTATACATACATACTTTGGCCCAGATCCCCCAAGCTTAACCACAGTTCCAACCTCCCAAACGAAATGTCGCCGTTGGATGTTTATCCACTCCTGTACATGTCATCTTGCACCACCCATGTCCCCATCCCCAACTCCGTCGCCCCCTTCCTCTACCCCACCACACGGGCACCACATGGTCTGCCGTACACCCTACCACAGTCACTGCATTATCACCCATGTCACCCGCCCTTTCGCCTCCCAACCTCGCGTTTCCTCCACCCTACCTACCTCTGGTTCCTCTCTGATCCGCCCCCCACCTCCCTTCTACCCCACCCCCTTTCTCCGCGCCCCACCTCTTTCCTTCCCCGCCTCCCTTCTACCCCACCTTCCTTCTCCGCCCTACCTCTTTCCTCCCCCGCCTCCTTCCTCCCCACCTCCTTTCTCCGCCCTGCCTCCCTTCCCTCCCCCCCCTACCACCTCAGATTCTGCGGCAGGTGCAGCACATGGCCTCCCTGGAGGGCGCTACTCGCTACTCAGGGGTGGGAGACGCGCTGGCTCGCCTGCCTTCGCGGGAGGGAGGATGGCGGGTGAGGGGGGCAGGGGGGCTGGTGCAGGGAGGGGGGCAGGGGGGCTGGTGCAGGGAGGGGGGCAGGGGGGCTAGGGCAGGGAGGGGGCAGGGGGGCTAGGGCAGGGAGGGGGGCAGGGGGGCTGGTGCAGCGAGGGGCCATGAGGGCCCTAGCACAGGGCTGACGGGCGGCTGGTGGGTGGTGGCAGGGTGCAGGGAGGGCGTGTTGTGGGGCTAGCACGGCTGTGCCTGGCAGCTAGTCGAGGGAGGCAGGGAGCTGTGAAGACTGTGGAATGGGTACAGAGGAGGAGTTGGAGGGGGCATCTGGGAGGCGCGGGAGGAGCAGGGCTAGGCGGTAGGCTGCTACTGCTGCTGCTGGCTTTCCTCGTGCTTTCCTTACCCCTGCTCCCCTGCTCCCCCGCTCCCCCGCGCGCTTCCTGCTGCAGGCTCTGTGGCGCGGCAACGGCGCCAACGTGGCGAGGCTGGCGCCGGATGTGGCCTTCCGCTTCGTGGTGCATGGTGGGTGGGAGGGGAGGGGGTTGGGGGCGTGCATGGTGGGTGGGGGGGGTACGGGGGTGTTGGGAGGGGCCGGGGAGCCAAAGATATACCAAACCACAAGCGGGGGTAAAGCAACGGGGATAGGAGGCGGCAGGGTGCCACAAGACAGGTGGAGGGTTAGCGGCCCCTACCGATATCGGTGGTTGGGTGGTTCTGGTGGTGGTAGTGGTTGGTGCAGGGTGGTGGGTGGGTAGGTAGCTGGGTGGGCGGGGGCCGGAAGGGAAGGGAACCGGACGGGCGGAGGGGAGGCTTAGCCCGGGGTGAGGCGAAGGCGCAAAGAGGCACAAGGCATGGAGCAGAGCAGCACTGCTCCCTATCCCGGGTACCTGAGGCGCTAGGGCGCTTGGGTGCCCCTGCTTGTGTGCATCTCGTGTGCGCTACCTTCCTCACGAAGGTATCCCCACTTAACCCCTTCACCTACCTCACACCTCACACCTACGCCTACCGCCCGCTCCACCTCACCCACCTCACCACCACCTCGCCCCTACTACCACCTCACCCACCTCATTACCACCTCACCCCTACTACCACCGTCCTCCCCACCTAACCCCCACCTAACCCACCTACCACCCGCCCACCTCACCCACCTCGCCCACCCCTCACCCCACAGACCAGTTCCGAGTCATGTTCGCCCCCATGGACGGCTCCCCACCGGGAGTACCGGAGAAGCTAGCCGCGGGCGCCGCAACAGGCATCCTCAAAACCGCGCTTTTCTATCCGCTTGATCTCTGCCGTACTCGCATCACAGCAGATCAATCCATTGCCCTGGCAACCCCACCAACACCAGCAGTGCCGGCAGAACCCGTATTCTACGCACGAATAGAGGGCCGCGACATAGCGGTGCCGCGACTTAAGAAGACGCCGGCGGCGGCAGCGGCAGCGGATTCTGCTGCGGCTAGCAGCAGTACGGCAACCGCTACAGCAACCGCCAGCAGCAGCAGTACGGCAACCGCTACCACCGCCACGGGTCGTACGTACCCCACCATTCGCGCCTGTTTGGCTTCCACTGTGCGATCCGAGGGGGTGCGAGGGCTGTACCGGGGGGCGCTGCTGTCGATGGGGGGCGTGGCGCCGTACCTGGCAATCAGGTGGGTGGAGGCGGGAGGGGGGAGGGGCGAGACTAGGAGGGGCGGGAGAATGGGTGGCGAGGATGGGAGAAGGGGCGGAAGGATGGGCGGGAGGAAGGGTAGAACTGGGGTGGCTGGGAGAATGGGTGGGACTAGGACGGATGGGAGGATGGGAGGGGTGGTGAAAGGGCCGGGGGTGTCAGTCGGGTGAAGGTAGGAGGGGCGCAGGATGGGTGGGACTTGATTGGGGTTCAGAATCTCCACAGTCTCTCAGGCCTCCCACCGCCTTTTCCGCTTTTCCCCCTTGCAATCGCAGTTTCACAATGTACGATGAGTTACGGAAACGACTGCCCTCGGACCGAGAGTCCACATCCTCGCTTTGGTAGGGAGGGAGGGGGGCTTTGGTAAAGAGTAAAGAGGAAGGGCGGGAAAAAGAATAATACCCAACATGTTGAATGAGAATGGCAAACAAGACGTCAAGCTGGGAAGGAGGGAGGGAGGGAACTGACTGCCGGCTAGGGCTCGTGTTAGCCTGGCTGTGAGGTTTGTGGCTCCCTGCTTGGCTGACGTGTCCTTCCAATAAGGTCAATGTGGTCGGAGACCGCCCTGACAGGGCCCACCATGTCACATCGCGTTCATCATCAATAAGGGCGGGGCTACTTGTACGCCGTACGAAAGGTGCTGCTACGAGAAAAAGGAGTGTTGAAGGTCGCAAATGTCGCAATCCCGCAACTTCGCGCCGACCCGGATAGCGCTGACGGCCTCTGATGACGCTGACGGCCCTAACGCAATTCTCCCCCCCCGCCCCCTCGCCCCCCCCATAGGTACCCCCTGGTCAAGATGGGGTGTGGGGCGGCGGCAGCGGTGTCGGCGCAAACCGTGGTCTACCCCTTGGACACGGTAGGATGGAGGCACTTACGGGTATTTAGGTACTTCTACAGGCACGGCTAGGATGGATATGCAAAGGCTATTATGGCAGCTGGTTCCTACTGAGCCAATGTTCTAGGTAGCTAGCTCGAATGTTCCTCTCCTGCCCGTCCCCTTCTCCACCACGCCCGTTCTGCCCTCTTCCCCTTCCTCCGCTTCGCTCCCCTTCCGCTCTCCTCCCTCCTTGTTTTCTGGTTTGCATGGCCGTCCATTCAACGCATTGGGAATCCTCCTTCCCCCATCCTCCTTCCCCCAACAGGTCCGCCGCTGCATGCAAATGAACGGTGCAGCCGGCCAAGCGGTCTACTACGCCTCCGCCTCAGACTGCCTAAAGCAGCTCCTCCGAAACCACGGCGGTGTGCGCGCCCTGTACCGCGGCTGCCTCACCAACTGCCTCAAAACCTCACTGGGAGCGCCCGTACACTTTGTGATGTACGACGCGATCAAAAGTGCCGTACAAGCGCTGGATCCGACGACTGGGGTGTCATCGCCGTTGTGAGGGCATGCGGGGGGGGTGCGAGTGGGAGGAGTAGGTGTGGGCAGGAGTGAGGAGGGCGGGATGGGAAGGGTATGGGCGAAGGATGGAAGGGGGCGGGAGGGAATGGGGTGATGGGTGGCGTGGGCGGCGGCTGGTAAAGTCGCTGGTAGGTGCAGGATGGAAAACAGAACGCTGTGACCTTGTCATCTGGTTTCGGAGACGTGGCTCTTGGAGCTTGAGTAGAAGGGTGCCAGGGAGGGGGCGGCTGCGAGGCTGTATCCGAGGAAAGGGTACCCAGGTCGTGAGGCTTGCTTCTCGGTCCGGATAGGTCGTGGTGGGAAGGATCAAGTGCGCAGTAGCAGGAAGGAGCTGGAACGGATTTGGAAGGAACAGGGGAGGGGACAGTGTTGTGACATGCGTGAAGCTGGCGTGTCGCGTTGGGTGCGGAGCTTAGAATACCCACCGAGGTGGGCTAAGGACGCAGTGCAGGGCTGTAACGAAACGCAGTTAATACCAGTCGTCACGCAACGCATACGGTACGCAGATACGCAACGAGGATTTGGGAGTGAAAATGGGGAGACTTTCATGCTTGTAACAACAGCAGGGCCTAGGTCTGGAGGATGGAGTCGGCCTGTCACACAGCCCGTTAGTTGCCCCGTCAGTTTCCCTATCTTTACCGCCCCCCCCCCTCCCACCAACCAGCAAAGCTTCTCTTGGCGCGTTACAAGACACATCTCTCTTCTCGCGGCATCGTACAGTCATCAGGGTCTCCGCCTCTGTGCCGGGCAGCTCGGCACCCCTTGGAGCCACACGCAGCCCCCACAACATACAGCGCACCATGCGGTCATGCAAAGAGGCAGAAGGCATGCATGGGTCGCACACAGTCACACAAAGCGAGGGTCAAAATTGATCGTGGGGACGGTGAGGGCTCACGCTTCTCCATCACCGCCCGCCACTAAATAACAGTGCCTCGAAAGGCCACTGTAGCATCTCACGCGCCCGGCTAGCCACCCGGGCTCTCGCCTCTCTCTCGGTACGTCGTCGTCTCTCATCCTGGTCTTGCTCAGAAATGCGCAACACTTGGGCTCTTAACCCAGCCTGCTCTTGAACGAGCCCTATAGAACCAACCCGGCGTGCGGCTTTACTACTACATCACCCAGTCTTTCCCGTCGTGCGACCCGCTTAAGAGGTCTTTTAAGCGCCGGGAGAGCAAGACACCCTCCGAGCAGCTGCCACACTGCCAAGCGCCGCCCTCCTCCTCTTCCTCCCAAAACCGCACCCCGCTACACCACCCCCCTACCTCGTACCCCACTCCAACCCCCGCGATGTCTAGAAGCAGCTCTCACCGCAACGCGCACCCCGCGCTTAGGGACCCAAAACGCTCAAAACAGCTCAACCAGCACAGCCTGTTGAAGTCGAAAAAGAGCAAAACTCGACAACTACAGGGCGCCGGTTAATGCGGCTTTTGTTCTGCCAAACGGGGAGTCTCAAGGACTGTCAATTACCGTACTAAGGGCAACCCTACATTGGCTGCGCAAACACACACAGCGGTATTTTCCTGTCTCACAACCTGCCATTCCCCCCGCTCCCCATCCCACACAGACACACAAGTCTCTTCTCCTGCGCAGCCTTGGCGGGAGCGTTGGCTGACTCCCTTCTTCCCAGTTATCCATCTGACCCGCCCCGCAAGACCAAGGAAGCACGCGGCTTCCTAGCACTGAGCACTTCCGGCCACCTAGCACTTCCCCACCTATGGATTGCTCCACAGGGGAAAGCCGCGACCCCCTGAGCTCAACGCCGCACACAAATCCGCCTCTACCTCTCTCACCTTCCCTTCTGATACATACGGCAAGTTCATGATACGGTACGCCTACATGCACCCCCTCACAGCCCCCCCCATCGGTGCTCACGGCGACCAACAACAGCGCGGTTTGGAAGGCCCTGCAACGCACCAAGTGCATTGCTCCTTCCCTTGCCTAGGCCTCACTGGGTCGAGCGCAAGCACAAGCGCAACTGCAGCCGTATGCAGCTGCTGCACAGCTTAACGGGGCTTAGAAGAGACAAGCTTCCCGGCCAGCCTGTCGTGTGCTTAGTACACGAACGGCCCGGGCTCGATGCCCGCTGCCGGGTCCTGTCCCTCCTCCGCCACCTGGTTGGCCGCCAGCGTCACTCGCGCCTTGAAGGCCGCCGCCATCTCCTCCGCCTTCTCGTACACCAGCTGCGGGTTGCGCAGCATGTCACCTGAAGGGGGGAGGGAAGGCAGGAGGAGGGATGGGAGCCACAGCGGCGGCGGCGTTAAAACCATGTGGGTAAGCAAAGGAGGCAGCTGCGGGTTGTGCAACAGCACGCGTACCCCTTCCTTATCCTTTTCCTTTCCCCGCCACTACCTCTCATCCCCACTTCTCCCACAGAGCTCACACTTGATTGAACCTTGTCACAGCCATTCCCGGTCCCTTCCTGCCTTCCTCCAAGCCCCACCCAGCCCTCTCTCAAGCGCGTGTTAAGAAGACTGGCCGCCTGTGTGTGCGCGTGCGTGTGTGTGTGTTAAAATAACTGGCCGCGAGGCGAAACGTGTGCGCAAACCCACCTGGCGTGGGCTCCAGCTTCTTGGTGCTCAGCGTCACGCGGCCGCGCTCCCGGTCCTGGCTCAGGATCATGACCTTGATCTTGTCGCCCTCCGCCAGGACCTTGTCCAGGCTGAGCACACGGTCGTTGCTGAGCTGGCTGACGTGCAGCAGACCCGTCACGCCACCCAGGTCAACGAAGGCGCCGTACGGCTTGACGGACTGTACGACACCCGCAACCACATCGCCAATCTGGGGTTGGTGGGAGAGGGGGTGGGATGTGAGGTGAAGGTAGGGAAAGGGGTGCGGAAGAGGTTGGGAGGGGTAAGGGAGTGAAGGTAAGGGAGCATCCGTCTCTTTCTTTATGCTCCATCCCTTCCTTCCATTCCCTGCCAGCCAGCCAAACCCGCTTTCCTCTGCCCCCTCCCCCTAAGGACCCCGGCCTGTCGCCAAGCGGCGCTGCTACCAGCCTGCCTAGGAGCTGCCGCAGCTGCCGCCCTGCATTGCTGCGCCCAGCACCCCCTCGTCGAGCTCTTCCAGTGCGACCACGGCGCTGCTGCAGCACCCAGCACCCCCTGTCTTGCACTGCACCCAGCCTCTCCAATCAGCACCCCTCCTCCAGCCCCCCTCCCACTGCGCCCCTGCACCTCCCCGCCTCCCCCCCTTGCATCCCGCCCGCCCTCCGCTTTACTGCACGTTCCGCGCCCCTCCCGCTTCACCCTGCCCCCCCGCCCCGCTTTACCTTGAGTCCCTGGATGTCGTTTGACACGGAGCTGCTGGCGCGCTTGTGGCTGAACACCAGCCGCTCGGCGGGCTGAGGGTGGGAAGGGAGGGAGGGGAAAGGAGGAGAGGACGAAGATGGGGGAGGCATCTAGGGGTAAGGAGCAGGTGCCATGCGGAAAAGGTTCCATGCGCCGCAACCCTGGCAACCACCGGCCACACGCGCCCCTGTCCTCCAGCTCCTCCGCTCTTTAGTTCGGGCCCTATCAACAACGCCCCGTGCGCCCGCTTCCGTGCGCTCTCTCTCTCGATCCACCGCCATCGTCGCGTCCGAGGCCTCAGCCCTTCCAGCCCTCCTGCGGCCCTCCTCTGACTCTAGCTCCCGCCCTGGTGCGCCACCATGTCTGCCTGCCTGCCTAGCATGCGAGGGCCCCTGCTCCATCCGCCTCCCTGCTCCTGCCGGATCCCGCCTTACGTGCCCCCTCCCTTCGTTGGCCTTCCAGCCTTACCCAGCTCCTCATGTGGTGCCCATAGAAGCTCCGTAAGCGTGGCTCCACCCCACCTCCCTTCCCATGCTCCCTTCCCAGTTCCCACCCCGGCTGTGCTTCCTTCCCTCCCTCCCTCTGCCTCCCACTCCCCGGGTGCTCCCGTCCCGCCCCACCCCGTCCCTGTGGCCCACCTCGTCGACCTCCAGGAACTTCACTTGGAGCTGCGCGCCAACCATGGTCTCCATGTTGTCCGGGGTGATGGTCTGGTTGTGTGGGGGAGTCAGGGGGGTTGGGGGAAAGGGGGAAACAGGGTGTAACCGGGAGCGGGAGAGTGTGGTTGGGAGACTTGGGACATGCTGGCACGCGTGCAGCGCCGAGACGTGTCCTGAGGACCCGAGTAGGATGTCGCACGCATTCCAGAGGCGAATAAATTGGGCCTCTCCCCCGCGTGGTGTGCTGGGTACCCGGAGTCTGCGGGGTCAGTTGTGTGCTTGGGAGCCCTTAAGGCAAGGTCCACGCGCTCACCGGTCCGAACTGGCTGACGGGGATGAATCCATCGTACATGCCGAACTTAACGAGCATTCCGCCCTTGTTCACCGACTCCACGGTCACCGTGACGGGAATGTCCTCCGCTTGGAGGACGCGGATGCGGTCCCAGAAGACACCGGCCTGCGTTCCGGGACCACCGCAAGCCCATGAGCAACATCTCCCGGACATTGTACTGTGCTGCCTCGGATACCGTTACATACTAACAGGCGGCTAACTTGGTTCAGAAGCCACAGCAGCAACGGTAACTTGCAAGTCGCTTATACGCCACGGGGAGGGAGGGTACCATGTCGAAACAGTTACCCAGCGAGGCGAGAGCTTTGGACCGGACGCGAGCAGCCCAAACATTCAGCTGAAGTAACAATGATAAAAGACGCAAAAGGACAACAGGCAAGAGGCAAACAACAACTCTTCAGGCCAACTCGACAGTGCCCTGAGCCGATCCAAACATTAACTTATAGCCCCTACCTCGATAGCGGCAAGGCTAACAATGTACTGGCCGTACTCCTCCTCGTCCTCGACTATCAAGAAGTCGCGCTTCATGCCAGGGCGCAGCACCTCCAGCGGCTGCAAGCGAGTAACCCAATCATGGAGTGAAGATACATAATTGAGCTCAAAATAAGTGCTCAAACCGTAAGGCAAGAACGCAGGCAACAAACTGCCATGGCAGACACCCATTTCCCAGGGCGCACCGTCTTTAGGCGAGCGAACGAGCACTCCGTAATTGGGCAGAAGGCGATGGCCTTCGCACCAATCTCCACGTAGGCGCCGTCGTCGTCGATTTCAATGACCGTGCCGCTCACAGTCTCGCCCACCTTGAAGTTGTAGTCCACCGCGCCCAGCATCTCCTCAACCTCCTCATGCATATCGGCATACTCATCATCCGTAAAATCATCGTAATCAACCATCTCGTCGAGGTCCTCCTCCTGTGTCTCCTCGTCCAGCATCATCCACTTCAGCAGGTCCTCCTGCGCCTGATCCAATTCCTGCAGCTCTAGCTCCTCGGTAGCTGCGGGATCCTCATCCTCTAAAAAGCTGGGAGTAGCGGCAACAGGCTCTGGAACTGGCTGCTCGTCGCTCTGGAAAGACTGCTGTTCCTGCTCCTCAATAGCGGCGACCCGAGTAGCAAGGGTAGCTTTGCGCGGCAATTGAGCAACGAATGCACGACGGCAAGAAGCACCAGGACAACGAACAGGTAGCGTATGGCGGTGGGTAAGGGAACGCGAGGAAAGGGCCTTCATTTTTGTGGTGCAGCTCGCAGCCGCTTACTATTGTTATGAGCGGCACTAACCGGTCTACAACACCTAAGCACAGTATGAAGGGAAGTTAATTGGGGTTGGATCGTGGGTTCTGCCCCAGGCTTCCCGCTGGCGATATGCCAGGGAGGGGTCGTACAATTTTGTGGCTTGTGGCCTTCGCATCCACAATTGCATCTCCATTTGGGCAAAGCATCAGAGCCTTTAATTGTAATTTCCTTATACCTCGATCCTCCCAGATGCTGGCCTAGCATATATATGGCAACTTACGCTCTGTCGCGCACCCTTGTTTGGGCGGCGCGTCCTGTAACGCTGTTTACTCACACCAGAACTGTCCGCGCATGTTTCCTTCAATATCTGGTTAGCGATCTTTACAAGCAACCACGCGAACTTGTTGCTGCAACATGCCAGGCACCTTTCATCCCTAGATAGAATCCGAAAGACATTAATGACAGCGTAGTCAAAACAAGATTCGATTTGTGTTTACCATCTGTCGCTTTGGCATGTACTCCCCAAAGGGCGGCAGTAGCACTTAGCCTCCCATCCGTCCCTTGTCGCTGTTGTTAGCAGCACTGCCACGCTCCTGTTGCTTTCCTTGCTAGTTTAGCCTCCCGCGCCACATTCTATGGTCCTGGTTCCATCGCGGCTTGCTTGAATCGCGGCTCCCTCGCCGCTACTACTGCCCCTCTGGCCGCTCCTGCGGTCCAGCCTCCTTCGCCGCTACTACTGCCCCTCTGGCCGCTCCTGCGGTCCAGCCTCCTTCGCCTCTATTGCTGCCCCTCTGGCCGCTCCTGCGGTCCAGCCTCCCTCGCCGCTACTACTGCCCCTCTGGCCGCTCCTGCGGTCCCTCATTCTTATCCACCAACACACTCTCCAGCTCCTGCAACACCAGCACCCCGCGCAGCCGCCGCCGTACGCCTTGCCCCCCCTCCTCTTCACCACCACCATCACCGCCGTTAATGTCTTCCTCAGACCCGCTCTCGCTCTTTCCCAGTCGCTTGTTACCCGTCTTGCTCTTTCTCTTGCTGCTACCAGCCCTCTTCCTTGTCAATGCAGGCCCGCCATCCTCCTCCTCCTCCTCTTCCTCCACAGCTGTTGCTGCAGCCAGAAGCTCTGCTGCCACCCTCGCACGATAACCCGTTACCCCCGACGTCGACGCTGACGCCTCATTCCCTTCACCATTCCTTGCGCTTCCTTGCTCTCCTCCTCCTCCTTCCTCCTCCTCCTCTTCCTGCTCCAGTCGGCGGCCGTCGAAGCGGCTGAGCAGCACGTACCGTACATCCAGTTGTCGTACGACGCGACCAAATGCGGCTGCCGTACAACCACCCGCCTCAGCCGCCATGTCGGCGTCGTCCTGCACAACCGAATTGCCGTTAACAGCAGAAAGCCTGGATTAATAGCTTGTACTACAAAATTGCACGACATGTCCTTTTTTCCCTCCCGCTTCGCAACTGTAGCCCTCTGACAGATAGATGTTAAATAACCCAAGCCAACCCAACACCTATCCTCTTCTGTACTCCATCTCCCTTCCTTCCACCTTCCCTTCCCTTCCAATTTTTTCCCTCTACCGGTATCCTGCCCCTCTTACCCACGCCCCCCTCTTACCTCCGTCCACAGCGGCCCCGCCACCACCACGTCCGCCCCCCTCACGAGCCGCGCCGCTGCCGGACTCCGCAGCAGCTGCTGCGGGGCGCATGTGGCACCCAGCACCACCACGCGCCGGCCGGGGCGGGTGGGGGAAATGACCAGGGAGGGAGGCACGGGGGCACCCCACCTGCGAGGGGGAAAGGAGGGGAGAGAGAGGAGAAGAGAGGAGAGCGTGGTAAGCCAATTGAGCGGCTGTGCCGTGCGGCGTGCTGTGCCGTGCTCTAATGCGTGGTGCCGTGCCGTGCCGCGCGACACGTTCTGTGCTGTGCTGTGTGACTCACGACGTGCTGTGCCGGATGACACGTGCTGTGCCGTGCCGCGCGGCACGTGCCGTGCCATGTTGCGTGACGCGTGTCACGCTGAACTGTGGGACAGATGCTACGCAGTGTGACACGCGCCATGCCGCGCTGTGCTACACGTGCGATGCTCCGCCGTGCAACACATGCCGTGCTGTGCAGTGTGAGACGTGCCGTACCATGCCACATAACACGTGCCGTTCCGTGCCGTGCGAGATGTGCGTGCCGTGTGACATGTCTGTGCTGTACTGCGTAGCGCCCTGCCGTACCGTGCGGCACGTGTCTTGCTTTGCCGTGCAACACATGCCGTGCCGTGCTGACTGTAACGTGCGGTGCCCTTCTGTGTTGCACGTGCAATGCCGTGCCGTCTGGCACGTGCTATGCCATGCTGTGCGACACGTGCCGTGCCACAGGCCGGGGGCGAGGACCATAGTGGCAGACAGGAGGGGAGCAGTGAGAGGGAAATGTTCTGGGTGTAAAAAGAAATCATTTGCATCATGTGCAAGTTAGAAGCCTCCACCCCACCCTACCCCAACCACCCCCGCCGCTGCCTCCTCACTTGTTGGTTACAGTCTCCCCCGCCTTGAGCCTGGAAAACTGAGCTCCCCCTGGCAGCCCCGCAGCAGCAGCGCGCTCCACACTGAGACCACCCGCGCGGTCCGCCTCCTGTTGGCGGGTGGGGTTGCAGGGGGAGGGGGTAAAGACTGGAGAGAGAGGTGGCAAGGGGAAGGAGGTGAGTGACAGGGAAAAAGAAACAGAGGAAGATCTCTGGAAGAATAGAAGAGGAAGGTGCTGAAGCCTCTGCCCATTACCACCACAATCACAATAAGTTTGCAACAAGCACAGCAGTAGCCCCGTCCGTCGTACCACGACAGTGTAGGCCAATGTGGTTTCAGAGCCCTCTCCTCCTGGCCCCGCTGGCAGGCAGGTGATGACCACCCGAGCTGACGGGTCCAGCTGCAGGGTCCAGGTGAGCTGATCCAGGGGGGGAGGGTCGGGCCTGGAGGGGGGTGGGTGGGGGGGAAGGGAAGGTGCTTTGAAACACCGTGCTTTGAACGATAGTACGGTAACGGCGGTTCACAAAAAGTTAGAGTTTCCTTTTACCCCCCCCTTTCCCCCGGGGTTTCCCCACCTGTCCGGGTCCCCGGGTGTCAGTGGCGGCCAGCCCAGGTAGCCGGCTCGCGGGTCGATGCCCAGCACCCCACCCGCAGCGTTACGACCCCTCTTGCGCTGGCTGCGACCCTGAGGAGGTGGGGAAGGGGGGGGGGAGGAGGCGGGGAGAAAAATAAATAAGAAGTGAAGCAACAGGAGTCCCCATCCCGTAACCTCTCATGCAGTGAGCGCATACTAAGACACGGAGGTGTGGACTCGGAAGGAGATGAGTGCGGCAGGCGGGGAAGTGCCTAGGGGGGCGGGGATGAGGGATCAGAAAGGAGACACGCACGTGCGGATGGCTAAGGACGGCGCCGGGAGGCAGGCGGGGTACCCGCAGCTAGATGGGGCTCAGCAAGCAAGGTGAGGCGATGGCTAGATAGCTGGCGGCGGAGAGGAGAGCGGGTGTAGATTACAGCCTTGCAAGGGGTGTGTTAAAATAACTGGCCGGGGTGTGTGTTAAAATAACTGGCCGCGAGGCCGGGGTGTGTGTTAAAATAACTGGCCGCAAATAACTGGCCGGGGTGTGTGTGTGTGTGTGTGCAGTGGAAGATTCATCCCCAGTTGCTCCCGGTTTCTCACTGTCCTTCTCCTCCCTCTCCTCTGGCTCACATGATGCAACCCATGTTGACGCCTTGTCCCTCAGTCAGTTAGTTGTTTCCTCCTCCTCCCTCTCCTCCTCATGCCTGGTCAGGTAAGGTGGTCCTTCCCCTCCCTCTTTCTGCCCTGCACCTGGGCTGGTGTTACCCCCCCCCCCCCGCCCCTCCTTTTGTTTATGCCCCTCACCCCCTCCTGCACCGTACCTGGTCCGGTGCGAAGAGCAGCAGCGATGCGTCCACCCCCCCGGCGGGGTTCAGCTGGTCGGGCGGCAGCTCCACTCGCCAGATGCGGCAGCGCGAGGCGAAGAGCTGCGGCTCGGAGGCGGAGGGTGGAACAGCGGCCAGACACACCTGCGGAGGAGGAGGAGGGGAGGAACACGGATTGAGAAGTGAAACAAGAATTGTGAAACAAGAAATGTGAAACAAGAAATAAAGAAGTGAGGTGTGAGGTGTGAAGCACAGTCCCATATCCCCTAACGAATGCACCCTGGAGACACAGCGGCGCGGCAACCATGTCATTCCAGCGGAAGGGCAAGTATAAGGAATACAGGACAGGACGGGGTGATGGGGGAAAGGGAGTAGACCGGTACGTTGGTGACGATAGCGGTGGCAACCCGCGGGGTTACGTTCCCATGGCAGATAGATACGACACATAGCAAAAACCCGCACACAACCACCCAGGGAGTCGTAAACCCCCCGCTTACCTCATGTACGACAAGGGTGATCTCCAGATAGGTCTGACTAACGCGCATGACGGTTGACAGGTAGTCTGCCGTACCACGCGGGCCGTAAATGTGTACGGGAATGTCTGCCAATTCGTGCCCCCTCTCCCGGGCTTGGTTAATGACGCACAGCAGGCCCGGCAAGCCCAACACGCTTTCTGCGGGGTGGTTGCGGTTGGTTGGAACCATTCAGACGTGGTACGGCGTTTGTTGAATGGTGCCGTACGGCTTGTCGTGTTTTTAAGGGTGAATGAAAGGACGTTCACGCAAAATGCGACGAGCGACGTAGAGCTAAATGCAAATGACGTCTTTGCTTCCCCCCATGCAATTTTAAGCCCACACTCCCTCCACCTCAGCCACCGTCCGCTCCTTACTCCTGTAGAGCAGCAATCATCCCGCATCCGCGGCCCTACTCACCCATCCCCCATTTCCCCTGCCCGCTTGCAAGCATGGTGGGTTGCCTCTTTCCCCCTCCCCCTACGCTATTGCAAGCACACTAGGTCTCCTCGTTTCCCCGTTTCCCCAACCCGCTTTTGCAAGCACCGTCGTACCGGTATTCCTCTTTCCCCCTCCCTCCCCTACCCGGTTGCAGGCTAGTGAGGAAGATGCGGTAGATCTTGGAGGGCTTGGTGTGGTAGGAGCGGGCGAGCTGGCGCTGCGTGTCATCACCTGGGGGGGGTCAAAGACCATACCAAACCATAGGAGACCACAAGTTAGGGCAAAGCAATGGGGGGGAGAAATTCCAATGTGTGGAGGGGGGGAGAAAGGGAGGAAAGGAGGAAAAGGAGAGGGGAAGGGGGTCAAAGACCATACCATACCATAGGAAACTATAGGTTAGGGCAAAGCAATGGGGATAGGAGGCGGCAGGGTGCCACAATACAGAGGTGGGGGTAGATAAACTGAGCCGCTGAAACACTGATCCTGAACGTAATACACCGGCGGATGAGGATGGGGGAGAGGAAAGGAGGATATTGACGAGCTGTACGACATGTTGGCTTCACCAGGATCTCCCCGTCCGCGTCCCACATCCCCTTGACACAGCCTTGTCACACGGTTGGCCATTCCTCTTTACGCCTTACCCCAACCACCCAACCATACCGATACCCAACTACCTCCTACACTTTCGAAACGCCCAAGTCCCCTCACCCGCATCAAACAGCAGGATCTCCTTCCCCCTCGCCAGCGCCAGTCCGCCAAGGGCGCTGCCCGCAGTGGCGTGTACGGCAGCCGTACCCAGCGCGGTGAGGGCCAAACCCGGCACGTTGGACAGCAGCAGCTCCTCCTGGGGGGGAAATGGGGGGGAAGAGGGGGAATGGGGGAGACGGAAAGAGGGGTTAGGTAATGGGTGTTAAGAGGTAAAGAGGAGGTGGGGTGCAGCTCCCCCTGGGGTGGGGAATGAGGGAGAAGGGGGCGTGTGGGTTGGGTTGTGGGTGTGGTGGTTGGGTGTGTGTGTGTGTGGAGGAAGGCTAGCCAAACAACTGGGTTGGAGTTGCGGAAGGAGCGGGAAGAGGAGGTCGGAGGAGATACCTAGCTACTGCCGTACAACAACCTGGATGCCGTACAACAACCCGGATGCCGTACAACAACCCGGATGCCGTACAACAAACCCGATGCCGTACAACAACCTGGATGCCGTACAACAACCCGGACGCCGTACAACAACCCAAACGTCGTACAGCAATCTGGATGCCGTACCTGCGCATCCGGGTCTCCCGGGGCGAGATCCGTCACGCGGTGTAGCTGACCCATGTACCTGTGGGGTGGGGAGGTTGGGTAAAAGAGAAATGAAGAAGTGCTGCACCTGTAGTCCCCATTCCATATCCCGAGGTGGGAGGTGGTGGGGCGGCGAAGGGTGAGAGGTGGGGCGCTGAGGCCGGGAGAGGAAGGAGGCCCCCTCCCTTCCCGGCCCCCTCTTCCTACCCTTCCCGGCCCCCTCTCCCTGCCCTTCCCGGCCCCCTCCCTTCCCGCACCCCAATCGACCCCCTCTCCCATCCCAGACGTACATGGGCGGCCAGGGCGGTAGGTCCTCAGGGTTGGGTGGGCCCGGCTCCCCACCCTCCTGCTGTGCGGGTAGCGTAGGGGGCGAAGAGGAGCCAGGAGAATCCGAAGAGGCGGAGGAGGATGGAGAAGGGGGTGAGGAGGGCGAGGGCGGGGAGGAGGAGGAGGAGGGCACAGACCTGCTAGTCGCAGGAGGCGAGTCTGATGATGAGGGTGGTGGTGGTGCTGCTGCTGCACTTGTCCTCGGTGGGGGTCCTGTCTCTTTCTCCTCTTCCTGGCCAACCTCCTCCTCCGCCTCCTCCACCGCCACCTCCTTCCTGCTTCTCCGCCTAGGCAGCGGAGGTACTGCTTCCGCTGCCGCTGCTTGCGCTCCTCCTTCCGCTCCTCCCTCCGCTCCTCCTTCCGCTCCTCCCTCCGCTCCTCCTTCCGCTTCGTCACGCCTAGGAGATGATGACGGCTCGCGCCGCTGCCTCCGCTGCTGCTGTCCTGTGAGCCGCCATCCTGCCTCCTCCTCCTCCTGCTGCTTCCCACCGCTGCCGCTGCTGTGAACGGCAGGTGGCGCCTGCTGGCCCCGCAGCCGCTGACGAAGTGCATCCAAAACACTGGCGGCGGCGGAAGTGGAGGCGGCGGCGGTGGTGGCGGCGGCTCCAGCTGCCGTACTAGTCACAGCTGCCGTACGGCGTGGGGCAACGGCGCCCTTCTCCTCTGCCCTTTTCACCTCCCTCCCCTTCACCTCCTGCTCCTCCTCGGCGCCTGAGGAGGGGGAACTGCGGCTGCTGGCGGTGGCTTGGCGGGGGTGAGGTTGGGGGTTGTGACGGGTAGTAGTTGTAGTTGTAGTTTTTCCTGTGGTTGTTGTGGTTGGCTGGGGCGGCGCACGCTCCTTGACCACAATATTGAGGTCCAGAGTTCCGAACAGGTCATTCAGGAACGTGTCGCCGCCACTTCCGCCATCCCCTCCGTGCCCCCCGCCGCCGCTTCCTGTTCCTACTCCCCTGGGCAGGGGTACCGAGTGGGAGGGAGGAGGGAGAGGAGGAACTGCTTGTACGGAAGTCGGCAGCCGCCGCCGACCCCGCCGTACGACGCCGGGAGCCACCGCCGCTGCAACTGCCGTTGGCTCCGTCGCCTCGGCGCATGCATCCCTGCTCT
Source organism: Astrephomene gubernaculifera (assembly GCA_021605115.1). NCBI lineage: Eukaryota > Viridiplantae > Chlorophyta > Chlorophyceae > Chlamydomonadales > Astrephomenaceae > Astrephomene > Astrephomene gubernaculifera. Next base: position 638,394 of record BMAR01000041.1, read on the forward strand.
GGCTGCTACTGCTGCTGCTAGCGCTGCCTTCACCAACGCCTTCGTCGGCGCCATGACCACCACTAAGCCCCACAGCAGCAATGGAGGTAGCACCTCCGGCTTGCGCTTCCGCTGCTAGCAACCGTTCGATTAGGTCCGATTTACGGCCGGATCGCGGCAGACCCCGGGCTTGCAGCGCCGCTTGTAGCTCCGAAACCTGAGTGTCGTACGATTGTACAGGAAACGTAAGATAATTTACTATCGGATACACGATGTATGTACAAATACTGCCCTGTGTAACAGAACGACCTATCTACTATGCCCACCATCAGTGTCAGTTTTGAGGCAAGCTGATTGAACACACGGAAAGCCACACACCAGGGACGCATTACCGTCTACACATCATCCAAAACAGACGAGACATTTTCCACCGCTTTTAAGGTCTGTGTTTTGATGCCGCTACCTGATCCTAGTTCAGCAAGTGCCGTACCCCAACCTGCCGTACCTTCATTGCGGACAGGTCCGCTACAGAGGCTTGAGCAGATAACACTCCTCTAGCTGCCGCTGCTACGTCCCTGCCAAACACCGTCCTATGCCATCCTCCTACAGAACACGGTATTTTTGGTGCAAGCCCCCTTGCGCCACCACTGACGCTCCTGGGGGCGAGTGGGCTGGCAGCATGGGCAGCTGAATCGGCAGGGCTGGTGGCAGCAGCGGCTGTGGCAACGGTCACCCGATGGGCTGGAGGATAAATCATTGAAAGAGCTGAGCTTGTTTTCACTGCTGCCGCTGAGGCGGTAACGGTTGCGACGGTGACGGAAAGGGTTGGAGTAAGGCATGTGCCGCTGCGGACGCGATGGCTTCCGGCCCGGGCACGTATCGCACGGTGTCTTGCCGTCAGCCGCATGTTGTGAAGGGGTATCTTCGAAATGGTCCGTTTCAAAGCAGGGGCTTGTTGGAGACCGCAAGCGCAGCTTAAGGTGTAGGCGAGGATTGCACCATAGCCCAGGCTAGCAATTCCTCGCAGCCGCGCGAACTGATTGGTGCTATATCGATTAATTGACCATGTGATGGAATTCAGTAAGAGGGGTCAATGTGCAGGTTTGCTTCATGAGAAGGTACTGGCGACTTGTGGCAAACATATGCGATACCTCGCGCCGCCGTAATATATAGTTAAAGAGCAAAATTGTCAATTGTATCTACTCTGGCAACTGAAGCGGTCAGGACGACGGGCTATCGGTAACAATTCAGTGAGTCGTCGTTCCCAAATCCAGCGACGAGTACGGCTATAGTCATGGCTGCAAAGCGTCATAGCGTGTACAACTACGTCTCTATAGGTCGATTAAAAGCTGCTCACAAATACGTTCAAGGCTAGTAGGGCCGCAAACACTTCCCACTCACAGACAGAATGGCCGGCCTACTTCCGTCGCGCACATTCGCTCAGACCCACAGTAGCCGCACCGTAAACAACGATCTTGCGTTCCCCACTTCGAGTGCAATTCTTGCCTTGCCGACGCGCCGTGTTGTAGGTTCCCTTCTGATCGCACCCAGGCCGGGCGTGCGGCAAGGCCAGCAGTATAGCGCCAGCCCAATAGTCCGTAGCATCCCCGTCTCTGGGCCAGGATCAGCAGATGCGGCCAGTTCCTCGGGCGGCCTTCCTGGCCAGGTGACTTCGGAGCTAATGGAGAGCATGCGCATCAAAATTTGCGAGGCGCTGGAGACTGAGACCTGCACGGTGACGGACATGTACGGGGACGGACGCCATGTTAGCATTGACGTCGTGTCTAAGCTTTTCCAAGACAAGAGCAGCATGCAACGGCAGCGGATGGTCTTTAAGGTAAAGCCACAGCGAGCCATTCGCACATACGGCCGAAGGCAGCAGGCCGCTGTGTTCGTGCTGGTACTGAATTGACGTGCTGGGGTACGTGTTTCTGTCAACCAAGACCCAGTCAGCCCCACCACGACTGCTACCAATACGGCACCTGCACATGTAAACGGTGGGCATCTGCATTTGCCGCTGGTTCAGCCGGCAGGGCTGCAAGGGTTCTGTACCTCCTCCACATAGTTAATACGTGTCAAGCATCCATACCACAAAGGTTGTCAGTTGCATGCATTTGAGGTAGGCCTTATCCCAACGCCCTGCAGTACAACAGCAGAGGGTTCCGATGGCAAATAACGGGTACCTGACCTGACCTTAGATGCCGAGGCAGTAAAGGCTTGGGGCTCCTTGTTAATTGGCATAAGGCTGCCTCCTGTTCATGCCCGCCTCTTGTCTTACGTGTGCTGTTGTAGCTCCAGCCCCAACTTCCCTTTCTTCTCCCACCAGGCCATTTGGATGGAGCTGCAAGAAGCTGTCCATGCGGTAGACAGCATGAACACCAGGACACCTGAGGAGGCCGCGAACTAGGTGGAGCCGCCAGCCGGCCAAAAGCACGTGGGATGGATTGGATGAATGGGCGGAATTGTTGGACTGAATTCCTTTCGTGCCATGAGGACCTGGCGCATATGTACTTGCCCCAATACCGCATACGTAGCCTGCATTGTATAGCTTTCGTTCAGAGGGCGAAGCCATTTTGGGCCGACGCTGTCGGATGCCGGATTGCCTAATGTGTGGAATGTATGATGCTTCCAGCCTTTAGGCCTCTAGCAGAAATGGTTGAAGCAATTTGGGGTTATTGTTCTAGGATACCGCTGAGGAGTACGCTCGCACTGAGAGGAGGTTGAGCGCCATCCTTAGGCGAGGCGCGAGGCAACGGCCGAAAAGCTGCGAGAATTCAGACACGTTTGTCCTAAATACATTAGTCATATTTGCTCAATAGCTCAGGGGTCCCGGACTCGCGGTCGTCGGCTCGTCCAGACGGCTCGTCTCGTACCATTGTAACCATGCAAGCAAAGACGTCCAGTAACCCAGAGCTACTTCCCGCGACCTAACCGTGTGGCCTGTATACTAAATTGAGTTACCATCGTAACTTACGACGCAGAGGCTGCTTCATTGCAAAGTAGACGGCCGTCTAGGCCACAAAGAGATCACCGAGCTAAATGAGTGCCAAACCAGCCTGCTAGCCTCATGATAACATAAGCGTCTTTGCTGCACCAGATGGCAGAGAGTAACCCATTTACTGCGCTGAACAACCCTCAGCTTATCATTCCCGGCCTTCTAATTAGCAGCTTTCAGTTTGAGACTATTGAGCTTGAGCTTAGGGAGCAAGGGGTTACACACATATTGCAAGTGAGCAGCTGGACCCGAGATGTCTACCCTCGGTGCTTCGCTTCTTTCTTGGGTTTTCTGTGGCTTCATTGCACTCGTTACATCACCTTGCTCACTTGTTGGAAGTACTCGCTAAATTGTGTGATCACCCAACCTCGCGCGCAATGTTATAAACCCTTGCTCGCAGGTTGGGATTGAATTGCATCCAAGCCACTCAGGTATGCACTTCCGTTGCAAGGGAACAAAAATGCATAGTTATTGTCGCGTTGCTTTGTGGCATACGGTGCAGTTTGACGCACATTCAACTCACTCGGAGCCCTTTCTCTGGAAGCGTTTGCAAGATAAACTGATATTATCCCTGTTGATGTTTAGGTGGCATGCCAACAGCCCTTAACCCACCTCATGGGTCATGTGGTGCGCTACCGTTACCCCTTTTGCTCACCCCTTAAGACGTGTGCCGACGCCCAACCGTCCTCCCCAGTCCGTTCTCAATTTTTTACTTCCTCCTCACCTCTTGGACCCTCCAAACCCCTAATCCCCAAACCCCGCATGCCCAGCAGGCAAGTTCGAGTACCTTCAGGTTCCTATTCAGGATGTGGAGGGGGTGGACCTGGTGGCACAGCTGCCGCGCATGCTGCGGTTCATTGACGAAGCGATAGCGAAAGGTACGACAGCTGGTATGGCAGCTGCTGCATGGTTGAACCGCATGGTGCCTTGCCCGTACCTGGGTTCACCGGTTCGGAGCACGTGAGGCCGTACCGCAGTGAGTCCCTTGGAGGGGAAGCAAGACCCCGCACAACATCGGTACGGGCTGTTAATCGGCGCCATGCATGTCTCCATCCACCCAGTCCATCCACTCGTACCGCTCTCCTGTCTTTCTTAGACCAGCAGAACCCTCGAAGGTGCACCCCACCCACACCACACCCCGCCTGCTGCTCTTGTACCGCATAGCCACCTACCACCACCACCACCTTACCACCTTTCCTTTGGTGTCGTCGCCCCCTAAGCCCTGGCTGTCTCATCCTTACCTTGCCCTGCACCACCCGCGCTCTATTCCACGTACGTTACTAGTAACGATAATGCCATCCGCCGCCCCTTCCACAACTTTCCCGTCTCATTGGTTTCCTCCTCCCTACCCCATCCCGCTTCCTGATCCCTACTTGCAGGCGGGGTGGTGCTAGTGCACTGCATGATGGGAATCTCCCGCAGTGCCTCAACCTGCATCGCCTACCTCATGTGGAAGGAAAGGCTCAGCTTCGTGCAAGCTGCAGGAAGGGTGAGCGCTGGGTGGGGGGTAAGGGGGCAGGGCAGGGCAGTGGGGACGGGCCGTTTATGCGGCAGTGGGCACGAAATGGGCAGGCATGAGGACGGTTGGGACAGCTTGCAGTGGGGAGGGAAAGTAAACAAGGTATGGAAGGGTGTGTTGGTTCACCGGGAGGGATAGAGTGGTTGGGTTACCAGTAATGGTTTGGTATCCTGAAGCATAGGGCAGGGTTGGCGGAAGACGGTTGTGGGGGTTTTGGAGGTGCAGCGGTGGTGCGAAGGCGGTGATGGGATGGGTGGCTGCCAACAGAAGCCAAGGTGGGAAGGAGACCTGCGGGCGGTGGTGGCTTGCTTGGGTATGCATACATGTCTGATGTCTGACGAGGAGGAGACGTGGTGGCTGCGTTTCGGTTCCCGGGTGCCACACATTGCACGCCACCGCGACCTGAGAGTCCAGCGTGCCGGCAGCGTGTCCCGGCAGATGGAAAGTACCCGCCGTGGACTCCTAGTGATGACGAGACTGGGGTGCTTCCTTTGCTAGCCTGCTTGGATGGGCGCGTTTACGCACATGCGTGCCTGCTCTTGTACGGACACAACCTGCATGGTTTACTTCACGCCCTGCATTGGGTCCATCCAGCAGACAGACCATGCATGCATATCCGTGTTGGGTTATGCACGCGTGCATGCACTGCACACATGCTTGTTGGCTTCACTGGCGGGCACGGCCCTTTGTTCGTTTGTTGCCGCTCACCAGCCACCTTAAGTGCACGCACGCATGAATCCTATCCCGTTGGCTATGTACGTTGGGTGTTCATCACTTCACACGCATCCGCGCTGTTCCTGGCATCTGCATTTCCTCGACCGCAGGTATACGCGGCGCGCCCCTTCATCTCCCCCAACCCGGGCTTCGTCCTGCAACTGCGATTATGGGAGCGCAGCGGCATGGACTTTGACTCCTGGAAGCCCTGGTCCCGACAAACGTGAGAGCGTCTGCTGTTGCGTGTGTGCGACTGTCGTACGACTTCATGTGCCGTGTGTTAAAATAACTGGCCGCGAGGCGAAACGTACTGTGATTGCCGTGTGTATGCAAGCACGAATGCTGGATGCGTTGCCCCAAACTCTTTGTTGAACCTGTACCGGCAACTGGCTGGATAGATATACCCATGCGGGGGACCCCTAACACCGTGCCGCTGTGCTGTATATCCACCCACTGCTCAGCATCTGGGCTTACAGCCGTGACAGTAGTGCTGTTATCAGCTTGTCACCATCCTTCTGCCTATGAGATAGCAGGCCTCTCGCGCCAGGCTGTCGCGCCACTCCACCTACAATAACAAGAGCGCAGCAGTAACGCACAGCCATTTTGAAGCCGGTCACATGAGAGCCGCACCTGCCAACGTGCCAAACCCACAACTGTTCCCACAACTTAATCCGCATGCAATATTGCTCATTACCTCCACGCAGGTTTCTCGAATTAATGGAGGAGTGGGGCGGGCTGCAGGCCTGCCTCTTCACCAGCGTCATGAAGGAGGGCGGAGTCAGCCTAGCCAACATTTCCGCCTCCCCGCGAGGCAGCTGTGGTTTCGGGGCGGTCGTGCCCTCACCGCCGCCGCCCAAGCGGAGACCCATGCCGGTCAAATGGACGCACCGCCTCTGCTGCATCAGCTAGCAGGGCAGGGAGGTCTGGGTATCGCCCGTTTTCCCTTGCGTTACTCCGAGCTGCTTGGGCTTGGTGTATGAGGCATGTATCCAGCTAGCGACGAGGCAGCGGCCCCTCCCCTTTTTCCCCTCGCCTGTGTATGTCTGCTTCTTACTGCACGCGATGCAATTTGATGAAGTAGGTTGAGCTCCCTGAATGACATCTATGTGCCACTCGTAGCAGTGTAACTGTAGCCAGCGCCGAGAGTAGCAAGATGGGAGCAGGCAGTGTATGTAGTTCCGGCAGTAGCATGCGAGCCCGTTAGCGGGCCGTGGTGAAAGCTGCTGGAGGGAAGCACCTCTGTATGTGAGGCTTCGTACGGTGCGTTCAGGTGGCTGAATTTAAATTTCTGCAGCTGTGCGTGATATGTACGCGGCACGTCTGGACGCGGCTGAGTGCGTGGCAGCATGCATCATATGATGACGCGCGGTTTGGGAGCTTCGGCCATCAGTTATTAGAAGCACAGATACGACTTTGGACTGGATTGGCGCCTTAGTGACCCCCTTTTAGCATTGTTTCCCGGCCTGTGCTGGTTACTATTAGAACGTGGTTCGGCAGCAGGCCTACCACATGACTGGCTAGCGTATCTTGCCACCCAAAGCTGGAGCAACAACGGTAATCGATCTTGTGGATAAGACGAATTTTCGCCTCGCCCCTGGGTCAGATATGGTCGTCCAAAAGGAGCGTTAGTCCTGACAGGCAGCGGTTACACTGGATCAGTCCAGGGGAGTTTTACAGTGGTCTGTTCGGTAGGTAGTCCTGTCCAAGAGTGTCATGCCAGGGCAGGACTTCAGCCCTTGGCGGTGTTGTCTTCGTTACCTATCTAGGCAACCCAGGTCAAGCCTCTCAGGCTATGGCTCCAGCGCAAGGGCTACTGGTAGCGGAGCTACTCAGTACTATGTAACTACCCCAGGTGTACATATAAGTATTCATAGAAACCCGTCAGCTTTGCAGACACTGAGGCTCGCCCCCTATAAAAACTTAGCCCTTGGCCAGCTACCCCGAGATTGAAGCCAAAGGGGAAGCGGGACCGTAACAAAGGTGAAGCAAGTATGGTGCGATGATGCCCGCCTGTTGAACAGCGTCATAGTGATAAAAGTAAGACCGAAAGTGAAAATGCGCAGGTAGAGCGTTCCGAGCCATAGGTATAGACTGCGGCACAAGATCTGTCGCTCCAGGGAACCAACAACGGACAGATACGTGAACGCGGCAACTCAAACACTGGTATAACTCAAAAAGAAACATAAAGATAGCTGCGAGCGCCTACGAGTTGGACATGCTTGGGCGATGCAACCAACCAACCGACCTGCTCTGAAACCACGGACCAAGATTTCGCATACGCATGGTTAGGACACGACATATGGTGAAAACAGGTGACGGGGCATGTTGCTTGCTCGCTGCTGCATCCCCGCTTGCACAATCGACATTCACACAGCTACATACATACTCTCGCCTACATTGTCCAGGCGCGGTAATACATCTTGCTTGCATGGCCAGGGGTAGGAAACCACTACCTCGCTCTGAAACATGCGTCCGCCTTCCCTTGAGTCGTCAGACAGACCATTGCCAAAGCCTGACCAAAACCTGTGTTGAGGCCTGGCACACGCGCCACTACGAAAGCATATAAAAATGACATCTTGACCAGGCAGTGACAAGGACCAGGCGCCTTGGCCATACCTTGGCTAGGGAGTGAAACACTATTAGTTGGCTCGCCCCGATTAGGGGTGTAGTCTTAGCGTTCACTAAAAATAGTCCGGGCCAAGGCGTTATGTCCTTTTTGGCCTGCCCTTGATTCTAGACGCTCCGCCAGGCCGCGGCTTGGAAGCAAGGGAACAGCCTTAGTGAACACCCCGGCAAATTTAACAGAAAGTAGTGTGAGCTTTTTGGCATCTTTTTCGTACAAATGGTTTGAAAATTGAATGTGTATATGCAAGTCACAAAGACAACCTGCGATGTGGCTCCAAGTCAAGAACAATTGTTATGAGTTGAGAGGAGGTTCTAGCTGCAGCGTTCGTCACATAATCAATGCACACGTGTTTGTTGTATTGTGATTAAAATAATGATGTGTATATGGGTGAGAAGTGATGTTGGCGTGTGTCGTACAAAGTACAAAGCAAGTTACAAAAGGAGAGGCCTTCAGCGCATGTTGATAGCTTGCTACACGCTGGTATCCGTTAGGTTGTTGTCGCGGTAAGGCCAGCAGCGTAGTTTAATAGGGCCGACACAAATGGCTTCGGTATTGCCTTCCTTACTCAATACACACAATGGCCAGGGAATGCAGGAAAACATATGAAGTTGAGGCTCTGTGTAAAGCAGCCGAGACTATTGCTTCTAGCGGACTGAAACTTACTGCCAAGCTATTGTATGACGAAGTGTGCTCCGACACGCGCTTGAAGGGCTTGACGTATAAACAAGCATTACAAACTATCGTGGCTACTGGGAAGGAAGCGTCGCCAAAGACATTGCTGCAGGAAATGGGGCGGCCCAGTATCACTGTAGGCATGGTGCGGAATCGACTGCGGAAGGAACAAAGTCAAAAAGGTACGGTCGCTCATAGTGAACTGTTTGAAGGTAGCCACTGTTTCGCTGACGACATTGCTCCATCGCACAAACGCAGGTGACAATGTTCCAAGCACTTCTCAAAAGGAGAGCGGTATGGGTACGTTGTTTATTATGAGTGCATTTCAGAAAAGGTGCTGGAGGAATGCTGCACCGAAGAGAGCGTACCACTGAATACTAGCCCAACATGCTCTGAATGCCACCCACAAACCCCTGCCCACATAGAAGAAGACAACTTTGGCGACGAGGCTCTGCCAGCATATGACAAACGCAGTGGAGTGCAGAGGTGCACCTACACTACAGTTGAAGCAGCAGAGGAAGCCTGCAGATCTCCATCCCCTCCCCTGCCAAAGCTTGGCTCCCAAACTCAGCCTCTCTGGATGTTATAGCCTCCACGGTTCAATACACTTTTCCTATGCAAGCCATGCCACCGCCCTGTCCTCCCCACCCCTACTTTCCTGTTGCCTTACCTTTCCTCGCTTTCCTTTCACCACCAACCCTGTTCTTGCTTTCCTATCCCTTTCCCTGCCCACGCCATCCTTTAGCTTCCATGCCTTTATTGTGCTCTCCCCGTGACTCCCCTTGCCAACCCATTCCCACCCCATCCCTGTGCTCGAATGAGGGTGACAGCGAGGGCAACTGATACCTAGGACCGTGCGTCAGTTACTGTGCACGCCTATGATACCCTCGAGTTGCCAACGCAATTGCGACCCTGCTTAGCAAGACGGCTTGCCCCTGAGGGCCGCAGACGCCGGGCTTGCTGGTGCAATATGCCAATTCGCACTATCCAGGCATGCCCCTCGACGCTGTAAACGCCTCCCTCATATGACCCTACGCAGCCATCTGACCCTCCCAAACGGGACACCCATGCGCCACTCTCCTAAGCAGCCTCGTCAGCCCCCCAGCCCGCCACCTTACCCACCCAAGCATGACTCCCACACACCGCCATCATAAACAGCCGCGAAAACGCACCCAACCACCCCACCACACCATCACCCCCCCATGCTACACACCCATTTGGGCAGGCCATGACATCGCTTCGGTATTTTTGTACCGTGCACGTGTCTTTTGTTTTGTCCTTGTACATTTGGTATGTACCTGCACCGAGGTCGCAGATTCGGTTGGACAAGGTGGCGTTGTATTCCTTGTTGTGATTTTAGTATAATGACATGTCGGAAAAGAGAGAGGCACAGAGGTAACAGAACTACGCAAATGTCGTACATATTGGCAGAAACAAAGTGCTGTTGGCAGGTTTGTCTCGGTGATTCTTAATCTAAACGGTTTCCGCAACCAAGTGTAGCAATTGCGGAAACTGTGGTTTCCTGCGTTCGTACAGCAAAGCGGTTGGGTTGGTCGTACGGTTGTACGACAGCGTGAGCAGTGTCTTAGGGAACACGGTTGCGTTGAGTTAGTACTTTCGCGAGATTGTTCGTCAGATCTGACACCGCCGTGTCACGTCGCACCATACTACGAGGTCACTGGTGCATGTTACACGGTGGACCAACACTCGCTGCCCATCCCCTTTGGAAGAACCTCTTTCTCTGCTTGCAGGTACCCAAAAGCATCGTCGGACGCAATGCTGGAAACTCCATAGAAATGGCATTGTAATGTTGTAAACCTTTTACTAACATTTAGCCCGTCAAGTCAAGGCGAACTTGCCTCTTGTTGTGCATACCTCAAGGCTATCATGCCTCTTGCAATGAACTGATAAGGTATAATGTAAAAGGCTTTGTTGTATATCAATACGAACAGCTTAGCAAAGGCTGCCGCTGCTGTGGCGGCCGCGGAGCCACAAAGTTGGCATCGTCTCGCTACATCCACATTTACATTCGATACATCATTTCGTTCGTTTAACGGCCACCGCTGAAAAGTGGATCATACAACGTGCTCATTTCACGTATTCCATGCGTCCCTTGCCCAACATGGCCTTCGTCGCAAGCATGTGGACTATCGCTCTGGCGATTGTTTCTTTCATCCCTTTCGTTGGTAGTTATTCCAGCAAGGCGGAATGGTTGTATCAGCAGTGTGTCAAGCTGGGATTGGCGAATTTTGCCGGTGTTATGGCGTTTTTGCGCGCTCGCACGAGTGAGCATGTTGGACCCTGCCACACCGCATGCACAGCTTAGGTATGGTGTTAGCGTGAAGTTCGAAACCGACATTCCACATGTGTCGCTGGATGGCTGCAAATACAGCCACGGCCATAACGAGCCGAGATATGCACGCACCGCTGCATCAGAATGTGCCGCTGTGGCGCGCAACACATGATGTGCAAGGTGGGACAACCTACCCCTGTTTGCTAGCAGGCTGTTTGACTGTGTTCGAATGGCACGTGATAACTGGACACACTGCGCTTGCCTTTTGATGACAGTGGGCCAGCCTAGGTTTTCAAGCATGGCGGACTGTTTTAGCAATGTCCTGTGGGGTGCCTGCATGCATACGTTGGGATAGAGGAGGCTGGTGGTGCAGCTATGGTCTTGCTCTTGACGACCCTTGTTCCCGTTTCCAATAGCTCTATGCACCGCCATACCTCGAGCGAAACACGGGGAAGCAGGGTCACACAGGCATGCCCACGGACCACACTGACGCTTTTACGCATAGCACTAACATATAATACGCATCCCAACTGTACGACCTCCCTCGACTCCGCTCAAAACCAGCCGGCACCGATATGTCCTTGGCAAGACTTGACAGCGAGTTTTGATTTCAAAAAGGGAGCGAGTCCCGGTGTCTGCGAAGCTGACGGGTTTTGACAGCAGTGTGTTGCCAATTGGCTACCTCTAAAGAGTTGGCAGAACCATGCCTGCATCTAATAGGAGCTTAACCCGCTAGACATGTCAACCATTGTCACTGTTTTGCAGAGCATGGTACATAGTTGCCACACCTATTGAGAGATAGTGTAGGAAAGCTGTACGTGATTTATGGTCAATAATAAGCACTTACGCCTTTACTTGGCTACATTAGTTCTGAGATTGCCATCACCAACATACAAGTTTCAAAACAACAATTGTTGCTTTATTGCCTTTTAATATCTGTTGTCACTTTGTGTGCTCCACTACAGGCCAACATCACCATCAGGCCAGCGTGGGGAGCATGTTTGAAGCACCCCAACGGCACAACTCGAAACACCCCAAAGGCATTGGCATCGTGCTTGAGATCATTCCGGAGTGCATCACGCAGCATGCAGCCTTGGAATGCCGCCTAAAAGAGAGGGCCTTACGTGGCGTACCGGGCCCTTTACCTTTAATAGAACGATGCTTTCGAAATGAGACATCAGGGAGTTTGGTCTAGTGGTATGATTCTCGCTTAGGGTGCGAGAGGTCGTGGGTTCAATTCCCGCAACTCCCCTGTCGTTTGGGTCTCTAGCTCAGTGGTAGAGCAGCTGACTGCAGATCAGCAGGTCTCCGGTTCGATCCCGGAGGGGCCCTTTTGCGCTTTTGCCAAGTCGTACATGTTGCCGTACATGCCACTGGACACCCTTCCAGGTGTCCCGGAATGTCGGACTATATAAAGCAGCTGCAAGGGGCATTTGACGGGTGGTACAAGCAAGGGGCCCATCCAGCTGCTTTGAAGCAACCATCACCAGCAGCCACCAACAGGCTGACTCACCTCACCTGCTGTGTCCCGCACCCACATCAGTTAAGCAGTTTAGTATGTATGGTTTGGGTCCATCCTACCTGTGCGTGCTTGTGGCCATTTTACCTGTTTCTATTGCCTGGGTGTGTGGAGCCCCGGCCATGAGGTGGCTTTAAAGAAGTGATGCTCCTTTGGATGATAACCCACGTCTGCCGTGTGTACCATCCAGCAGGAAGGTGTCCAAATGTAACTGCAAAACATGCAAACCATACCCACCTAAAGCATGCCGAAAGGAGTAACTAGTGCCCAACTGGCGCTTGGAGTGCCCAACCCCTGTTGCCTTGCCTCTCACCTTGGAAGCTTTGTTGTTTTGCAAGCAGTTATTACCTTCTGAAGTGTAGTGAACACTATCTAGTCAATCATCAATCAGTGGCCATTACTGTGTAACGCTTGGCGTGTTGTGTTATTACGTTTTACTTTTTTATATCCCACCTACCTGCCCGGCCTTTTCGACTGTCTTGGAGTTATTGCCTCTGTGTGTTGCCCATGCTTGGGCTAAGGATAGATTATAAATAGGAGCATGGCCACCCAGACTATGGTGAAAACAGGTGACGGGGCATGTTGCTTGCTCGCTGCTGCATCCCCGCTTGCACAATCGACATTCACACAGCTACATACATACTCTCGCCTACATTGTCCAGGCGCGGTAATACATCTTGCTTGCATGGCCAGGGGTAGGAAACCACTACCTCGCTCTGAAACATGCGTCCGCCTTCCCTTGAGTCGTCAGACAGACCATTGCCAAAGCCTGACCAAAACCTGTGTTGAGGCCTGGCACACGCGCCACTACGAAAGCATATAAAAATGACATCTTGACCAGGCAGTGTCAAGGACAAGGCGCCTTGGCCATACCTTGGCTAGGGAGTGAAACACTATTAGTTGGCTCGCCCCGATTAGGGGTGTAGTCTTAGCGTTCACTAAAAATAGTCCGGGCCAAGGCGTTATGTCCTTTTTGTACCGTGCACGTGTCTTTTGTTTTGTCCTTGTACATTTGGTATGTACCTGCACCGAGGTCGCAGATTCGGTTGGACAAGGTGGCGTTGTATTCCTTGTTGTGATTTTAGTATAATGACATGTCGGAAAAGAGAGAGGCACAGAGGTAACAGAACTACGCAAATGTCGTACATATTGGCAGAAACAAAGTGCTGTTGGCAGGTTTGTCTCGGTGATTCTTAATCTAAACGGTTTCCGCAACCAAGTGTAGCAATTGCGGAAACTGTGGTTTCCTGCGTTCGTACAGCAAAGCGGTTGGGTTGGTCGTACGGTTGTACGACAGCGTGAGCAGTGTCTTAGGGAACACGGTTGCGTTGAGTTAGTACTTTCGCGAGATTGTTCGTCAGATCTGACACCGCCGTGTCACGTCGCACCATACTACGAGGTCACTGGTGCATGTTACACGGTGGACCAACACTCGCTGCCCATCCCCTTTGGAAGAACCTCTTTCTCTGCTTGCAGGTACCCAAAAGCATCGTCGGACGCAATGCTGGAAACTCCATAGAAATGGCATTGTAATGTTGTAAACCTTTTACTAACATTTAGCCCGTCAAGTCAAGGCGAACTTGCCTCTTGTTGTGCATACCTCAAGGCTATCATGCCTCTTGCAATGAACTGATAAGGTATAATGTAAAAGGCTTTGTTGTATATCAATACGAACAGCTTAGCAAAGGCTGCCGCTGCTGTGGCGGCCGCGGAGCCACAAAGTTGGCATCGTCTCGCTACATCCACATTTACATTCGATACATCATTTCGTTCGTTTAACGGCCACCGCTGAAAAGTGGATCATACAACGTGCTCATTTCACGTATTCCATGCGTCCCTTGCCCAACATGGCCTTCGTCGCAAGCATGTGGACTATCGCTCTGGCGATTGTTTCTTTCATCCCTTTCGTTGGTAGTTATTCCAGCAAGGCGGAATGGTTGTATCAGCAGTGTGTCAAGCTGGGATTGGCGAATTTTGCCGGTTGGCTCGCCCCGATTAGGGGCGTAGTCTTAGCGTTCACTCAAAATAGTCCGGGCCGAGGCGTTATGTCCTTTTTGTACCGTGTGCATGTCCTATGTGTATCCCTGTACAGTTTGTATGTACCTGCACCGAGGTCGTAGATTCGGTCGGGCAAGGTGGCATAGTAATTGGTGTTGTGTTTTGAATACAGCGGTATGTTGAAAAAAGTGAAAGTGTTAGAGTTCAGAAGACGACCCAAATTTCGTACATATCGGCGAAAACACAATGCTGTTGGCAGGTTTGCCTCGGTGATTCGTAATTTCCATAGCAATGTCATTGTAGTGTTGTAAGCTTGAACCAACATTTAGCCCATAAGCCAAGGTTAAGTTGCCTCTTGTTGTGCATCCCTCAAAGCTATGTTGCCTCTTGCAATAAACTAAACTGGTAAAGTGGATATTCCGGTTGTAGATCAATACAAACAGCTTAGCAAAGGCTGCCGCTGCCGCGGCGGCCGCAGTGCCACAAAGTGGGCATCGTCCCGCTACGTTGACGTTTACGTTCGTTCACTCATTTCGTTCGTTTAACGGCCACCGCTGAAAAGTGGATCGCACCACGTGCTCGCTTCACGTATACCATGCGTCCCTCGCCCGACATTGCCTTCGTCGCAAACCTGTGGGCTATCACTCTGGCGATTGTTTCTTTGATGCCTTTCGTGGCTATTAGCCTGCGCACGAGCGCGCATGTTGGACCCAGGCACACCGGATGAGGATCTTCGGCATGGTGTTTAGAGCTCAGTTCGAAACCGACAATCCACACCACCCTTGTTCCCGTTTCCACTAGCTCTACGCACCGCCAGACCTCGAGTCGAATAACGGGGAAGCAAGCAGGGTCACACGGGCACGGCCACGGACCACACTGACGCATCTTCGCATATCAATGACATGTAATACGCATCCCAAACGTACGTACTCACTCCCCTCCAAAGCAGCCTGCACCACCACATACTCGGCCGGCACTGTCTGCGTCTTTGTTTTTATAGGGGGCGAGCCTCGGTGTCTGCGAAGCTGACGGGTGTTATGGCGTTTTTGCGCGCTCGCACGAGTGAGCATGTTGGACCCTGCCACACCGCATGCACAGCTTAGGTATGGTGTTAGCGTGAAGTTCGAAACCGACAATCCACATGTGTCGCTGGATGGCTGCAAATACAGCCACGGCCATAACGAGCCGAGATATGCACGCACCGCTGCATCAGAATGTGCCGCTGTGGCGCGCAACACATGATGTGCAAGGTGGGACAACCTACCCCTGTTTGCTAGCAGGCTGTTTGACTGTGTTCGAATGGCACGTGATAACTGGACACACTGCGCTTGCCTTTTGATGACAGTGGGCCAGCCTAGGTTTTCAAGCATGGCGGACTGTTTTAGCAATGTCCTGTGGGGTGCCTGCATGCATACGTTGGGATAGAGGAGGCTGGTGGTGCAGCTATGGTCTTGCTCTTGACGACCCTTGTTCCCGTTTCCAATAGCTCTATGCACCGCCATACCTCGAGCGAAACACGGGGAAGCAGGGTCACACAGGCATGCCCACGGACCACACTGACGCTTTTACGCATAGCACTAACATATAATACGCATCCCAACTGTACGACCTCCCTCGACTCCGCTCAAAACCAGCCGGCACCGATATGTCCTTGGCAAGACTTGACAGCGAGTTTTGATTTCAAAAAGGGAGCGAGTCCCGGTGTCTGCGAAGCTGACGGGTTTTGACAGCAGTGTGTTGCCAATTGGCTACCTCTAAAGAGTTGGCAGAACCATGCCTGCATCTAATAGGAGCTTAACCCGCTAGACATGTCAACCATTGTCACTGTTTTGCAGAGCATGGTACATAGTTGCCACACCTATTGAGAGATAGTGTAGGAAAGCTGTACGTGATTTATGGTCAATAATAAGCACTTACGCCTTTACTTGGCTACATTAGTTCTGAGATTGCCATCACCAACATACAAGTTTCAAAACAACAATTGTTGCTTTATTGCCTTTTAATATCTGTTGTCACTTTGTGTGCTCCACTACAGGCCAACATCACCATCAGGCCAGCGTGGGGAGCATGTTTGAAGCACCCCAACGGCACAACTCGAAACACCCCAAAGGCATTGGCATCGTGCTTGAGATCATTCCGGAGTGCATCACGCAGCATGCAGCCTTGGAATGCCGCCTAAAAGAGAGGGCCTTACGTGGCGTACCGGGCCCTTTACCTTTAATAGAACGATGCTTTCGAAATGAGACATCAGGGAGTTTGGTCTAGTGGTATGATTCTCGCTTAGGGTGCGAGAGGTCGTGGGTTCAATTCCCGCAACTCCCCTGTCGTTTGGGTCTCTAGCTCAGTGGTAGAGCAGCTGACTGCAGATCAGCAGGTCTCCGGTTCGATCCCGGAGGGGCCCTTTTGCGCTTTTGCCAAGTCGTACATGTTGCCGTACATGCCACTGGACACCCTTCCAGGTGTCCCGGAATGTCGGACTATATAAAGCAGCTGCAAGGGGCATTTGACGGGTGGTACAAGCAAGGGGCCCATCCAGCTGCTTTGAAGCAACCATCACCAGCAGCCACCAACAGGCTGACTCACCTCACCTGCTGTGTCCCGCACCCACATCAGTTAAGCAGTTTAGTATGTATGGTTTGGGTCCATCCTACCTGTGCGTGCTTGTGGCCATTTTACCTGTTTCTATTGCCTGGGTGTGTGGAGCCCCGGCCATGAGGTGGCTTTAAAGAAGTGATGCTCCTTTGGATGATAACCCACGTCTGCCGTGTGTACCATCCAGCAGGAAGGTGTCCAAATGTAACTGCAAAACATGCAAACCATACCCACCTAAAGCATGCCGAAAGGAGTAACTAGTGCCCAACTGGCGCTTGGAGTGCCCAACCCCTGTTGCCTTGCCTCTCACCTTGGAAGCTTTGTTGTTTTGCAAGCAGTTATTACCTTCTGAAGTGTAGTGAACACTATCTAGTCAATCATCAATCAGTGGCCATTACTGTGTAACGCTTGGCGTGTTGTGTTATTACGTTTTACTTTTTTATATCCCACCTACCTGCCCGGCCTTTTCGACTGTCTTGGAGTTATTGCCTCTGTGTGTTGCCCATGCTTGGGCTAAGGATAGATTATAAATAGGAGCATGGCCACCCAGACTATGGTGAAAACAGGTGACGGGGCATGTTGCTTGCTCGCTGCTGCATCCCCGCTTGCACAATCGACATTCACACAGCTACATACATACTCTCGCCTACATTGTCCAGGCGCGGTAATACATCTTGCTTGCATGGCCAGGGGTAGGAAACCACTACCTCGCTCTGAAACATGCGTCCGCCTTCCCTTGAGTCGTCAGACAGACCATTGCCAAAGCCTGACCAAAACCTGTGTTGAGGCCTGGCACACGCGCCACTACGAAAGCATATAAAAATGACATCTTGACCAGGCAGTGTCAAGGACAAGGCGCCTTGGCCATACCTTGGCTAGGGAGTGAAACACTATTAGTTGGCTCGCCCCGATTAGGGGTGTAGTCTTAGCGTTCACTAAAAATAGTCCGGGCCAAGGCGTTATGTCCTTTTTGTACCGTGCACGTGTCTTTTGTTTTGTCCTTGTACATTTGGTATGTACCTGCACCGAGGTCGCAGATTCGGTTGGACAAGGTGGCGTTGTATTCCTTGTTGTGATTTTAGTATAATGACATGTCGGAAAAGAGAGAGGCACAGAGGTAACAGAACTACGCAAATGTCGTACATATTGGCAGAAACAAAGTGCTGTTGGCAGGTTTGTCTCGGTGATTCTTAATCTAAACGGTTTCCGCAACCAAGTGTAGCAATTGCGGAAACTGTGGTTTCCTGCGTTCGTACAGCAAAGCGGTTGGGTTGGTCGTACGGTTGTACGACAGCGTGAGCAGTGTCTTAGGGAACACGGTTGCGTTGAGTTAGTACTTTCGCGAGATTGTTCGTCAGATCTGACACCGCCGTGTCACGTCGCACCATACTACGAGGTCACTGGTGCATGTTACACGGTGGACCAACACTCGCTGCCCATCCCCTTTGGAAGAACCTCTTTCTCTGCTTGCAGGTACCCAAAAGCATCGTCGGACGCAATGCTGGAAACTCCATAGAAATGGCATTGTAATGTTGTAAACCTTTTACTAACATTTAGCCCGTCAAGTCAAGGCGAACTTGCCTCTTGTTGTGCATACCTCAAGGCTATCATGCCTCTTGCAATGAACTGATAAGGTATAATGTAAAAGGCTTTGTTGTATATCAATACGAACAGCTTAGCAAAGGCTGCCGCTGCTGTGGCGGCCGCGGAGCCACAAAGTTGGCATCGTCTCGCTACATCCACATTTACATTCGATACATCATTTCGTTCGTTTAACGGCCACCGCTGAAAAGTGGATCATACAACGTGCTCATTTCACGTATTCCATGCGTCCCTTGCCCAACATGGCCTTCGTCGCAAGCATGTGGACTATCGCTCTGGCGATTGTTTCTTTCATCCCTTTCGTTGGTAGTTATTCCAGCAAGGCGGAATGGTTGTATCAGCAGTGTGTCAAGCTGGGATTGGCGAATTTTGCCGGTGTTATGGCGTTTTTGCGCGCTCGCACGAGTGAGCATGTTGGACCCTGCCACACCGCATGCACAGCTTAGGTATGGTGTTAGCGTGAAGTTCGAAACCGACATTCCACATGTGTCGCTGGATGGCTGCAAATACAGCCACGGCCATAACGAGCCGAGATATGCACGCACCGCTGCATCAGAATGTGCCGCTGTGGCGCGCAACACATGATGTGCAAGGTGGGACAACCTACCCCTGTTTGCTAGCAGGCTGTTTGACTGTGTTCGAATGGCACGTGATAACTGGACACACTGCGCTTGCCTTTTGATGACAGTGGGCCAGCCTAGGTTTTCAAGCATGGCGGACTGTTTTAGCAATGTCCTGTGGGGTGCCTGCATGCATACGTTGGGATAGAGGAGGCTGGTGGTGCAGCTATGGTCTTGCTCTTGACGACCCTTGTTCCCGTTTCCAATAGCTCTATGCACCGCCATACCTCGAGCGAAACACGGGGAAGCAGGGTCACACAGGCATGCCCACGGACCACACTGACGCTTTTACGCATAGCACTAACATATAATACGCATCCCAACTGTACGACCTCCCTCGACTCCGCTCAAAACCAGCCGGCACCGATATGTCCTTGGCAAGACTTGACAGCGAGTTTTGATTTCAAAAAGGGAGCGAGTCCCGGTGTCTGCGAAGCTGACGGGTTTTGACAGCAGTGTGTTGCCAATTGGCTACCTCTAAAGAGTTGGCAGAACCATGCCTGCATCTAATAGGAGCTTAACCCGCTAGACATGTCAACCATTGTCACTGTTTTGCAGAGCATGGTACATAGTTGCCACACCTATTGAGAGATAGTGTAGGAAAGCTGTACGTGATTTATGGTCAATAATAAGCACTTACGCCTTTACTTGGCTACATTAGTTCTGAGATTGCCATCACCAACATACAAGTTTCAAAACAACAATTGTTGCTTTATTGCCTTTTAATATCTGTTGTCACTTTGTGTGCTCCACTACAGGCCAACATCACCATCAGGCCAGCGTGGGGAGCATGTTTGAAGCACCCCAACGGCACAACTCGAAACACCCCAAAGGCATTGGCATCGTGCTTGAGATCATTCCGGAGTGCATCACGCAGCATGCAGCCTTGGAATGCCGCCTAAAAGAGAGGGCCTTACGTGGCGTACCGGGCCCTTTACCTTTAATAGAACGATGCTTTCGAAATGAGACATCAGGGAGTTTGGTCTAGTGGTATGATTCTCGCTTAGGGTGCGAGAGGTCGTGGGTTCAATTCCCGCAACTCCCCTGTCGTTTGGGTCTCTAGCTCAGTGGTAGAGCAGCTGACTGCAGATCAGCAGGTCTCCGGTTCGATCCCGGAGGGGCCCTTTTGCGCTTTTGCCAAGTCGTACATGTTGCCGTACATGCCACTGGACACCCTTCCAGGTGTCCCGGAATGTCGGACTATATAAAGCAGCTGCAAGGGGCATTTGACGGGTGGTACAAGCAAGGGGCCCATCCAGCTGCTTTGAAGCAACCATCACCAGCAGCCACCAACAGGCTGACTCACCTCACCTGCTGTGTCCCGCACCCACATCAGTTAAGCAGTTTAGTATGTATGGTTTGGGTCCATCCTACCTGTGCGTGCTTGTGGCCATTTTACCTGTTTCTATTGCCTGGGTGTGTGGAGCCCCGGCCATGAGGTGGCTTTAAAGAAGTGATGCTCCTTTGGATGATAACCCACGTCTGCCGTGTGTACCATCCAGCAGGAAGGTGTCCAAATGTAACTGCAAAACATGCAAACCATACCCACCTAAAGCATGCCGAAAGGAGTAACTAGTGCCCAACTGGCGCTTGGAGTGCCCAACCCCTGTTGCCTTGCCTCTCACCTTGGAAGCTTTGTTGTTTTGCAAGCAGTTATTACCTTCTGAAGTGTAGTGAACACTATCTAGTCAATCATCAATCAGTGGCCATTACTGTGTAACGCTTGGCGTGTTGTGTTATTACGTTTTACTTTTTTATATCCCACCTACCTGCCCGGCCTTTTCGACTGTCTTGGAGTTATTGCCTCTGTGTGTTGCCCATGCTTGGGCTAAGGATAGATTATAAATAGGAGCATGGCCACCCAGACTATGGTGAAAACAGGTGACGGGGCATGTTGCTTGCTCGCTGCTGCATCCCCGCTTGCACAATCGACATTCACACAGCTACATACATACTCTCGCCTACATTGTCCAGGCGCGGTAATACATCTTGCTTGCATGGCCAGGGGTAGGAAACCACTACCTCGCTCTGAAACATGCGTCCGCCTTCCCTTGAGTCGTCAGACAGACCATTGCCAAAGCCTGACCAAAACCTGTGTTGAGGCCTGGCACACGCGCCACTACGAAAGCATATAAAAATGACATCTTGACCAGGCAGTGTCAAGGACCAGGCGCCTTGGCCATACCTTGGCTAGGGAGTGAAACACTATTAGTTGGCTCGCCCCGATTAGGGGTGTAGTCTTAGCGTTCACTAAAAATAGTCCGGGCCAAGGCGTTATGTCCTTTTTGTACCGTGCACGTGTCTTTTGTTTTGTCCTTGTACATTTGGTATGTACCTGCACCGAGGTCGCAGATTCGGTTGGACAAGGTGGCGTTGTATTCCTTGTTGTGATTTTAGTATAATGACATGTCGGAAAAGAGAGAGGCACAGAGGTAACAGAACTACGCAAATGTCGTACATATTGGCAGAAACAAAGTGCTGTTGGCAGGTTTGTCTCGGTGATTCTTAATCTAAACGGTTTCCGCAACCAAGTGTAGCAATTGCGGAAACTGTGGTTTCCTGCGTTCGTACAGCAAAGCGGTTGGGTTGGTCGTACGGTTGTACGACAGCGTGAGCAGTGTCTTAGGGAACACGGTTGCGTTGAGTTAGTACTTTCGCGAGATTGTTCGTCAGATCTGACACCGCCGTGTCACGTCGCACCATACTACGAGGTCACTGGTGCATGTTACACGGTGGACCAACACTCGCTGCCCATCCCCTTTGGAAGAACCTCTTTCTCTGCTTGCAGGTACCCAAAAGCATCGTCGGACGCAATGCTGGAAACTCCATAGAAATGGCATTGTAATGTTGTAAACCTTTTACTAACATTTAGCCCGTCAAGTCAAGGCGAACTTGCCTCTTGTTGTGCATACCTCAAGGCTATCATGCCTCTTGCAATGAACTGATAAGGTATAATGTAAAAGGCTTTGTTGTATATCAATACGAACAGCTTAGCAAAGGCTGCCGCTGCTGTGGCGGCCGCGGAGCCACAAAGTTGGCATCGTCTCGCTACATCCACATTTACATTCGATACATCATTTCGTTCGTTTAACGGCCACCGCTGAAAAGTGGATCATACAACGTGCTCATTTCACGTATTCCATGCGTCCCTTGCCCAACATGGCCTTCGTCGCAAGCATGTGGACTATCGCTCTGGCGATTGTTTCTTTCATCCCTTTCGTTGGTAGTTATTCCAGCAAGGCGGAATGGTTGTATCAGCAGTGTGTCAAGCTGGGATTGGCGAATTTTGCCGGTTGGCTCGCCCCGATTAGGGGCGTAGTCTTAGCGTTCACTCAAAATAGTCCGGGCCGAGGCGTTATGTCCTTTTTGTACCGTGTGCATGTCCTATGTGTATCCCTGTACAGTTTGTATGTACCTGCACCGAGGTCGTAGATTCGGTCGGGCAAGGTGGCATAGTAATTGGTGTTGTGTTTTGAATACAGCGGTATGTTGAAAAAAGTGAAAGTGTTAGAGTTCAGAAGACGACCCAAATTTCGTACATATCGGCGAAAACACAATGCTGTTGGCAGGTTTGCCTCGGTGATTCGTAATTTCCATAGCAATGTCATTGTAGTGTTGTAAGCTTGAACCAACATTTAGCCCATAAGCCAAGGTTAAGTTGCCTCTTGTTGTGCATCCCTCAAAGCTATGTTGCCTCTTGCAATAAACTAAACTGGTAAAGTGGATATTCCGGTTGTAGATCAATACAAACAGCTTAGCAAAGGCTGCCGCTGCCGCGGCGGCCGCAGTGCCACAAAGTGGGCATCGTCCCGCTACGTTGACGTTTACGTTCGTTCACTCATTTCGTTCGTTTAACGGCCACCGCTGAAAAGTGGATCGCACCACGTGCTCGCTTCACGTATACCATGCGTCCCTCGCCCGACATTGCCTTCGTCGCAAACCTGTGGGCTATCACTCTGGCGATTGTTTCTTTGATGCCTTTCGTGGCTATTAGCCTGCGCACGAGCGCGCATGTTGGACCCAGGCACACCGGATGAGGATCTTCGGCATGGTGTTTAGAGCTCAGTTCGAAACCGACAATCCACACCACCCTTGTTCCCGTTTCCACTAGCTCTACGCACCGCCAGACCTCGAGTCGAATAACGGGGAAGCAAGCAGGGTCACACGGGCACGGCCACGGACCACACTGACGCATCTTCGCATATCAATGACATGTAATACGCATCCCAAACGTACGTACTCACTCCCCTCCAAAGCAGCCTGCACCACCACATACTCGGCCGGCACTGTCTGCGTCTTTGTTTTTATAGGGGGCGAGCCTCGGTGTCTGCGAAGCTGACGGGTGTTATGGCGTTTTTGCGCGCTCGCACGAGTGAGCATGTTGGACCCTGCCACACCGCATGCACAGCTTAGGTATGGTGTTAGCGTGAAGTTCGAAACCGACAATCCACATGTGTCGCTGGATGGCTGCAAATACAGCCACGGCCATAACGAGCCGAGATATGCACGCACCGCTGCATCAGAATGTGCCGCTGTGGCGCGCAACACATGATGTGCAAGGTGGGACAACCTACCCCTGTTTGCTAGCAGGCTGTTTGACTGTGTTCGAATGGCACGTGATAACTGGACACACTGCGCTTGCCTTTTGATGACAGTGGGCCAGCCTAGGTTTTCAAGCATGGCGGACTGTTTTAGCAATGTCCTGTGGGGTGCCTGCATGCATACGTTGGGATAGAGGAGGCTGGTGGTGCAGCTATGGTCTTGCTCTTGACGACCCTTGTTCCCGTTTCCAATAGCTCTATGCACCGCCATACCTCGAGCGAAACACGGGGAAGCAGGGTCACACAGGCATGCCCACGGACCACACTGACGCTTTTACGCATAGCACTAACATATAATACGCATCCCAACTGTACGACCTCCCTCGACTCCGCTCAAAACCAGCCGGCACCGATATGTCCTTGGCAAGACTTGACAGCGAGTTTTGATTTCAAAAAGGGAGCGAGTCCCGGTGTCTGCGAAGCTGACGGGTTTTGACAGCAGTGTGTTGCCAATTGGCTACCTCTAAAGAGTTGGCAGAACCATGCCTGCATCTAATAGGAGCTTAACCCGCTAGACATGTCAACCATTGTCACTGTTTTGCAGAGCATGGTACATAGTTGCCACACCTATTGAGAGATAGTGTAGGAAAGCTGTACGTGATTTATGGTCAATAATAAGCACTTACGCCTTTACTTGGCTACATTAGTTCTGAGATTGCCATCACCAACATACAAGTTTCAAAACAACAATTGTTGCTTTATTGCCTTTTAATATCTGTTGTCACTTTGTGTGCTCCACTACAGGCCAACATCACCATCAGGCCAGCGTGGGGAGCATGTTTGAAGCACCCCAACGGCACAACTCGATACACCCCAAAGGCATTGGCATCGTGCTTGAGATCATTCCGGAGTGCATCACGCAGCATGCAGCCTTGGAATGCCGCCTAAAAGAGAGGGCCTTACGTGGCGTACCGGGCCCTTTACCTTTAATAGAACGATGCTTTCGAATTGTAGACATCAGGGAGTTTGGTCTAGTGGTATGATTCTCGCTTAGGGTGCGAGAGGTCGTGGGTTCAATTCCCGCAACTCCCCTGTCGTTTGGGTCTCTAGCTCAGTGGTAGAGCAGCTGACTGCAGATCAGCAGGTCTCCGGTTCGATCCCGGAGGGGCCCTTTTGCGCTTTTGCCAAGTCGTACATGTTGCCGTACATGCCACTGGACACCCTTCCAGGTGTCCCGGAATGTCGGACTATATAAAGCAGCTGCAAGGGGCATTTGACGGGTGGTACAAGCAAGGGGCCCATCCAGCTGCTTTGAAGCAACCATCACCAGCAGCCACCAACAGGCTGACTCACCTCACCTGCTGTGTCCCGCACCCACATCAGTTAAGCAGCTTAGTATGTATGGTTTGGGTCCATCCTACCTGTGCGTGCTTGTGGCCATTTTACCTGTTTCTATTGCCTGGGTGTGTGGAGCCCCGGCCATGAGGTGGCTTTAAAGAAGTGATGCTCCTTTGGATGATAACCCACGTCTGCCGTGTGTACCATCCAGCAGGAAGGTGTCCAAATGTAACTGCAAAACATGCAAACCATACCCACCTAAAGCATGCCGAAAGGAGTAACTAGTGCCCAACTGGCGCTTGGAGTGCCCAACCCCTGTTGCCTTGCCTCTCACCTTGGAAGCTTTGTTGTTTTGCAAGCAGTTATTACCTTCTGAAGTGTAGTGAACACTATCTAGTCAATCATCAATCAGTGGCCATTACTGTGTAACGCTTGGTGTGTTGTGTTATTACGTTTTACTTTTTTATATCCCACCTACCTGCCCGGCCTTTTCGACTGTCTTGGAGTTATTGCCTCTGTGTGTTGCCCATGCTTGGGCTAAGGATAGATTATAAATAGGAGCATGGCCACCCAGACTATGGTGAAAACAGGTGACGGGGCATGTTGCTTGCTCGCTGCTGCATCCCCGCTTGCACAATCGACATTCACACAGCTACATACATACTCTCGCCTACATTGTCCAGGCGCGGTAATACATCTTGCTTGCATGGCCAGGGGTAGGAAACCACTACCTCGCTCTGAAACATGCGTCCGCCTTCCCTTGAGTCGTCAGACAGACCATTGCCAAAGCCTGACCAAAACCTGTGTTGAGGCCTGGCACACGCGCCACTACGAAAGCATATAAAAATGACATCTTGACCAGGCAGTGTCAAGGACCAGGCGCCTTGGCCATACCTTGGCTAGGGAGTGAAACACTATTAGTTGGCTCGCCCCGATTAGGGGTGTAGTCTTAGCGTTCACTAAAAATAGTCCGGGCCAAGGCGTTATGTCCTTTTTGTACCGTGCACGTGTCTTTTGTTTTGTCCTTGTACATTTGGTATGTACCTGCACCGAGGTCGCAGATTCGGTTGGACAAGGTGGCGTTGTATTCCTTGTTGTGATTTTAGTATAATGACATGTCGGAAAAGAGAGAGGCACAGAGGTAACAGAACTACGCAAATGTCGTACATATTGGCAGAAACAAAGTGCTGTTGGCAGGTTTGTCTCGGTGATTCTTAATCTAAACGGTTTCCGCAACCAAGTGTAGCAATTGCGGAAACTGTGGTTTCCTGCGTTCGTACAGCAAAGCGGTTGGGTTGGTCGTACGGTTGTACGACAGCGTGAGCAGTGTCTTAGGGAACACGGTTGCGTTGAGTTAGTACTTTCGCGAGATTGTTCGTCAGATCTGACACCGCCGTGTCACGTCGCACCATACTACGAGGTCACTGGTGCATGTTACACGGTGGACCAACACTCGCTGCCCATCCCCTTTGGAAGAACCTCTTTCTCTGCTTGCAGGTACCCAAAAGCATCGTCGGACGCAATGCTGGAAACTCCATAGAAATGGCATTGTAATGTTGTAAACCTTTTACTAACATTTAGCCCGTCAAGTCAAGGCGAACTTGCCTCTTGTTGTGCATACCTCAAGGCTATCATGCCTCTTGCAATGAACTGATAAGGTATAATGTAAAAGGCTTTGTTGTATATCAATACGAACAGCTTAGCAAAGGCTGCCGCTGCTGTGGCGGCCGCGGAGCCACAAAGTTGGCATCGTCTCGCTACATCCACATTTACATTCGATACATCATTTCGTTCGTTTAACGGCCACCGCTGAAAAGTGGATCATACAACGTGCTCATTTCACGTATTCCATGCGTCCCTTGCCCAACATGGCCTTCGTCGCAAGCATGTGGACTATCGCTCTGGCGATTGTTTCTTTCATCCCTTTCGTTGGTAGTTATTCCAGCAAGGCGGAATGGTTGTATCAGCAGTGTGTCAAGCTGGGATTGGCGAATTTTGCCGGTGTTATGGCGTTTTTGCGCGCTCGCACGAGTGAGCATGTTGGACCCTGCCACACCGCATGCACAGCTTAGGTATGGTGTTAGCGTGAAGTTCGAAACCGACATTCCACATGTGTCGCTGGATGGCTGCAAATACAGCCACGGCCATAACGAGCCGAGATATGCACGCACCGCTGCATCAGAATGTGCCGCTGTGGCGCGCAACACATGATGTGCAAGGTGGGACAACCTACCCCTGTTTGCTAGCAGGCTGTTTGACTGTGTTCGAATGGCACGTGATAACTGGACACACTGCCCTTGCCTTTTGATGACAGTGGGCCAGCCTAGGTTTTCAAGCATGGCGGACTGTTTTAGCAATGTCCTGTGGGGTGCCTGCATGCATACGTTGGTTGGGATAGAGGAGGCTGGTGGTGCAGCTATGGTCTTGCTCTTGACGACCCTTGTTCCCATTTCCAATAGCTCTATGCACCGCCATACCTCGAGCGAAACACGGGGAAGCAGGGTCACACAGGCATGCCCACGGACCACACTGACGCTTTTACGCATAGCACTAACATATAATACGCATCCCAACTGTACGACCTCCCTCGACTCCGCTCAAAACCAGCCGGCACCGATATGTCCTTGGCAAGACTTGACAGCGAGTTTTGATTTCAAAAAGGGAGCGAGTCCCGGTGTCTGCGAAGCTGACGGGTTTTGACAGCAGTGTGTTGCCAATTGGCTACCTCTAAAGAGTTGGCAGAACCATGCCTGCATCTAATAGGAGCTTAACCCGCTAGACATGTCAACCATTGTCACTGTTTTGCAGAGCATGGTACATAGTTGCCACACCTATTGAGAGATAGTGTAGGAAAGCTGTACGTGATTTATGGTCAATAATAAGCACTTACGCCTTTACTTGGCTACATTAGTTCTGAGATTGCCATCACCAACATACAAGTTTCAAAACAACAATTGTTGCTTTATTGCCTTTTAATATCTGTTGTCACTTTGTGTGCTCCACTACAGGCCAACATCACCATCAGGCCAGCGTGGGGAGCATGTTTGAAGCACCCCAACGGCACAACTCGATACACCCCAAAGGCATTGGCATCGTGCTTGAGATCATTCCGGAGTGCATCACGCAGCATGCAGCCTTGGAATGCCGCCTAAAAGAGAGGGCCTTACGTGGCGTACCGGGCCCTTTACCTTTAATAGAACGATGCTTTCGAATTGTAGACATCAGGGAGTTTGGTCTAGTGGTATGATTCTCGCTTAGGGTGCGAGAGGTCGTGGGTTCAATTCCCGCAACTCCCCTGTCGTTTGGGTCTCTAGCTCAGTGGTAGAGCAGCTGACTGCAGATCAGCAGGTCTCCGGTTCGATCCCGGAGGGGCCCTTTTGCGCTTTTGCCAAGTCGTACATGTTGCCGTACATGCCACTGGACACCCTTCCAGGTGTCCCGGAATGTCGGACTATATAAAGCAGCTGCAAGGGGCATTTGACGGGTGGTACAAGCAAGGGGCCCATCCAGCTGCTTTGAAGCAACCATCACCAGCAGCCACCAACAGGCTGACTCACCTCACCTGCTGTGTCCCGCACCCACATCAGTTAAGCAGTTTAGTATGTATGGTTTGGGTCCATCCTACCTGTGCGTGCTTGTGGCCATTTTACCTGTTTCTATTGCCTGGGTGTGTGGAGCCCCGGCCATGAGGTGGCTTTAAAGAAGTGATGCTCCTTTGGATGATAACCCACGTCTGCCGTGTGTACCATCCAGCAGGAAGGTGTCCAAATGTAACTGCAAAACATGCAAACCATACCCACCTAAAGCATGCCGAAAGGAGTAACTAGTGCCCAACTGGCGCTTGGAGTGCCCAACCCCTGTTGCCTTGCCTCTCACCTTGGAAGCTTTGTTGTTTTGCAAGCAGTTATTACCTTCTGAAGTGTAGTGAACACTATCTAGTCAATCATCAATCAGTGGCCATTACTGTGTAACGCTTGGTGTGTTGTGTTATTACGTTTTACTTTTTTATATCCCACCTACCTGCCCGGCCTTTTCGACTGTCTTGGAGTTATTGCCTCTGTGTGTTGCCCATGCTTGGGCTAAGGATAGATTATAAATAGGAGCATGGCCACCCAGACTATGGTGAAAACAGGTGACGGGGCATGTTGCTTGCTCGCTGCTGCATCCCCGCTTGCACAATCGACATTCACACAGCTACATACATACTCTCGCCTACATTGTCCAGGCGCGGTAATACATCTTGCTTGCATGGCCAGGGGTAGGAAACCACTACCTCGCTCTGAAACATGCGTCCGCCTTCCCTTGAGTCGTCAGACAGACCATTGCCAAAGCCTGACCAAAACCTGTGTTGAGGCCTGGCACACGCGCCACTACGAAAGCATATAAAAATGACATCTTGACCAGGCAGTGACAAGGACCAGGCGCCTTGGCCATACCTTGGCTAGGGAGTGAAACACTATTAGTTGGCTCGCCCCGATTAGGGGTGTAGTCTTAGCGTTCACTAAAAATAGTCCGGGCCAAGGCGTTATGTCCTTTTTGTACCGTGCACGTGTCTTTTGTTTTGTCCTTGTACATTTGGTATGTACCTGCACCGAGGTCGCAGATTCGGTTGGACAAGGTGGCGTTGTATTCCTTGTTGTGATTTTAGTATAATGACATGTCGGAAAAGAGAGAGGCACAGAGGTAACAGAACTACGCAAATGTCGTACATATTGGCAGAAACAAAGTGCTGTTGGCAGGTTTGTCTCGGTGATTCTTAATCTAAACGGTTTCCGCAACCAAGTGTAGCAATTGCGGAAACTGTGGTTTCCTGCGTTCGTACAGCAAAGCGGTTGGGTTGGTCGTACGGTTGTACGACAGCGTGAGCAGTGTCTTAGGGAACACGGTTGCGTTGAGTTAGTACTTTCGCGAGATTGTTCGTCAGATCTGACACCGCCGTGTCACGTCGCACCATACTACGAGGTCACTGGTGCATGTTACACGGTGGACCAACACTCGCTGCCCATCCCCTTTGGAAGAACCTCTTTCTCTGCTTGCAGGTACCCAAAAGCATCGTCGGACGCAATGCTGGAAACTCCATAGAAATGGCATTGTAATGTTGTAAACCTTTTACTAACATTTAGCCCGTCAAGTCAAGGCGAACTTGCCTCTTGTTGTGCATACCTCAAGGCTATCATGCCTCTTGCAATGAACTGATAAGGTATAATGTAAAAGGCTTTGTTGTATATCAATACGAACAGCTTAGCAAAGGCTGCCGCTGCTGTGGCGGCCGCGGAGCCACAAAGTTGGCATCGTCTCGCTACATCCACATTTACATTCGATACATCATTTCGTTCGTTTAACGGCCACCGCTGAAAAGTGGATCATACAACGTGCTCATTTCACGTATTCCATGCGTCCCTTGCCCAACATGGCCTTCGTCGCAAGCATGTGGACTATCGCTCTGGCGATTGTTTCTTTCATCCCTTTCGTTGGTAGTTATTCCAGCAAGGCGGAATGGTTGTATCAGCAGTGTGTCAAGCTGGGATTGGCGAATTTTGCCGGTGTTATGGCGTTTTTGCGCGCTCGCACGAGTGAGCATGTTGGACCCTGCCACACCGCATGCACAGCTTAGGTATGGTGTTAGCGTGAAGTTCGAAACCGACATTCCACATGTGTCGCTGGATGGCTGCAAATACAGCCACGGCCATAACGAGCCGAGATATGCACGCACCGCTGCATCAGAATGTGCCGCTGTGGCGCGCAACACATGATGTGCAAGGTGGGACAACCTACCCCTGTTTGCTAGCAGGCTGTTTGACTGTGTTCGAATGGCACGTGATAACTGGACACACTGCCCTTGCCTTTTGATGACAGTGGGCCAGCCTAGGTTTTCAAGCATGGCGGACTGTTTTAGCAATGTCCTGTGGGGTGCCTGCATGCATACGTTGGTTGGGATAGAGGAGGCTGGTGGTGCAGCTATGGTCTTGCTCTTGACGACCCTTGTTCCCATTTCCAATAGCTCTATGCACCGCCATACCTCGAGCGAAACACGGGGAAGCAGGGTCACACAGGCATGCCCACGGACCACACTGACGCTTTTACGCATAGCACTAACATATAATACGCATCCCAACTGTACGACCTCCCTCGACTCCGCTCAAAACCAGCCGGCACCGATATGTCCTTGGCAAGACTTGACAGCGAGTTTTGATTTCAAAAAGGGAGCGAGTCCCGGTGTCTGCGAAGCTGACGGGTTTTGACAGCAGTGTGTTGCCAATTGGCTACCTCTAAAGAGTTGGCAGAACCATGCCTGCATCTAATAGGAGCTTAACCCGCTAGACATGTCAACCATTGTCACTGTTTTGCAGAGCATGGTACATAGTTGCCACACCTATTGAGAGATAGTGTAGGAAAGCTGTACGTGATTTATGGTCAATAATAAGCACTTACGCCTTTACTTGGCTACATTAGTTCTGAGATTGCCATCACCAACATACAAGTTTCAAAACAACAATTGTTGCTTTATTGCCTTTTAATACCTGTTGTCACTTTGTGTGCTCCACTACAGGCCAACATCACCATCAGGCCAGCGTGGGGAGCATGTTTGAAGCACCCCAACGGCACAACTCGATACACCCCAAAGGCATTGGCATCGTGCTTGAGATCATTCCGGAGTGCATCACGCAGCATGCAGCCTTGGAATGCCGCCTAAAAGAGAGGGCCTTACGTGGCGTACCGGGCCCTTTACCTTTAATAGAACGATGCTTTCGAATTGTATACATCAGGGAGTTTGGTCTAGTGGTATGATTCTCGCTTAGGGTGCGAGAGGTCGTGGGTTCAATTCCCGCAACTCCCCTGTCGTTTGGGTCTCTAGCTCAGTGGTAGAGCAGCTGACTGCAGATCAGCAGGTCTCCGGTTCGATCCCGGAGGGGCCCTTTTGCGCTTTTGCCAAGTCGTACATGTTGCCGTACATGCCACTGGACACCCTTCCAGGTGTCCCGGAATGTCGGACTATATAAAGCAGCTGCAAGGGGCATTTGACGGGTGGTACAAGCAAGGGGCCCATCCAGCTGCTTTGAAGCAACCATCACCAGCAGCCACCAACAGGCTGACTCACCTCACCTGCTGTGTCCCGCACCCACATCAGTTAAGCAGTTTAGTATGTATGGTTTGGGTCCATCCTACCTGTGCGTGCTTGTGGCCATTTTACCTGTTTCTATTGCCTGGGTGTGTGGAGCCCCGGCCATGAGGTGGCTTTAAAGAAGTGATGCTCCTTTGGATGATAACCCACGTCTGCCGTGTGTACCATCCAGCAGGAAGGTGTCCAAATGTAACTGCAAAACATGCAAACCATACCCACCTAAAGCATGCCGAAAGGAGTAACTAGTGCCCAACTGGCGCTTGGAGTGCCCAACCCCTGTTGCCTTGCCTCTCACCTTGGAAGCTTTGTTGTTTTGCAAGCAGTTATTACCTTCTGAAGTGTAGTGAACACTATCTAGTCAATCATCAATCAGTGGCCATTACTGTGTAACGCTTGGCGTGTTGTGTTATTACGTTTTACTTTTTTATATCCCACCTACCTGCCCGGCCTTTTCGACTGTCTTGGAGTTATTGCCTCTGTGTGTTGCCCATGCTTGGGCTAAGGATAGATTATAAATAGGAGCATGGCCACCCAGACTATGGTGAAAACAGGTGACGGGGCATGTTGCTTGCTCGCTGCTGCATCCCCGCTTGCACAATCGACATTCACACAGCTACATACATACTCTCGCCTACATTGTCCAGGCGCGGTAATACATCTTGCTTGCATGGCCAGGGGTAGGAAACCACTACCTCGCTCTGAAACATGCGTCCGCCTTCCCTTGAGTCGTCAGACAGACCATTGCCAAAGCCTGACCAAAACCTGTGTTGAGGCCTGGCACACGCGCCACTACGAAAGCATATAAAAATGACATCTTGACCAGGCAGTGACAAGGACCAGGCGCCTTGGCCATACCTTGGCTAGGGAGTGAAACACTATTAGTTGGCTCGCCCCGATTAGGGGTGTAGTCTTAGCGTTCACTAAAAATAGTCCGGGCCAAGGCGTTATGTCCTTTTTGTACCGTGCACGTGTCTTTTGTTTTGTCCTTGTACATTTGGTATGTACCTGCACCGAGGTCGCAGATTCGGTTGGACAAGGTGGCGTTGTATTCCTTGTTGTGATTTTAGTATAATGACATGTCGGAAAAGAGAGAGGCACAGAGGTAACAGAACTACGCAAATGTTGTACATATTGGCAGAAACAAAGTGCTGTTGGCAGGTTTGTCTCGGTGATTCTTAATCTAAACGGTTTCCGCAACCAAGTGTAGCAATTGAGGAAACTGTGGTTTCCTGCGTTCGTACAGCAAAGCGGTTGGGTTGGTCGTACGGTTGTACGACAGCGTGAGCAGTGTCTTAGGGAACACGGTTGCGTTGAGTTAGTACTTTCGCGAGATTGTTCGTCAGATCTGACACCGCCGTGTCACGTCGCACCATACTACGAGGTCACTGGTGCATGTTACACGGTGGACCAACACTCGCTGCCCATCCCCTTTGGAAGAACCTCTTTCTCTGCTTGCAGGTACCCAAAAGCATCGTCGGACGCAATGCTGGAAACTCCATAGAAATGGCATTGTAATGTTGTAAACCTTTTACTAACATTTAGCCCGTCAAGTCAAGGCGAACTTGCCTCTTGTTGTGCATACCTCAAGGCTATCATGCCTCTTGCAATGAACTGATAAGGTATAATGTAAAAGGCTTTGTTGTATATCAATACGAACAGCTTAGCAAAGGCTGCCGCTGCTGTGGCGGCCGCGGAGCCACAAAGTTGGCATCGTCTCGCTACATCCACATTTACATTCGATACATCATTTCGTTCGTTTAACGGCCACCGCTGAAAAGTGGATCATACAACGTGCTCATTTCACGTATTCCATGCGTCCCTTGCCCAACATGGCCTTCGTCGCAAGCATGTGGACTATCGCTCTGGCGATTGTTTCTTTCATCCCTTTCGTTGGTAGTTATTCCAGCAAGGCGGAATGGTTGTATCAGCAGTGTGTCAAGCTGGGATTGGCGAATTTTGCCGGTGTTATGGCGTTTTTGCGCGCTCGCACGAGTGAGCATGTTGGACCCTGCCACACCGCATGCACAGCTTAGGTATGGTGTTAGCGTGAAGTTCGAAACCGACATTCCACATGTGTCGCTGGATGGCTGCAAATACAGCCACGGCCATAACGAGCCGAGATATGCACGCACCGCTGCATCAGAATGTGCCGCTGTGGCGCGCAACACATGATGTGCAAGGTGGGACAACCTACCCCTGTTTGCTAGCAGGCTGTTTGACTGTGTTCGAATGGCACGTGATAACTGGACACACTGCCCTTGCCTTTTGATGACAGTGGGCCAGCCTAGGTTTTCAAGCATGGCGGACTGTTTTAGCAATGTCCTGTGGGGTGCCTGCATGCATACGTTGGTTGGGATAGAGGAGGCTGGTGGTGCAGCTATGGTCTTGCTCTTGACGACCCTTGTTCCCATTTCCAATAGCTCTATGCACCGCCATACCTCGAGCGAAACACGGGGAAGCAGGGTCACACAGGCATGCCCACGGACCACACTGACGCTTTTACGCATAGCACTAACATATAATACGCATCCCAACTGTACGACCTCCCTCGACTCCGCTCAAAACCAGCCGGCACCGATATGTCCTTGGCAAGACTTGACAGCGAGTTTTGATTTCAAAAAGGGAGCGAGTCCCGGTGTCTGCGAAGCTGACGGGTTTTGACAGCAGTGTGTTGCCAATTGGCTACCTCTAAAGAGTTGGCAGAACCATGCCTGCATCTAATAGGAGCTTAACCCGCTAGACATGTCAACCATTGTCACTGTTTTGCAGAGCATGGTACATAGTTGCCACACCTATTGAGAGATAGTGTAGGAAAGCTGTACGTGATTTATGGTCAATAATAAGCACTTACGCCTTTACTTGGCTACATTAGTTCTGAGATTGCCATCACCAACATACAAGTTTCAAAACAACAATTGTTGCTTTATTGCCTTTTAATATCTGTTGTCACTTTGTGTGCTCCACTACAGGCCAACATCACCATCAGGCCAGCGTGGGGAGCATGTTTGAAGCACCCCAACGGCACAACTCGATACACCCCAAAGGCATTGGCATCGTGCTTGAGATCATTCCGGAGTGCATCACGCAGCATGCAGCCTTGGAATGCCGCCTAAAAGAGAGGGCCTTACGTGGCGTACCGGGCCCTTTACCTTTAATAGAACGATGCTTTCGAATTGTATACATCAGGGAGTTTGGTCTAGTGGTATGATTCTCGCTTAGGGTGCGAGAGGTCGTGGGTTCAATTCCCGCAACTCCCCTGTCGTTTGGGTCTCTAGCTCAGTGGTAGAGCAGCTGACTGCAGATCAGCAGGTCTCCGGTTCGATCCCGGAGGGGCCCTTTTGCGCTTTTGCCAAGTCGTACATGTTGCCGTACATGCCACTGGACACCCTTCCAGGTGTCCCGGAATGTCGGACTATATAAAGCAGCTGCAAGGGGCATTTGACGGGTGGTACAAGCAAGGGGCCCATCCAGCTGCTTTGAAGCAACCATCACCAGCAGCCACCAACAGGCTGACTCACCTCACCTGCTGTGTCCCGCACCCACATCAGTTAAGCAGTTTAGTATGTATGGTTTGGGTCCATCCTACCTGTGCGTGCTTGTGGCCATTTTACCTGTTTCTATTGCCTGGGTGTGTGGAGCCCCGGCCATGAGGTGGCTTTAAAGAAGTGATGCTCCTTTGGATGATAACCCACGTCTGCCGTGTGTACCATCCAGCAGGAAGGTGTCCAAATGTAACTGCAAAACATGCAAACCATACCCACCTAAAGCATGCCGAAAGGAGTAACTAGTGCCCAACTGGCGCTTGGAGTGCCCAACCCCTGTTGCCTTGCCTCTCACCTTGGAAGCTTTGTTGTTTTGCAAGCAGTTATTACCTTCTGAAGTGTAGTGAACACTATCTAGTCAATCATCAATCAGTGGCCATTACTGTGTAACGCTTGGCGTGTTGTGTTATTACGTTTTACTTTTTTATATCCCACCTACCTGCCCGGCCTTTTCGACTGTCTTGGAGTTATTGCCTCTGTGTGTTGCCCATGCTTGGGCTAAGGATAGATTATAAATAGGAGCATGGCCACCCAGACTATGGTGAAAACAGGTGACGGGGCATGTTGCTTGCTCGCTGCTGCATCCCCGCTTGCACAATCGACATTCACACAGCTACATACATACTCTCGCCTACATTGTCCAGGCGCGGTAA
Organism: Astrephomene gubernaculifera; assembly: GCA_021605115.1. Lineage (NCBI taxonomy): Eukaryota > Viridiplantae > Chlorophyta > Chlorophyceae > Chlamydomonadales > Astrephomenaceae > Astrephomene > Astrephomene gubernaculifera. Next base: position 674,720 of record BMAR01000041.1, read on the forward strand.
TACATCTTGCTTGCATGGCCAGGGGTAGGAAACCACTACCTCGCTCTGAAACATGCGTCCGCCTTCCCTTGAGTCGTCAGACAGACCATTGCCAAAGCCTGACCAAAACCTGTGTTGAGGCCTGGCACACGCGCCACTACGAAAGCATATAAAAATGACATCTTGACCAGGCAGTGACAAGGACCAGGCGCCTTGGCCATACCTTGGCTAGGGAGTGAAACACTATTAGTTGGCTCGCCCCGATTAGGGGTGTAGTCTTAGCGTTCACTAAAAATAGTCCGGGCCAAGGCGTTATGTCCTTTTTGTACCGTGCACGTGTCTTTTGTTTTGTCCTTGTACATTTGGTATGTACCTGCACCGAGGTCGCAGATTCGGTTGGACAAGGTGGCGTTGTATTCCTTGTTGTGATTTTAGTATAATGACATGTCGGAAAAGAGAGAGGCACAGAGGTAACAGAACTACGCAAATGTTGTACATATTGGCAGAAACAAAGTGCTGTTGGCAGGTTTGTCTCGGTGATTCTTAATCTAAACGGTTTCCGCAACCAAGTGTAGCAATTGAGGAAACTGTGGTTTCCTGCGTTCGTACAGCAAAGCGGTTGGGTTGGTCGTACGGTTGTACGACAGCGTGAGCAGTGTCTTAGGGAACACGGTTGCGTTGAGTTAGTACTTTCGCGAGATTGTTCGTCAGATCTGACACCGCCGTGTCACGTCGCACCATACTACGAGGTCACTGGTGCATGTTACACGGTGGACCAACACTCGCTGCCCATCCCCTTTGGAAGAACCTCTTTCTCTGCTTGCAGGTACCCAAAAGCATCGTCGGACGCAATGCTGGAAACTCCATAGAAATGGCATTGTAATGTTGTAAACCTTTTACTAACATTTAGCCCGTCAAGTCAAGGCGAACTTGCCTCTTGTTGTGCATACCTCAAGGCTATCATGCCTCTTGCAATGAACTGATAAGGTATAATGTAAAAGGCTTTGTTGTATATCAATACGAACAGCTTAGCAAAGGCTGCCGCTGCTGTGGCGGCCGCGGAGCCACAAAGTTGGCATCGTCTCGCTACATCCACATTTACATTCGATACATCATTTCGTTCGTTTAACGGCCACCGCTGAAAAGTGGATCATACAACGTGCTCATTTCACGTATTCCATGCGTCCCTTGCCCAACATGGCCTTCGTCGCAAGCATGTGGACTATCGCTCTGGCGATTGTTTCTTTCATCCCTTTCGTTGGTAGTTATTCCAGCAAGGCGGAATGGTTGTATCAGCAGTGTGTCAAGCTGGGATTGGCGAATTTTGCCGGTGTTATGGCGTTTTTGCGCGCTCGCACGAGTGAGCATGTTGGACCCTGCCACACCGCATGCACAGCTTAGGTATGGTGTTAGCGTGAAGTTCGAAACCGACATTCCACATGTGTCGCTGGATGGCTGCAAATACAGCCACGGCCATAACGAGCCGAGATATGCACGCACCGCTGCATCAGAATGTGCCGCTGTGGCGCGCAACACATGATGTGCAAGGTGGGACAACCTACCCCTGTTTGCTAGCAGGCTGTTTGACTGTGTTCGAATGGCACGTGATAACTGGACACACTGCCCTTGCCTTTTGATGACAGTGGGCCAGCCTAGGTTTTCAAGCATGGCGGACTGTTTTAGCAATGTCCTGTGGGGTGCCTGCATGCATACGTTGGTTGGGATAGAGGAGGCTGGTGGTGCAGCTATGGTCTTGCTCTTGACGACCCTTGTTCCCATTTCCAATAGCTCTATGCACCGCCATACCTCGAGCGAAACACGGGGAAGCAGGGTCACACAGGCATGCCCACGGACCACACTGACGCTTTTACGCATAGCACTAACATATAATACGCATCCCAACTGTACGACCTCCCTCGACTCCGCTCAAAACCAGCCGGCACCGATATGTCCTTGGCAAGACTTGACAGCGAGTTTTGATTTCAAAAAGGGAGCGAGTCCCGGTGTCTGCGAAGCTGACGGGTTTTGACAGCAGTGTGTTGCCAATTGGCTACCTCTAAAGAGTTGGCAGAACCATGCCTGCATCTAATAGGAGCTTAACCCGCTAGACATGTCAACCATTGTCACTGTTTTGCAGAGCATGGTACATAGTTGCCACACCTATTGAGAGATAGTGTAGGAAAGCTGTACGTGATTTATGGTCAATAATAAGCACTTACGCCTTTACTTGGCTACATTAGTTCTGAGATTGCCATCACCAACATACAAGTTTCAAAACAACAATTGTTGCTTTATTGCCTTTTAATATCTGTTGTCACTTTGTGTGCTCCACTACAGGCCAACATCACCATCAGGCCAGCGTGGGGAGCATGTTTGAAGCACCCCAACGGCACAACTCGATACACCCCAAAGGCATTGGCATCGTGCTTGAGATCATTCCGGAGTGCATCACGCAGCATGCAGCCTTGGAATGCCGCCTAAAAGAGAGGGCCTTACGTGGCGTACCGGGCCCTTTACCTTTAATAGAACGATGCTTTCGAATTGTATACATCAGGGAGTTTGGTCTAGTGGTATGATTCTCGCTTAGGGTGCGAGAGGTCGTGGGTTCAATTCCCGCAACTCCCCTGTCGTTTGGGTCTCTAGCTCAGTGGTAGAGCAGCTGACTGCAGATCAGCAGGTCTCCGGTTCGATCCCGGAGGGGCCCTTTTGCGCTTTTGCCAAGTCGTACATGTTGCCGTACATGCCACTGGACACCCTTCCAGGTGTCCCGGAATGTCGGACTATATAAAGCAGCTGCAAGGGGCATTTGACGGGTGGTACAAGCAAGGGGCCCATCCAGCTGCTTTGAAGCAACCATCACCAGCAGCCACCAACAGGCTGACTCACCTCACCTGCTGTGTCCCGCACCCACATCAGTTAAGCAGTTTAGTATGTATGGTTTGGGTCCATCCTACCTGTGCGTGCTTGTGGCCATTTTACCTGTTTCTATTGCCTGGGTGTGTGGAGCCCCGGCCATGAGGTGGCTTTAAAGAAGTGATGCTCCTTTGGATGATAACCCACGTCTGCCGTGTGTACCATCCAGCAGGAAGGTGTCCAAATGTAACTGCAAAACATGCAAACCATACCCACCTAAAGCATGCCGAAAGGAGTAACTAGTGCCCAACTGGCGCTTGGAGTGCCCAACCCCTGTTGCCTTGCCTCTCACCTTGGAAGCTTTGTTGTTTTGCAAGCAGTTATTACCTTCTGAAGTGTAGTGAACACTATCTAGTCAATCATCAATCAGTGGCCATTACTGTGTAACGCTTGGCGTGTTGTGTTATTACGTTTTACTTTTTTATATCCCACCTACCTGCCCGGCCTTTTCGACTGTCTTGGAGTTATTGCCTCTGTGTGTTGCCCATGCTTGGGCTAAGGATAGATTATAAATAGGAGCATGGCCACCCAGACTATGGTGAAAACAGGTGACGGGGCATGTTGCTTGCTCGCTGCTGCATCCCCGCTTGCACAATCGACATTCACACAGCTACATACATACTCTCGCCTACATTGTCCAGGCGCGGTAATACATCTTGCTTGCATGGCCAGGGGTAGGAAACCACTACCTCGCTCTGAAACATGCGTCCGCCTTCCCTTGAGTCGTCAGACAGACCATTGCCAAAGCCTGACCAAAACCTGTGTTGAGGCCTGGCACACGCGCCACTACGAAAGCATATAAAAATGACATCTTGACCAGGCAGTGACAAGGACCAGGCGCCTTGGCCATACCTTGGCTAGGGAGTGAAACACTATTAGTTGGCTCGCCCCGATTAGGGGTGTAGTCTTAGCGTTCACTAAAAATAGTCCGGGCCAAGGCGTTATGTCCTTTTTGTACCGTGCACGTGTCTTTTGTTTTGTCCTTGTACATTTGGTATGTACCTGCACCGAGGTCGCAGATTCGGTTGGACAAGGTGGCGTTGTATTCCTTGTTGTGATTTTAGTATAATGACATGTCGGAAAAGAGAGAGGCACAGAGGTAACAGAACTACGCAAATGTCGTACATATTGGCAGAAACAAAGTGCTGTTGGCAGGTTTGTCTCGGTGATTCTTAATCTAAACGGTTTCCACAACCAAGCGTAGCAATTGCGGAAACTGTGGTTTCCTGCGTTCGTACAGCAAAGCGGTTGGGTTGGTCGTACGGTTGTACGACAGCGTGAGCAGTGTCTTAGGGAACACGGTTGCGTTGAGTTAGTACTTTCGCGAGATTGTTCGTCAGATCTGACACCGCCGTGTCACGTCGCACCATACTACGAGGTCACTGGTGCATGTTACACGGTGGACCAACACTCGCTGCCCATCCCCTTTGGAAGAACCTCTTTCTCTGCTTGCAGGTACCCAAAAGCATCGTCGGACGCAATGCTGGAAACTCCATAGAAATGGCATTGTAATGTTGTAAACCTTTTACTAACATTTAGCCCGTCAAGTCAAGGCGAACTTGCCTCTTGTTGTGCATACCTCAAGGCTATCATGCCTCTTGCAATGAACTGATAAGGTATAATGTAAAAGGCTTTGTTGTATATCAATACGAACAGCTTAGCAAAGGCTGCCGCTGCTGTGGCGGCCGCGGAGCCACAAAGTTGGCATCGTCTCGCTACATCCACATTTACATTCGATACATCATTTCGTTCGTTTAACGGCCACCGCTGAAAAGTGGATCATACAACGTGCTCATTTCACGTATTCCATGCGTCCCTTGCCCAACATGGCCTTCGTCGCAAGCATGTGGACTATCGCTCTGGCGATTGTTTCTTTCATCCCTTTCGTTGGTAGTTATTCCAGCAAGGCGGAATGGTTGTATCAGCAGTGTGTCAAGCTGGGATTGGCGAATTTTGCCGGTGTTATGGCGTTTTTGCGCGCTCGCACGAGTGAGCATGTTGGACCCTGCCACACCGCATGCACAGCTTAGGTATGGTGTTAGCGTGAAGTTCGAAACCGACATTCCACATGTGTCGCTGGATGGCTGCAAATACAGCCACGGCCATAACGAGCCGAGATATGCACGCACCGCTGCATCAGAATGTGCCGCTGTGGCGCGCAACACATGATGTGCAAGGTGGGACAACCTACCCCTGTTTGCTAGCAGGCTGTTTGACTGTGTTCGAATGGCACGTGATAACTGGACACACTGCCCTTGCCTTTTGATGACAGTGGGCCAGCCTAGGTTTTCAAGCATGGCGGACTGTTTCAGCAATGTCCTGTGGGGTGCCTGCATGCATACGTTGGGATAGAGGAGGCTGGTGGTGCAGCTATGGTCTTGCTCTTGACGACCCTTGTTCCCGTTTCCAATAGCTCTATGCACCGCCATACCTCGAGCGAAACACGGGGAAGCAGGGTCACACAGGCATGCCCACGGACCACACTGACGCTTTTACGCATAGCACTAACATATAATACGCATCCCAACTGTACGACCTCCCTCGACTCCGCTCAAAACCAGCCGGCACCGATATGTCCTTGGCAAGACTTGACAGCGAGTTTTGATTTCAAAAAGGGAGCGAGTCCCGGTGTCTGCGAAGCTGACGGGTTTTGACAGCAGTGTGTTGCCAATTGGCTACCTCTAAAGAGTTGGCAGAACCATGCCTGCATCTAATAGGAGCTTAACCCGCTAGACATGTCAACCATTGTCACTGTTTTGCAGAGCATGGTACATAGTTGCCACACCTATTGAGAGATAGTGTAGGAAAGCTGTACGTGATTTATGGTCAATAATAAGCACTTACGCCTTTACTTGGCTACATTAGTTCTGAGATTGCCATCACCAACATACAAGTTTCAAAACAACAATTGTTGCTTTATTGCCTTTTAATATCTGTTGTCACTTTGTGTGCTCCACTACAGGCCAACATCACCATCAGGCCAGCGTGGGGAGCATGTTTGAAGCACCCCAACGGCACAACTCGAAACACCCCAAAGGCATTGGCATCGTGCTTGAGATCATTCCGGAGTGCATCACGCAGCATGCAGCCTTGGAATGCCGCCTAAAAGAGAGGGCCTTACGTGGCGTACCGGGCCCTTTACCTTTAATAGAACGATGCTTTCGAAATGAGACATCAGGGAGTTTGGTCTAGTGGTATGATTCTCGCTTAGGGTGCGAGAGGTCGTGGGTTCAATTCCCGCAACTCCCCTGTCGTTTGGGTCTCTAGCTCAGTGGTAGAGCAGCTGACTGCAGATCAGCAGGTCTCCGGTTCGATCCCGGAGGGGCCCTTTTGCGCTTTTGCCAAGTCGTACATGTTGCCGTACATGCCACTGGACACCCTTCCAGGTGTCCCGGAATGTCGGACTATATAAAGCAGCTGCAAGGGGCATTTGACGGGTGGTACAAGCAAGGGGCCCATCCAGCTGCTTTGAAGCAACCATCACCAGCAGCCACCAACAGGCTGACTCACCTCACCTGCTGTGTCCCGCACCCACATCAGTTAAGCAGTTTAGTATGTATGGTTTGGGTCCATCCTACCTGTGCGTGCTTGTGGCCATTTTACCTGTTTCTATTGCCTGGGTGTGTGGAGCCCCGGCCATGAGGTGGCTTTAAAGAAGTGATGCTCCTTTGGATGATAACCCACGTCTGCCGTGTGTACCATCCAGCAGGAAGGTGTCCAAATGTAACTGCAAAACATGCAAACCATACCCACCTAAAGCATGCCGAAAGGAGTAACTAGTGCCCAACTGGCGCTTGGAGTGCCCAACCCCTGTTGCCTTGCCTCTCACCTTGGAAGCTTTGTTGTTTTGCAAGCAGTTATTACCTTCTGAAGTGTAGTGAACACTATCTAGTCAATCATCAATCAGTGGCCATTACTGTGTAACGCTTGGCGTGTTGTGTTATATCCCACCTACCTGCCCGGCCTTTTCGACTGTCTTGGAGTTATTGCCTCTGTGTGTTGCCCATGCTTGGGCTAAGGATAGATTATAAATAGGAGCATGGCCACCCAGACTATGGTGAAAACAGGTGACGGGGCATGTTGCTTGCTCGCTGCTGCATCCCCGCTTGCACAATCGACATTCACACAGCTACATACATACTCTCGCCTACATTGTCCAGGCGCGGTAATACATCTTGCTTGCATGGCCAGGGGTAGGAAACCACTACCTCGCTCTGAAACATGCGTCCGCCTTCCCTTGAGTCGTCAGACAGACCATTGCCAAAGCCTGACCAAAACCTGTGTTGAGGCCTGGCACACGCGCCACTACGAAAGCATATAAAAATGACATCTTGACCAGGCAGTGACAAGGACCAGGCGCCTTGGCCATACCTTGGCTAGGGAGTGAAACACTATTAGTTGGCTCGCCCCGATTAGGGGTGTAGTCTTAGCGTTCACTAAAAATAGTCCGGGCCAAGGCGTTATGTCCTTTTTGTACCGTGCACGTGTCTTTTGTTTTGTCCTTGTACATTTGGTATGTACCTGCACCGAGGTCGCAGATTCGGTTGGACAAGGTGGCGTTGTATTCCTTGTTGTGATTTTAGTATAATGACATGTCGGAAAAGAGAGAGGCACAGAGGTAACAGAACTACGCAAATGTTGTACATATTGGCAGAAACAAAGTGCTGTTGGCAGGTTTGTCTCGGTGATTCTTAATCTAAACGGTTTCCGCAACCAAGTGTAGCAATTGAGGAAACTGTGGTTTCCTGCGTTCGTACAGCAAAGCGGTTGGGTTGGTCGTACGGTTGTACGACAGCGTGAGCAGTGTCTTAGGGAACACGGTTGCGTTGAGTTAGTACTTTCGCGAGATTGTTCGTCAGATCTGACACCGCCGTGTCACGTCGCACCATACTACGAGGTCACTGGTGCATGTTACACGGTGGACCAACACTCGCTGCCCATCCCCTTTGGAAGAACCTCTTTCTCTGCTTGCAGGTACCCAAAAGCATCGTCGGACGCAATGCTGGAAACTCCATAGAAATGGCATTGTAATGTTGTAAACCTTTTACTAACATTTAGCCCGTCAAGTCAAGGCGAACTTGCCTCTTGTTGTGCATACCTCAAGGCTATCATGCCTCTTGCAATGAACTGATAAGGTATAATGTAAAAGGCTTTGTTGTATATCAATACGAACAGCTTAGCAAAGGCTGCCGCTGCTGTGGCGGCCGCGGAGCCACAAAGTTGGCATCGTCTCGCTACATCCACATTTACATTCGATACATCATTTCGTTCGTTTAACGGCCACCGCTGAAAAGTGGATCATACAACGTGCTCATTTCACGTATTCCATGCGTCCCTTGCCCAACATGGCCTTCGTCGCAAGCATGTGGACTATCGCTCTGGCGATTGTTTCTTTCATCCCTTTCGTTGGTAGTTATTCCAGCAAGGCGGAATGGTTGTATCAGCAGTGTGTCAAGCTGGGATTGGCGAATTTTGCCGGTGTTATGGCGTTTTTGCGCGCTCGCACGAGTGAGCATGTTGGACCCTGCCACACCGCATGCACAGCTTAGGTATGGTGTTAGCGTGAAGTTCGAAACCGACAATCCACATGTGTCGCTGGATGGCTGCAAATACAGCCACGGCCATAACGAGCCGAGATATGCACGCACCGCTGCATCAGAATGTGCCGCTGTGGCGCGCAACACATGATGTGCAAGGTGGGACAACCTACCCCTGTTTGCTAGCAGGCTGTTTGACTGTGTTCGAATGGCACGTGATAACTGGACACACTGCGCTTGCCTTTTGATGACAGTGGGCCAGCCTAGGTTTTCAAGCATGGCGGACTGTTTTAGCAATGTCCTGTGGGGTGCCTGCATGCATACGTTGGGATAGAGGAGGCTGGTGGTGCAGCTATGGTCTTGCTCTTGACGACCCTTGTTCCCGTTTCCAATAGCTCTATGCACCGCCATACCTCGAGCGAAACACGGGGAAGCAGGGTCACACAGGCATGCCCACGGACCACACTGACGCTTTTACGCATAGCACTAACATATAATACGCATCCCAACTGTACGACCTCCCTCGACTCCGCTCAAAACCAGTCGGCACCGATATGTCCTTGGCAAGACTTGACAGCGAGTTTTGATTTCAAAAAGGGAGCGAGTCCCGGTGTCTGCGAAGCTGACGGGTTTTGACAGCAGTGTGTTGCCAATTGGCTACCTCTAAAGAGTTGGCAGAACCATGCCTGCATCTAATAGGAGCTTAACCCGCTAGACATGTCAACCATTGTCACTGTTTTGCAGAGCATGGTACATAGTTGCCACACCTATTGAGAGATAGTGTAGGAAAGCTGTACGTGATTTATGGTCAATAATAAGCACTTACGCCTTTACTTGGCTACATTAGTTCTGAGATTGCCATCACCAACATACAAGTTTCAAAACAACAATTGTTGCTTTATTGCCTTTTAATATCTGTTGTCACTTTGTGTGCTCCACTACAGGCCAACATCACCATCAGGCCAGCGTGGGGAGCATGTTTGAAGCACCCCAACGGCACAACTCGATACACCCCAAAGGCATTGGCATCGTGCTTGAGATCATTCCGGAGTGCATCACGCAGCATGCAGCCTTGGAATGCCGCCTAAAAGAGAGGGCCTTACGTGGCGTACCGGGCCCTTTACCTTTAATAGAACGATGCTTTCGAATTGTATACATCAGGGAGTTTGGTCTAGTGGTATGATTCTCGCTTAGGGTGCGAGAGGTCGTGGGTTCAATTCCCGCAACTCCCCTGTCGTTTGGGTCTCTAGCTCAGTGGTAGAGCAGCTGACTGCAGATCAGCAGGTCTCCGGTTCGATCCCGGAGGGGCCCTTTTGCGCTTTTGCCAAGTCGTACATGTTGCCGTACATGCCACTGGACACCCTTCCAGGTGTCCCGGAATGTCGGACTATATAAAGCAGCTGCAAGGGGCATTTGACGGGTGGTACAAGCAAGGGGCCCATCCAGCTGCTTTGAAGCAACCATCACCAGCAGCCACCAACAGGCTGACTCACCTCACCTGCTGTGTCCCGCACCCACATCAGTTAAGCAGTTTAGTATGTATGGTTTGGGTCCATCCTACCTGTGCGTGCTTGTGGCCATTTTACCTGTTTCTATTGCCTGGGTGTGTGGAGCCCCGGCCATGAGGTGGCTTTAAAGAAGTGATGCTCCTTTGGATGATAACCCACGTCTGCCGTGTGTACCATCCAGCAGGAAGGTGTCCAAATGTAACTGCAAAACATGCAAACCATACCCACCTAAAGCATGCCGAAAGGAGTAACTAGTGCCCAACTGGCGCTTGGAGTGCCCAACCCCTGTTGCCTTGCCTCTCACCTTGGAAGCTTTGTTGTTTTGCAAGCAGTTATTACCTTCTGAAGTGTAGTGAACACTATCTAGTCAATCATCAATCAGTGGCCATTACTGTGTAACGCTTGGCGTGTTGTGTTATTACGTTTTACTTTTTTATATCCCACCTACCTGCCCGGCCTTTTCGACTGTCTTGGAGTTATTGCCTCTGTGTGTTGCCCATGCTTGGGCTAAGGATAGATTATAAATAGGAGCATGGCCACCCAGACTATGGTGAAAACAGGTGACGGGGCATGTTGCTTGCTCGCTGCTGCATCCCCGCTTGCACAATCGACATTCACACAGCTACATACATACTCTCGCCTACATTGTCCAGGCGCGGTAATACATCTTGCTTGCATGGCCAGGGGTAGGAAACCACTACCTCGCTCTGAAACATGCGTCCGCCTTCCCTTGAGTCGTCAGACAGACCATTGCCAAAGCCTGACCAAAACCTGTGTTGAGGCCTGGCACACGCGCCACTACGAAAGCATATAAAAATGACATCTTGACCAGGCAGTGACAAGGACCAGGCGCCTTGGCCATACCTTGGCTAGGGAGTGAAACACTATTAGTTGGCTCGCCCCGATTAGGGGTGTAGTCTTAGCGTTCACTAAAAATAGTCCGGGCCAAGGCGTTATGTCCTTTTTGTACCGTGCACGTGTCTTTTGTTTTGTCCTTGTACATTTGGTATGTACCTGCACCGAGGTCGCAGATTCGGTTGGACAAGGTGGCGTTGTATTCCTTGTTGTGATTTTAGTATAATGACATGTCGGAAAAGAGAGAGGCACAGAGGTAACAGAACTACGCAAATGTCGTACATATTGGCAGAAACAAAGTGCTGTTGGCAGGTTTGTCTCGGTGATTCTTAATCTAAACGGTTTCCGCAACCAAGTGTAGCAATTGAGGAAACTGTGGTTTCCTGCGTTCGTACAGCAAAGCGGTTGGGTTGGTCGTACGGTTGTACGACAGCGTGAGCAGTGTCTTAGGGAACACGGTTGCGTTGAGTTAGTACTTTCGCGAGATTGTTCGTCAGATCTGACACCGCCGTGTCACGTCGCACCATACTACGAGGTCACTGGTGCATGTTACACGGTGGACCAACACTCGCTGCCCATCCCCTTTGGAAGAACCTCTTTCTCTGCTTGCAGGTACCCAAAAGCATCGTCGGACGCAATGCTGGAAACTCCATAGAAATGGCATTGTAATGTTGTAAACCTTTTACTAACATTTAGCCCGTCAAGTCAAGGCGAACTTGCCTCTTGTTGTGCATACCTCAAGGCTATCATGCCTCTTGCAATGAACTGATAAGGTATAATGTAAAAGGCTTTGTTGTATATCAATACGAACAGCTTAGCAAAGGCTGCCGCTGCTGTGGCGGCCGCGGAGCCACAAAGTTGGCATCGTCTCGCTACATCCACATTTACATTCGATACATCATTTCGTTCGTTTAACGGCCACCGCTGAAAAGTGGATCATACAACGTGCTCATTTCACGTATTCCATGCGTCCCTTGCCCAACATGGCCTTCGTCGCAAGCATGTGGACTATCGCTCTGGCGATTGTTTCTTTCATCCCTTTCGTTGGTAGTTATTCCAGCAAGGCGGAATGGTTGTATCAGCAGTGTGTCAAGCTGGGATTGGCGAATTTTGCCGGTGTTATGGCGTTTTTGCGCGCTCGCACGAGTGAGCATGTTGGACCCTGCCACACCGCATGCACAGCTTAGGTATGGTGTTAGCGTGAAGTTCGAAACCGACAATCCACATGTGTCGCTGGATGGCTGCAAATACAGCCACGGCCATAACGAGCCGAGATATGCACGCACCGCTGCATCAGAATGTGCCGCTGTGGCGCGCAACACATGATGTGCAAGGTGGGACAACCTACCCCTGTTTGCTAGCAGGCTGTTTGACTGTGTTCGAATGGCACGTGATAACTGGACACACTGCGCTTGCCTTTTGATGACAGTGGGCCAGCCTAGGTTTTCAAGCATGGCGGACTGTTTTAGCAATGTCCTGTGGGGTGCCTGCATGCATACGTTGGGATAGAGGAGGCTGGTGGTGCAGCTATGGTCTTGCTCTTGACGACCCTTGTTCCCGTTTCCAATAGCTCTATGCACCGCCATACCTCGAGCGAAACACGGGGAAGCAGGGTCACACAGGCATGCCCACGGACCACACTGACGCTTTTACGCATAGCACTAACATATAATACGCATCCCAACTGTACGACCTCCCTCGACTCCGCTCAAAACCAGTCGGCACCGATATGTCCTTGGCAAGACTTGACAGCGAGTTTTGATTTCAAAAAGGGAGCGAGTCCCGGTGTCTGCGAAGCTGACGGGTTTTGACAGCAGTGTGTTGCCAATTGGCTACCTCTAAAGAGTTGGCAGAACCATGCCTGCATCTAATAGGAGCTTAACCCGCTAGACATGTCAACCATTGTCACTGTTTTGCAGAGCATGGTACATAGTTGCCACACCTATTGAGAGATAGTGTAGGAAAGCTGTACGTGATTTATGGTCAATAATAAGCACTTACGCCTTTACTTGGCTACATTAGTTCTGAGATTGCCATCACCAACATACAAGTTTCAAAACAACAATTGTTGCTTTATTGCCTTTTAATATCTGTTGTCACTTTGTGTGCTCCACTACAGGCCAACATCACCATCAGGCCAGCGTGGGGAGCATGTTTGAAGCACCCCAACGGCACAACTCGATACACCCCAAAGGCATTGGCATCGTGCTTGAGATCATTCCGGAGTGCATCACGCAGCATGCAGCCTTGGAATGCCGCCTAAAAGAGAGGGCCTTACGTGGCGTACCGGGCCCTTTACCTTTAATAGAACGATGCTTTCGAATTGTATACATCAGGGAGTTTGGTCTAGTGGTATGATTCTCGCTTAGGGTGCGAGAGGTCGTGGGTTCAATTCCCGCAACTCCCCTGTCGTTTGGGTCTCTAGCTCAGTGGTAGAGCAGCTGACTGCAGATCAGCAGGTCTCCGGTTCGATCCCGGAGGGGCCCTTTTGCGCTTTTGCCAAGTCGTACATGTTGCCGTACATGCCACTGGACACCCTTCCAGGTGTCCCGGAATGTCGGACTATATAAAGCAGCTGCAAGGGGCATTTGACGGGTGGTACAAGCAAGGGGCCCATCCAGCTGCTTTGAAGCAACCATCACCAGCAGCCACCAACAGGCTGACTCACCTCACCTGCTGTGTCCCGCACCCACATCAGTTAAGCAGTTTAGTATGTATGGTTTGGGTCCATCCTACCTGTGCGTGCTTGTGGCCATTTTACCTGTTTCTATTGCCTGGGTGTGTGGAGCCCCGGCCATGAGGTGGCTTTAAAGAAGTGATGCTCCTTTGGATGATAACCCACGTCTGCCGTGTGTACCATCCAGCAGGAAGGTGTCCAAATGTAACTGCAAAACATGCAAACCATACCCACCTAAAGCATGCCGAAAGGAGTAACTAGTGCCCAACTGGCGCTTGGAGTGCCCAACCCCTGTTGCCTTGCCTCTCACCTTGGAAGCTTTGTTGTTTTGCAAGCAGTTATTACCTTCTGAAGTGTAGTGAACACTATCTAGTCAATCATCAATCAGTGGCCATTACTGTGTAACGCTTGGCGTGTTGTGTTATATCCCACCTACCTGCCCGGCCTTTTCGACTGTCTTGGAGTTATTGCCTCTGTGTGTTGCCCATGCTTGGGCTAAGGATAGATTATAAATAGGAGCATGGCCACCCAGACTATGGTGAAAACAGGTGACGGGGCATGTTGCTTGCTCGCTGCTGCATCCCCGCTTGCACAATCGACATTCACACAGCTACATACATACTCTCGCCTACATTGTCCAGGCGCGGTAATACATCTTGCTTGCATGGCCAGGGGTAGGAAACCACTACCTCGCTCTGAAACATGCGTCCGCCTTCCCTTGAGTCGTCAGACAGACCATTGCCAAAGCCTGACCAAAACCTGTGTTGAGGCCTGGCACACGCGCCACTACGAAAGCATATAAAAATGACATCTTGACCAGGCAGTGACAAGGACCAGGCGCCTTGGCCATACCTTGGCTAGGGAGTGAAACACTATTAGTTGGCTCGCCCCGATTAGGGGTGTAGTCTTAGCGTTCACTAAAAATAGTCCGGGCCAAGGCGTTATGTCCTTTTTGTACCGTGCACGTGTCTTTTGTTTTGTCCTTGTACATTTGGTATGTACCTGCACCGAGGTCGCAGATTCGGTTGGACAAGGTGGCGTTGTATTCCTTGTTGTGATTTTAGTATAATGACATGTCGGAAAAGAGAGAGGCACAGAGGTAACAGAACTACGCAAATGTCGTACATATTGGCAGAAACAAAGTGCTGTTGGCAGGTTTGTCTCGGTGATTCTTAATCTAAACGGTTTCCGCAACCAAGCGTAGCAATTGAGGAAACTGTGGTTTCCTGCGTTCGTACAGCAAAGCGGTTGGGTTGGTCGTACGGTTGTACGACAGCGTGAGCAGTGTCTTAGGGAACACGGTTGCGTTGAGTTAGTACTTTCGCGAGATTGTTCGTCAGATCTGACACCGCCGTGTCACGTCGCACCATACTACGAGGTCACTGGTGCATGTTACACGGTGGACCAACACTCGCTGCCCATCCCCTTTGGAAGAACCTCTTTCTCTGCTTGCAGGTACCCAAAAGCATCGTCGGACGCAATGCTGGAAACTCCATAGAAATGGCATTGTAATGTTGTAAACCTTTTACTAACATTTAGCCCGTCAAGTCAAGGCGAACTTGCCTCTTGTTGTGCATACCTCAAGGCTATCATGCCTCTTGCAATGAACTGATAAGGTATAATGTAAAAGGCTTTGTTGTATATCAATACGAACAGCTTAGCAAAGGCTGCCGCTGCTGTGGCGGCCGCGGAGCCACAAAGTTGGCATCGTCTCGCTACATCCACATTTACATTCGATACATCATTTCGTTCGTTTAACGGCCACCGCTGAAAAGTGGATCATACAACGTGCTCATTTCACGTATTCCATGCGTCCCTTGCCCAACATGGCCTTCGTCGCAAGCATGTGGACTATCGCTCTGGCGATTGTTTCTTTCATCCCTTTCGTTGGTAGTTATTCCAGCAAGGCGGAATGGTTGTATCAGCAGTGTGTCAAGCTGGGATTGGCGAATTTTGCCGGTGTTATGGCGTTTTTGCGCGCTCGCACGAGTGAGCATGTTGGACCCTGCCACACCGCATGCACAGCTTAGGTATGGTGTTAGCGTGAAGTTCGAAACCGACAATCCACATGTGTCGCTGGATGGCTGCAAATACAGCCACGGCCATAACGAGCCGAGATATGCACGCACCGCTGCATCAGAATGTGCCGCTGTGGCGCGCAACACATGATGTGCAAGGTGGGACAACCTACCCCTGTTTGCTAGCAGGCTGTTTGACTGTGTTCGAATGGCACGTGATAACTGGACACACTGCGCTTGCCTTTTGATGACAGTGGGCCAGCCTAGGTTTTCAAGCATGGCGGACTGTTTTAGCAATGTCCTGTGGGGTGCCTGCATGCATACGTTGGGATAGAGGAGGCTGGTGGTGCAGCTATGGTCTTGCTCTTGACGACCCTTGTTCCCGTTTCCAATAGCTCTATGCACCGCCATACCTCGAGCGAAACACGGGGAAGCAGGGTCACACAGGCATGCCCACGGACCACACTGACGCTTTTACGCATAGCACTAACATATAATACGCATCCCAACTGTACGACCTCCCTCGACTCCGCTCAAAACCAGTCGGCACCGATATGTCCTTGGCAAGACTTGACAGCGAGTTTTGATTTCAAAAAGGGAGCGAGTCCCGGTGTCTGCGAAGCTGACGGGTTTTGACAGCAGTGTGTTGCCAATTGGCTACCTCTAAAGAGTTGGCAGAACCATGCCTGCATCTAATAGGAGCTTAACCCGCTAGACATGTCAACCATTGTCACTGTTTTGCAGAGCATGGTACATAGTTGCCACACCTATTGAGAGATAGTGTAGGAAAGCTGTACGTGATTTATGGTCAATAATAAGCACTTACGCCTTTACTTGGCTACATTAGTTCTGAGATTGCCATCACCAACATACAAGTTTCAAAACAACAATTGTTGCTTTATTGCCTTTTAATATCTGTTGTCACTTTGTGTGCTCCACTACAGGCCAACATCACCATCAGGCCAGCGTGGGGAGCATGTTTGAAGCACCCCAACGGCACAACTCGATACACCCCAAAGGCATTGGCATCGTGCTTGAGATCATTCCGGAGTGCATCACGCAGCATGCAGCCTTGGAATGCCGCCTAAAAGAGAGGGCCTTACGTGGCGTACCGGGCCCTTTACCTTTAATAGAACGATGCTTTCGAATTGTATACATCAGGGAGTTTGGTCTAGTGGTATGATTCTCGCTTAGGGTGCGAGAGGTCGTGGGTTCAATTCCCGCAACTCCCCTGTCGTTTGGGTCTCTAGCTCAGTGGTAGAGCAGCTGACTGCAGATCAGCAGGTCTCCGGTTCGATCCCGGAGGGGCCCTTTTGCGCTTTTGCCAAGTCGTACATGTTGCCGTACATGCCACTGGACACCCTTCCAGGTGTCCCGGAATGTCGGACTATATAAAGCAGCTGCAAGGGGCATTTGACGGGTGGTACAAGCAAGGGGCCCATCCAGCTGCTTTGAAGCAACCATCACCAGCAGCCACCAACAGGCTGACTCACCTCACCTGCTGTGTCCCGCACCCACATCAGTTAAGCAGTTTAGTATGTATGGTTTGGGTCCATCCTACCTGTGCGTGCTTGTGGCCATTTTACCTGTTTCTATTGCCTGGGTGTGTGGAGCCCCGGCCATGAGGTGGCTTTAAAGAAGTGATGCTCCTTTGGATGATAACCCACGTCTGCCGTGTGTACCATCCAGCAGGAAGGTGTCCAAATGTAACTGCAAAACATGCAAACCATACCCACCTAAAGCATGCCGAAAGGAGTAACTAGTGCCCAACTGGCGCTTGGAGTGCCCAACCCCTGTTGCCTTGCCTCTCACCTTGGAAGCTTTGTTGTTTTGCAAGCAGTTATTACCTTCTGAAGTGTAGTGAACACTATCTAGTCAATCATCAATCAGTGGCCATTACTGTGTAACGCTTGGCGTGTTGTGTTATATCCCACCTACCTGCCCGGCCTTTTCGACTGTCTTGGAGTTATTGCCTCTGTGTGTTGCCCATGCTTGGGCTAAGGATAGATTATAAATAGGAGCATGGCCACCCAGACTATGGTGAAAACAGGTGACGGGGCATGTTGCTTGCTCGCTGCTGCATCCCCGCTTGCACAATCGACATTCACACAGCTACATACATACTCTCGCCTACATTGTCCAGGCGCGGTAATACATCTTGCTTGCATGGCCAGGGGTAGGAAACCACTACCTCGCTCTGAAACATGCGTCCGCCTTCCCTTGAGTCGTCAGACAGACCATTGCCAAAGCCTGACCAAAACCTGTGTTGAGGCCTGGCACACGCGCCACTACGAAAGCATATAAAAATGACATCTTGACCAGGCAGTGACAAGGACCAGGCGCCTTGGCCATACCTTGGCTAGGGAGTGAAACACTATTAGTTGGCTCGCCCCGATTAGGGGTGTAGTCTTAGCGTTCACTAAAAATAGTCCGGGCCAAGGCGTTATGTCCTTTTTGTACCGTGCACGTGTCTTTTGTTTTGTCCTTGTACATTTGGTATGTACCTGCACCGAGGTCGCAGATTCGGTTGGACAAGGTGGCGTTGTATTCCTTGTTGTGATTTTAGTATAATGACATGTCGGAAAAGAGAGAGGCACAGAGGTAACAGAACTACGCAAATGTCGTACATATTGGCAGAAACAAAGTGCTGTTGGCAGGTTTGTCTCGGTGATTCTTAATCTAAACGGTTTCCGCAACCAAGCGTAGCAATTGAGGAAACTGTGGTTTCCTGCGTTCGTACAGCAAAGCGGTTGGGTTGGTCGTACGGTTGTACGACAGCGTGAGCAGTGTCTTAGGGAACACGGTTGCGTTGAGTTAGTACTTTCGCGAGATTGTTCGTCAGATCTGACACCGCCGTGTCACGTCGCACCATACTACGAGGTCACTGGTGCATGTTACACGGTGGACCAACACTCGCTGCCCATCCCCTTTGGAAGAACCTCTTTCTCTGCTTGCAGGTACCCAAAAGCATCGTCGGACGCAATGCTGGAAACTCCATAGAAATGGCATTGTAATGTTGTAAACCTTTTACTAACATTTAGCCCGTCAAGTCAAGGCGAACTTGCCTCTTGTTGTGCATACCTCAAGGCTATCATGCCTCTTGCAATGAACTGATAAGGTATAATGTAAAAGGCTTTGTTGTATATCAATACGAACAGCTTAGCAAAGGCTGCCGCTGCTGTGGCGGCCGCGGAGCCACAAAGTTGGCATCGTCTCGCTACATCCACATTTACATTCGATACATCATTTCGTTCGTTTAACGGCCACCGCTGAAAAGTGGATCATACAACGTGCTCATTTCACGTATTCCATGCGTCCCTTGCCCAACATGGCCTTCGTCGCAAGCATGTGGACTATCGCTCTGGCGATTGTTTCTTTCATCCCTTTCGTTGGTAGTTATTCCAGCAAGGCGGAATGGTTGTATCAGCAGTGTGTCAAGCTGGGATTGGCGAATTTTGCCGGTGTTATGGCGTTTTTGCGCGCTCGCACGAGTGAGCATGTTGGACCCTGCCACACCGCATGCACAGCTTAGGTATGGTGTTAGCGTGAAGTTCGAAACCGACAATCCACATGTGTCGCTGGATGGCTGCAAATACAGCCACGGCCATAACGAGCCGAGATATGCACGCACCGCTGCATCAGAATGTGCCGCTGTGGCGCGCAACACATGATGTGCAAGGTGGGACAACCTACCCCTGTTTGCTAGCAGGCTGTTTGACTGTGTTCGAATGGCACGTGATAACTGGACACACTGCGCTTGCCTTTTGATGACAGTGGGCCAGCCTAGGTTTTCAAGCATGGCGGACTGTTTTAGCAATGTCCTGTGGGGTGCCTGCATGCATACGTTGGGATAGAGGAGGCTGGTGGTGCAGCTATGGTCTTGCTCTTGACGACCCTTGTTCCCGTTTCCAATAGCTCTATGCACCGCCATACCTCGAGCGAAACACGGGGAAGCAGGGTCACACAGGCATGCCCACGGACCACACTGACGCTTTTACGCATAGCACTAACATATAATACGCATCCCAACTGTACGACCTCCCTCGACTCCGCTCAAAACCAGTCGGCACCGATATGTCCTTGGCAAGACTTGACAGCGAGTTTTGATTTCAAAAAGGGAGCGAGTCCCGGTGTCTGCGAAGCTGACGGGTTTTGACAGCAGTGTGTTGCCAATTGGCTACCTCTAAAGAGTTGGCAGAACCATGCCTGCATCTAATAGGAGCTTAACCCGCTAGACATGTCAACCATTGTCACTGTTTTGCAGAGCATGGTACATAGTTGCCACACCTATTGAGAGATAGTGTAGGAAAGCTGTACGTGATTTATGGTCAATAATAAGCACTTACGCCTTTACTTGGCTACATTAGTTCTGAGATTGCCATCACCAACATACAAGTTTCAAAACAACAATTGTTGCTTTATTGCCTTTTAATATCTGTTGTCACTTTGTGTGCTCCACTACAGGCCAACATCACCATCAGGCCAGCGTGGGGAGCATGTTTGAAGCACCCCAACGGCACAACTCGATACACCCCAAAGGCATTGGCATCGTGCTTGAGATCATTCCGGAGTGCATCACGCAGCATGCAGCCTTGGAATGCCGCCTAAAAGAGAGGGCCTTACGTGGCGTACCGGGCCCTTTACCTTTAATAGAACGATGCTTTCGAATTGTATACATCAGGGAGTTTGGTCTAGTGGTATGATTCTCGCTTAGGGTGCGAGAGGTCGTGGGTTCAATTCCCGCAACTCCCCTGTCGTTTGGGTCTCTAGCTCAGTGGTAGAGCAGCTGACTGCAGATCAGCAGGTCTCCGGTTCGATCCCGGAGGGGCCCTTTTGCGCTTTTGCCAAGTCGTACATGTTGCCGTACATGCCACTGGACACCCTTCCAGGTGTCCCGGAATGTCGGACTATATAAAGCAGCTGCAAGGGGCATTTGACGGGTGGTACAAGCAAGGGGCCCATCCAGCTGCTTTGAAGCAACCATCACCAGCAGCCACCAACAGGCTGACTCACCTCACCTGCTGTGTCCCGCACCCACATCAGTTAAGCAGTTTAGTATGTATGGTTTGGGTCCATCCTACCTGTGCGTGCTTGTGGCCATTTTACCTGTTTCTATTGCCTGGGTGTGTGGAGCCCCGGCCATGAGGTGGCTTTAAAGAAGTGATGCTCCTTTGGATGATAACCCACGTCTGCCGTGTGTACCATCCAGCAGGAAGGTGTCCAAATGTAACTGCAAAACATGCAAACCATACCCACCTAAAGCATGCCGAAAGGAGTAACTAGTGCCCAACTGGCGCTTGGAGTGCCCAACCCCTGTTGCCTTGCCTCTCACCTTGGAAGCTTTGTTGTTTTGCAAGCAGTTATTACCTTCTGAAGTGTAGTGAACACTATCTAGTCAATCATCAATCAGTGGCCATTACTGTGTAACGCTTGGCGTGTTGTGTTATATCCCACCTACCTGCCCGGCCTTTTCGACTGTCTTGGAGTTATTGCCTCTGTGTGTTGCCCATGCTTGGGCTAAGGATAGATTATAAATAGGAGCATGGCCACCCAGACTATGGTGAAAACAGGTGACGGGGCATGTTGCTTGCTCGCTGCTGCATCCCCGCTTGCACAATCGACATTCACACAGCTACATACATACTCTCGCCTACATTGTCCAGGCGCGGTAATACATCTTGCTTGCATGGCCAGGGGTAGGAAACCACTACCTCGCTCTGAAACATGCGTCCGCCTTCCCTTGAGTCGTCAGACAGACCATTGCCAAAGCCTGACCAAAACCTGTGTTGAGGCCTGGCACACGCGCCACTACGAAAGCATATAAAAATGACATCTTGACCAGGCAGTGACAAGGACCAGGCGCCTTGGCCATACCTTGGCTAGGGAGTGAAACACTATTAGTTGGCTCGCCCCGATTAGGGGTGTAGTCTTAGCGTTCACTAAAAATAGTCCGGGCCAAGGCGTTATGTCCTTTTTGTACCGTGCACGTGTCTTTTGTTTTGTCCTTGTACATTTGGTATGTACCTGCACCGAGGTCGCAGATTCGGTTGGACAAGGTGGCGTTGTATTCCTTGTTGTGATTTTAGTATAATGACATGTCGGAAAAGAGAGAGGCACAGAGGTAACAGAACTACGCAAATGTCGTACATATTGGCAGAAACAAAGTGCTGTTGGCAGGTTTGTCTCGGTGATTCTTAATCTAAACGGTTTCCGCAACCAAGCGTAGCAATTGAGGAAACTGTGGTTTCCTGCGTTCGTACAGCAAAGCGGTTGGGTTGGTCGTACGGTTGTACGACAGCGTGAGCAGTGTCTTAGGGAACACGGTTGCGTTGAGTTAGTACTTTCGCGAGATTGTTCGTCAGATCTGACACCGCCGTGTCACGTCGCACCATACTACGAGGTCACTGGTGCATGTTACACGGTGGACCAACACTCGCTGCCCATCCCCTTTGGAAGAACCTCTTTCTCTGCTTGCAGGTACCCAAAAGCATCGTCGGACGCAATGCTGGAAACTCCATAGAAATGGCATTGTAATGTTGTAAACCTTTTACTAACATTTAGCCCGTCAAGTCAAGGCGAACTTGCCTCTTGTTGTGCATACCTCAAGGCTATCATGCCTCTTGCAATGAACTGATAAGGTATAATGTAAAAGGCTTTGTTGTATATCAATACGAACAGCTTAGCAAAGGCTGCCGCTGCTGTGGCGGCCGCGGAGCCACAAAGTTGGCATCGTCTCGCTACATCCACATTTACATTCGATACATCATTTCGTTCGTTTAACGGCCACCGCTGAAAAGTGGATCATACAACGTGCTCATTTCACGTATTCCATGCGTCCCTTGCCCAACATGGCCTTCGTCGCAAGCATGTGGACTATCGCTCTGGCGATTGTTTCTTTCATCCCTTTCGTTGGTAGTTATTCCAGCAAGGCGGAATGGTTGTATCAGCAGTGTGTCAAGCTGGGATTGGCGAATTTTGCCGGTGTTATGGCGTTTTTGCGCGCTCGCACGAGTGAGCATGTTGGACCCTGCCACACCGCATGCACAGCTTAGGTATGGTGTTAGCGTGAAGTTCGAAACCGACAATCCACATGTGTCGCTGGATGGCTGCAAATACAGCCACGGCCATAACGAGCCGAGACATGCACGCACCGCTGCATCAGAATGTGCCGCTGTGGCGCGCAACACATGATGTGCAAGGTGGGACAACCTACCCCTGTTTGCTAGCAGGCTGTTTGACTGTGTTCGAATGGCACGTGATAACTGGACACACTGCGCTTGCCTTTTGATGACAGTGGGCCAGCCTAGGTTTTCAAGCATGGCGGACTGTTTTAGCAATGTCCTGTGGGGTGCCTGCATGCATACGTTGGGATAGAGGAGGCTGGTGGTGCAGCTATGGTCTTGCTCTTGACGACCCTTGTTCCCGTTTCCAATAGCTCTATGCACCGCCATACCTCGAGCGAAACACGGGGAAGCAGGGTCACACAGGCATGCCCACGGACCACACTGACGCTTTTACGCATAGCACTAACATATAATACGCATCCCAACTGTACGACCTCCCTCGACTCCGCTCAAAACCAGCCGGCACCGATATGTCCTTGGCAAGACTTGACAGCGAGTTTTGATTTCAAAAAGGGAGCGAGTCCCGGTGTCTGCGAAGCTGACGGGTTTTGACAGCAGTGTGTTGCCAATTGGCTACCTCTAAAGAGTTGGCAGAACCATGCCTGCATCTAATAGGAGCTTAACCCGCTAGACATGTCAACCATTGTCACTGTTTTGCAGAGCATGGTACATAGTTGCCACACCTATTGAGAGATAGTGTAGGAAAGCTGTACGTGATTTATGGTCAATAATAAGCACTTACGCCTTTACTTGGCTACATTAGTTCTGAGATTGCCATCACCAACATACAAGTTTCAAAACAACAATTGTTGCTTTATTGCCTTTTAATATCTGTTGTCACTTTGTGTGCTCCACTACAGGCCAACATCACCATCAGGCCAGCGTGGGGAGCATGTTTGAAGCACCCCAACGGCACAACTCGATACACCCCAAAGGCATTGGCATCGTGCTTGAGATCATTCCGGAGTGCATCACGCAGCATGCAGCCTTGGAATGCCGCCTAAAAGAGAGGGCCTTACGTGGCGTACCGGGCCCTTTACCTTTAATAGAACGATGCTTTCGAATTGTATACATCAGGGAGTTTGGTCTAGTGGTATGATTCTCGCTTAGGGTGCGAGAGGTCGTGGGTTCAATTCCCGCAACTCCCCTGTCGTTTGGGTCTCTAGCTCAGTGGTAGAGCAGCTGACTGCAGATCAGCAGGTCTCCGGTTCGATCCCGGAGGGGCCCTTTTGCGCTTTTGCCAAGTCGTACATGTCGCCGTACATGCCACTGGACACCCTTCCAGGTGTCCCGGAATGTCGGACTATATAAAGCAGCTGCAAGGGGCATTTGACGGGTGGTACAAGCAAGGGGCCCATCCAGCTGCTTTGAAGCAACCATCACCAGCAGCCACCAACAGGCTGACTCACCTCACCTGCTGTGTCCCGCACCCACATCAGTTAAGCAGTTTAGTATGTATGGTTTGGGTCCATCCTACCTGTGCGTGCTTGTGGCCATTTTACCTGTTTCTATTGCCTGGGTGTGTGGAGCCCCGGCCATGAGGTGGCTTTAAAGAAGTGATGCTCCTTTGGATGATAACCCACGTCTGCCGTGTGTACCATCCAGCAGGAAGGTGTCCAAATGTAACTGCAAAACATGCAAACCATACCCACCTAAAGCATGCCGAAAGGAGTAACTAGTGCCCAACTGGCGCTTGGAGTGCCCAACCCCTGTTGCCTTGCCTCTCACCTTGGAAGCTTTGTTGTTTTGCAAGCAGTTATTACCTTCTGAAGTGTAGTGAACACTATCTAGTCAATCATCAATCAGTGGCCATTACTGTGTAACGCTTGGCGTGTTGTGTTATATCCCACCTACCTGCCCGGCCTTTTCGACTGTCTTGGAGTTATTGCCTCTGTGTGTTGCCCATGCTTGGGCTAAGGATAGATTATAAATAGGAGCATGGCCACCCAGACTATGGTGAAAACAGGTGACGGGGCATGTTGCTTGCTCGCTGCTGCATCCCCGCTTGCACAATCGACATTCACACAGCTACATACATACTCTCGCCTACATTGTCCAGGCGCGGTAATACATCTTGCTTGCATGGCCAGGGTAGGAAACCACTACCTCGCTCTGAAACATGCGTCCGCCTTCCCTTGAGTCGTCAGACAGACCATTGCCAAAGCCTGACCAAAACCTGTGTTGAGGCCTGGCACACGCGCCACTACGAAAGCATATAAAAATGACATCTTGACCAGGCAGTGACAAGGACCAGGCGCCTTGGCCATACCTTGGCTAGGGAGTGAAACACTATTAGTTGGCTCGCCCCGATTAGGGGTGTAGTCTTAGCGTTCACTAAAAATAGTCCGGGCCAAGGCGTTATGTCCTTTTTGTACCGTGCACGTGTCTTTTGTTTTGTCCTTGTACATTTGGTATGTACCTGCACCGAGGTCGCAGATTCGGTTGGACAAGGTGGCGTTGTATTCCTTGTTGTGATTTTAGTATAATGACATGTCGGAAAAGAGAGAGGCACAGAGGTAACAGAACTACGCAAATGTCGTACATATTGGCAGAAACAAAGTGCTGTTGGCAGGTTTGTCTCGGTGATTCTTAATCTAAACGGTTTCCGCAACCAAGCGTAGCAATTGAGGAAACTGTGGTTTCCTGCGTTCGTACAGCAAAGCGGTTGGGTTGGTCGTACGGTTGTACGACAGCGTGAGCAGTGTCTTAGGGAACACGGTTGCGTTGAGTTAGTACTTTCGCGAGATTGTTCGTCAGATCTGACACCGCCGTGTCACGTCGCACCATACTACGAGGTCACTGGTGCATGTTACACGGTGGACCAACACTCGCTGCCCATCCCCTTTGGAAGAACCTCTTTCTCTGCTTGCAGGTACCCAAAAGCATCGTCGGACGCAATGCTGGAAACTCCATAGAAATGGCATTGTAATGTTGTAAACCTTTTACTAACATTTAGCCCGTCAAGTCAAGGCGAACTTGCCTCTTGTTGTGCATACCTCAAGGCTATCATGCCTCTTGCAATGAACTGATAAGGTATAATGTAAAAGGCTTTGTTGTATATCAATACGAACAGCTTAGCAAAGGCTGCCGCTGCTGTGGCGGCCGCGGAGCCACAAAGTTGGCATCGTCTCGCTACATCCACATTTACATTCGATACATCATTTCGTTCGTTTAACGGCCACCGCTGAAAAGTGGATCATACAACGTGCTCATTTCACGTATTCCATGCGTCCCTTGCCCAACATGGCCTTCGTCGCAAGCATGTGGACTATCGCTCTGGCGATTGTTTCTTTCATCCCTTTCGTTGGTAGTTATTCCAGCAAGGCGGAATGGTTGTATCAGCAGTGTGTCAAGCTGGGATTGGCGAATTTTGCCGGTGTTATGGCGTTTTTGCGCGCTCGCACGAGTGAGCATGTTGGACCCTGCCACACCGCATGCACAGCTTAGGTATGGTGTTAGCGTGAAGTTCGAAACCGACAATCCACATGTGTCGCTGGATGGCTGCAAATACAGCCACGGCCATAACGAGCCGAGACATGCACGCACCGCTGCATCAGAATGTGCCGCTGTGGCGCGCAACACATGATGTGCAAGGTGGGACAACCTACCCCTGTTTGCTAGCAGGCTGTTTGACTGTGTTCGAATGGCACGTGATAACTGGACACACTGCGCTTGCCTTTTGATGACAGTGGGCCAGCCTAGGTTTTCAAGCATGGCGGACTGTTTTAGCAATGTCCTGTGGGGTGCCTGCATGCATACGTTGGGATAGAGGAGGCTGGTGGTGCAGCTATGGTCTTGCTCTTGACGACCCTTGTTCCCGTTTCCAATAGCTCTATGCACCGCCATACCTCGAGCGAAACACGGGGAAGCAGGGTCACACAGGCATGCCCACGGACCACACTGACGCTTTTACGCATAGCACTAACATATAATACGCATCCCAACTGTACGACCTCCCTCGACTCCGCTCAAAACCAGCCGGCACCGATATGTCCTTGGCAAGACTTGACAGCGAGTTTTGATTTCAAAAAGGGAGCGAGTCCCGGTGTCTGCGAAGCTGACGGGTTTTGACAGCAGTGTGTTGCCAATTGGCTACCTCTAAAGAGTTGGCAGAACCATGCCTGCATCTAATAGGAGCTTAACCCGCTAGACATGTCAACCATTGTCACTGTTTTGCAGAGCATGGTACATAGTTGCCACACCTATTGAGAGATAGTGTAGGAAAGCTGTACGTGATTTATGGTCAATAATAAGCACTTACGCCTTTACTTGGCTACATTAGTTCTGAGATTGCCATCACCAACATACAAGTTTCAAAACAACAATTGTTGCTTTATTGCCTTTTAATATCTGTTGTCACTTTGTGTGCTCCACTACAGGCCAACATCACCATCAGGCCAGCGTGGGGAGCATGTTTGAAGCACCCCAACGGCACAACTCGATACACCCCAAAGGCATTGGCATCGTGCTTGAGATCATTCCGGAGTGCATCACGCAGCATGCAGCCTTGGAATGCCGCCTAAAAGAGAGGGCCTTACGTGGCGTACCGGGCCCTTTGACCGTAAATCCCCCCGTAACGAAGTGGAGGGGAGGATTGGAGGACAGTCGGTGACCGTAAATCCCCCCGTAACGAAGTGGAGGGGAGGATTGGAGGACAGTCGGTGACCGTAAATCCCCCCGTAACGAAGTGGAGGGGAGGATTGGAGGACAGATCACCGCTAAAGTTCGTCTGTGACCGTAAATCCCCCCGTAACGAAGTGGAGGGGAGGATTGGAGGACAGATCACCGCTAAAGATTCTCCGTCTGTCTGTCCGTCTGTCTGTCCGTCCGTCTGTCCGTTCACAAAAGGGGTGGCAACGACCTTCCGGCGCTAAGCGTTCAGTCCTATCCTCAGCCACCCAGAGGTCTCCGGTTCGAGCCGGGTAGCGACCTCTTGGCGACTTCCTTGGCACCCTTGGAGATGATGCCTGGGCCTATGGGGATGGTGTTTTGGGAGATCTCGAGTACGACAACACACTGTAGTACGGCAACGCAGTACGGCATGGGTTTCGACACGCCCTCCCACCCCCCTCCATGCTCCCCACTCCCCTCACCTCCCCCTCGCCCCTCCAGCACCTCTGAACGCCCCTGTATCACCGTGAGGTGTACGGCAACGCAGTACGGCACGGGTTTCGACACGCCCTCCCACCCCCCTCCATGCTCCCCACTCCCCTCACCTCCCCCTCGCCCCTCTAGCACCCCTGAACGCCCCTGCATCACCGTGAGGTGTACGGCAACGCAGTACGGCACGGGTTTCGACACGCCCTCCCACCCCCCTCCATGCTCCCCACTCCCCTCACCTCCCCCTCGCCCCTCTAGCACCCCTGAACGCCCCTGCATCACCGTGAGGTGTACGGCAACGCAGTACGGCACGGGTTTCGACACGCCCTCCCACCCCCCTCCATGCTCCCCACTCCCCTCACCTCCCCCTCGCCCCTCTAGCACCCCTGAACGCCCCTGCATCACCGTGAGGTGTACGGCAACGCAGTACGGCACGGGTTTCGACACGCCCTCCCACCCCCCTCCATGCTCCCCACTCCCCTCACCTCCCCCTCGCCCCTCCAGCACCCCTGAACGCCCCTGCATCACCGTGAGGTGTACGGCAACGCAGTACGGCACGGGTTTCGACACGCCCTCCCACCCCCCTCCATGCTCCCCACTCCCCTCACCTCCCCCTCGCCCCTCCAGCACCCCTGAACGCCCCTGCATCACCGTGAGGTGTACGGCAACGCAGTACGGCACGGGTTTCGACACGCCCTCCCACCCCCCTCCATGCTCCCCACTCCCCTCACCTCCCCCTCGCCCCTCCAGCACCTCTGAACGCCCCTGCATCACCGTGAGGTGTACGGCAACGCAGTACGGCACGGGTTTCGACACGCCCTCCCACCCCCCTCCATGCTCCCCACTCCCCTCACCTCCCCCTCGCCCCTCCAGCACCCCTGAACGCCCCTGCATCACCGTGAGGTGTACGGCAACGCAGTACGGCACGGGTTTCGACACGCCCTCCCACCCCCCTCCATGCTCCCCACTCCCCTCACCTCCCCCTCGCCCCTCCAGCACCTCTGAACGCCCCTGCATCACCGTGAGGTGTACGGCAACGCAGTACGGCACGGGTTTCGACACGCCCTCCCACCCCCCTCCATGCTCCCCACTCCCCTCACCTCCCCCTCGCCCCTCCAGCACCCCTGAACGCCCCTGCATCACCGTGAGGTGTACGGCAACGCAGTACGGCATGGGTTTCGACACGCCCTCCCACCCCCCTCCATGCTCCCCACTCCCCTCACCTCCCCCTCGCCCCTCTAGCACCCCTGAACGCCCCTGCATCACCGTGAGGTGTACGGCAACGCAGTACGGCATGGGTTTCGACACGCCCTCCCACCCCCCTCCATGCTCCCCACTCCCCTCACCTCCCCCTCGCCCCTCTAGCACCCCTGAACGCCCCTGCATCACCGTGAGGTGTACGGCAACGCAGTACGGCATGGGTTTCGACACGCCCTCCCACCCCCCTCCATGCTCCCCACTCCCCTCACCTCCCCCTCGCCCCTCCAGCACCTCTGAACGCCCCTGCATCACCGTGAGGTGTACGGCAACGCAGTACGGCACGGGTTTCGACACGCCCTCCCACCCCCCTCCATGCTCCCCACTTCCCTCACCTCCCCCTCGCCCCTCCAGCACCCCTGAACGCCCCTGCATCACCGTGAGGTGTACGGCAACGCAGTACGGCATGGGTTTCGACACGCCCTCCCACCCCCCTCCATGCTCCCCACTTCCCTCACCTCCCCCTCGCCCCTCTAGCACCCCTGAACGCCCCTGCATCACCGTGAGGTGTACGGCAACGCAGTACGGCACGGGTTTCGACACGCCCTCCCACCCCCCTCCATGCTCCCCACTCCCCTCACCTCCCCCTCGCCCCTCTAGCACCTCTGAACGCCCCTGCATCACCGTGAGGTGTACGGCAACGCAGCACGGCATGGGTTTCGACACGCCCTCCCACCCCCCTCCATGCTCCCCACTTCCCTCACCTCCCCCTCGCCCCTCTAGCACCCCTGAACGCCCCTGCATCACCGTGAGGTGTACGGCAACGCAGTACGGCATGGGTTTCGACACGCCCTCCCACCCCCCTCCATTCTCCCCACTTCCCTCACCTCCCCCTCGCCCCTCCAGCACCCCTGAACGCCCCTGCATCACCGTGAGGTGTACGGCAACGCAGTACGGCATGGGTTTCGACTCGCCCTCCCACCCCCCTCCATGCTCCCCACTCCCCTCACCACCCCCTCGCCCCTCCAGCACCCCTGAACGCCCCTGCATCACCGTGAGGTGTACGGCAACGCAGTACGGCATGGGTTTCAACACGCCCCCGCCCGCCCCCCTTCATGCTCCCCACTCCCCCCACCACCCCCTCGCCGCTCAAGCTCCTCTGACCACCCCTGTCGTACAGCGACTTTGTACGGCATGGCTTCAGGCACCGCGTATCACCAATCTTCTTGTTGCAATATCTTGCATTGTGATCTCGACTAAGCTATAACTGAATTAATGAGCCATTCGCTGTTTCTTGGTTACTTTCCTAAATCAGCGTCAAACTGTTTGGTGACCGTGACCACCCCCCTCCATGCTCCCCACTCCCCTCACCACCCCCTCGTCGCTCTGGCTCCTCTGACCACCCCTGTCGGATAGCGACACGGTACGGCATGGGTTCGGGCACCACGTATCACCAGTCTTCTTGTTGCAATATCTTGCATTGTGATGTCGACTAAGCTATAACTAAGTTAATGAGCCATTCGCAGTTTCTTGGTTACTATCCAAAATCAGCGTAAAACTGTTTGTTGACCGTGACCACCCCCTCCATACTCCCCACTCTCCTCACCACCCCCTCGTCGCTCTAGCTCCTCTGACCACCCCAGTCGTACAGCGACATGGTACAGCATTGGCTTCGGGCACCGTGTACCACCAATCTTCTTGTTGCAATATCTTGCATTGTGATCTCGACTAAGCTATAACTGAATTAATGAGCCATTCGCAGTTTATTGGTTACTTTCCAAAATCAGCGTCAAACTGTTTGGTGACCGTGACCACCCCCTCCATGCTCCCCACTCCCGTCACCACCCCCTCGTCGCTCTGGCTCCTCTGACCACCCCTGTCGTACAGCGACACGGTACGGCATGGCTTCGGGCACCGCGTACCACCAATCTTCTTGTTGCAATATCTTGCATTGTGATGTCGACTAAGCTATAACTAAGTTAATGAGCCATTCGCAGTTTCTTGGTAACTTTCCAAAATCAGCGTCAAACTGTTTGGTGACCGTGACCACCCCTCTCCAAACTCCCTATTCCCCTCACCACCTCTTCATTGCTCTAGCTCCTTTGACCATCCCTGTCGTACAGCGACACGGTACGGCATGGGTTGGGGCACCGCGTACCACCAATCTTATTGTTGCAATATCTTGCATTGTGATCTCGACTAAGCTATAACGGGAATTAATGAGCCATTCGCAGTTTCTTGGTTACTTTCCAAAATCAGCGTAAAACTGTTTGGTGACCGTGACCACCCCCCTCCATGCTCCCCGCCCCCCTCACCACCCCCTCGTCGCTCTGGCTCCTTTGAACACTGTCGTGAAGTCGGCGCATCTCCTGAAAAGCGTCGATTACTGATCGCCGAAAACTGTAGTTGATCGGCGATTGCTGATCGGCGAATGCTGTCAGGGGAGATCGCCGTGAAAGCTCTTTAGATTTCGGCACAATTGGCCTGGCATCGGCAAAGGTCTTTCGGCGCGATTTGCAAGCTGGTTTCGACGAGAAGCACGGTCGTGAAGTCGGCGCATCTCCTGAAAAGCGCCGATTGCTGATCGCCGAAAATGATAGCTTTTTTGGTGATCACTGACCCTCGGGTCATGAGACGTCGCCCTCATGCGCAGATGTGTTTGTGTGTGTATGTGTGCGTGCATGTAGTGCGTAGGTAGCGAGGCTCTACCTGTATATGTTGGTACAGAACAAGGGCTTTTCATGCCTTGGCCACGCCAACATGCCGTAGGGCAGCCCCAAGAGGTCACCGATAGCTGAAAACGTCCGGAGGCGCCCCAAAATTTGAATTTGAAGCAGTTCGACGCCATGCCGTACACGTACGCCATGCCGATCATTGCTTTCGAACATGAGCCGCACGCTGACATCAGGTCCGCCGACCATGCTTGTCTGCAACACATGAGCAACCTCACAACACTGGTCGGCGCGCCAACATTAGGTCCGCAATGTGCTGAAGTCATGCCGGCACGCAAAGCTTGTTCGTTCGCGGATTCATCACCAATCAGGATTTACGGTACCCCCGGCCGCGGCGACCACGACGCGGCGCTATCTGTCCGTCCGTCTGTCCGTCCGTTCACAAAAGGGGTGGCAACGACCTTCAGGCGCTAAGCGTTCGGTCCTGTCCTCAGCAAGCCAGAGGTCTCCAGTTCGAGCCAGGTAGCGACCTCTTGGCGACTTCCTCAGTACCCTTGGAGATGATGCCTGGGCCTATGGGGATGGTGTTCTGGGAGATCTCGAGTACGACAACACACTGTACGGCAGCAAACTGTACGACACAGTTGCCATGCTGTGTGGTGACACATCATGTGGTGTACGACATGTACGACTATGTACGACAGCTGTACGGCAGTGTACGACAGCGTACGACAACTGCCGTACACTTGTACGGCATCTGTACGGCATGGGTTTTGACACGCCCTCCCACCCCCCTCCGTGCTCCCCACTCCCCTCATCACCCCCTCATCACTCATCATGCCTGGCATCATCACGATGGTGTCCTGAGATGTGGTGTCGTACGGCAACGCAGTACGGCATGGGTTTCGACACGCCCTCCCACCCCCCTTCATGCTCCCCACTCCCCTCACCACCCCCTCGTCCCTCCAACACCTCTGAACGCCCCTGCATCACCATGAGGTGTACGGCAACGCAGTACGGCATGGGTTTCGACACGTCCTCCCACCCCCCTCCATGCTCCCCACTCCCCTCACCACCCCCTCGCCGCTCCAGCTCCTCTGAACACCCCTGTCGTACAGCGACACGGTACGGCATGGGTTTGAACACCGTGTGTCGCCGGTCTCCTTGTTGTGATGTCTTGCATTGTAATGTCAATTAAGCTATAACTGATTTAATGAGCCATTCGCAGTTTCTTGGTTACTTTCAGAAATCGGCGTAAAACTGTTTCGGCGATGGATATGGCTTTGGCAAAAGTAAATCGGCGCAAGTTGCAAGCTGGTTTCGGCAAGAAGCGTGGTTGTGAAGTCGGCGCGTCTCCTGAAAAGCGCCGATTATTGATCGCCGAAAACTATGGTTGATCGGCGATCGCTGATCGGCGAATGCTGTCAGGGGTGGTCGCCGTAAAAGCTTCTTAGATTTCGGCGCAATTAGCCTGGCATCGGCAAAAGTCTTTCGGCGCAATTTGCAAGCTGGTTTCGGCGACAAGCACGTTCGTTAAGTCGGCGCATTTCCTGAAAAGCGCCGATTACTGATCGCCGAAAACTATGGTTGATTCGGCGATCACTGACCTGCGGGTCAGGTAAGCAACCCGCGGGTCTATCATGTCATGACTTGGCGTGAACGTTCTCCTTTCTGAAACGTATGGATCGGTCGCCTGGGACTGCTCGGACATGTACGGCCAAGCCTGCCCGGCGAGCGAATTCAGCTTTTCAGATCTCTTGAACTGTGTAATATGCGATAAAAGTGTAGAATACAGCATGAACAATCATCATGGCTATTGCTTTGGTTGACAATCCCAGTGAGACTTGCGCTTCGGGCGGTCGTTTCTTGGTCTGTAGGCTGTCTTTGGCAGCATAGTATATTGGAGTATCAAAACATTAGATCATCAGTATCATTTCGTAAGAAGCAATTCATTGGCGATCACTGATCGGCGAATGCTGTCAGGGGTGGTGGCCGTGAAAGCTTCTTAGGTTTCGGCGACGGACACGGCATCAGCAAAAGTCTCTCGGCGCAATTTGCAATGCTGTCTTTTTAGGTTTCGTCCCCCGTAACAAAGTGGAGTCACATCCCATCGACTTCCTCGCGCTGCTCGTCTGCACTGTGATGTCGACTAAACTATAACTGAGTTAACGAGCCATTCGCAGTTTCTCGGTTACTTTATGTAAGAAAGTAATCCTGCCCTTCAGCGAGAGGCGACCTATGCCTCGCGACAGATGCCTTACAACCAATGCTTACAAACAAAACGGGCACGCCAATATTGGGTCCGCCGAACCCGCCTGTCAGCGAGTGTAGCAAGCTCACAACATTGGTCACTGCACAGATGGTCAGGTCCACCGACCCTGATCGTCGGCGAGAGGCGACCTATGTGCCTTACGACAAATGGCTTCTGACTAATGCTTTCGAATATGAGCCGCACGCTGACATCAGGTCCGCCGACCATGCTTGTCTGCGACATGAGCAAGCTCATAACACTGGTCGGCGCGCCAACGTTAGGTCCGCCCACCATGCTCGTCGGCAAGAGGAGCAAGCTCGCAGCACTGGTCGGTAATTCAGGTCTGCTGACCATACTCGTACGACCGAATGTTAATGAACATGACTGGCATGCCAACGTTAGGTTCGCCCGCGGTGTGCTCGTCAGCAACATGAGCAACTTTGCAACACTCGACAGCTCACCGACGTCAGGTCCGCAATGTGCCAAAATCATGCCGGCGCGCATCGCCAATCAGGATTTACGGTACCCCCGGCCGCGGCGACCACGACGCGGCGCTATCGAAATTTTGTCCGTCTGTCTGTCTGTTTGTCCGCAAAATTGGTGGCAACTTCCTTAGGGCGCTAAGCGTTCAGTCCTGTGCTCAGCCAGCCAGAGGTCTCCGGTTCGAGCCAGGTAGCGACCTCTTGGCGACTTCCTGGCCACCCTTGCAGATGATGCCTGGCCCTGTGGGGATGGTATTCTGAGAGATCTCTAGTACGACAACACACTGTACGGCAGCAAACTGTACGGCACAATTGCCAATTGCCGTACTGTGTGGCAAGACGTCATGTGGTGTACAACATGAACGGCAACTGTACGGCAGTGTACGACAACTGTACGGCAGCGTACGGCAGCTGTCGTACACTTGTACGGCATCTGTACGGCATGTGTTTTGACACGCTCTCCCACCCCCCTCCTCCCCCTCTTCTCCCCTCGTCGCCTACACGTCACCCCAGCCCTCCTTGTGATTCCTGGCACCATCCCCCCCTCGCCACAACAACTGGCAGTACAGTACGGCTTGGGTTTCGACACGGCCTCCCCCCCCCTTCTCCCCCTCTTCTCCCCCCGTCGCCTACACGTCACCCCAACCCTCCTTGTGACTCCTGGCACCATCTCCCCCCTCGCCACAACAATTGGCAGTACAGTACGGCTTGGGTTATGACACGGTCTCCCACCCCCCTCCGTGCTCCCCACCCCCCGCCCTACCCTTTCACCACCCCGTCATCACTCGTGCTCTTCTGACCACTGCCGCAGCATCACCCTCTCACCTTGCTGTACGGTACGGTGTGGGTTATGACACGCTCTGCCAATGCGTAAATGACAATGTGTAAACACTGTATCACAATACGTAAACGCCATGTGACAATGCGTAAACGCCATAGGATAATGCGTACATGCCATAGGACGATGCGTACATGGCTATACGAGGGAAAACACGCCGTATTTGCCAATAAGATAATAATGCGTTGGGCGACAATCCGTAGGGCAACAATGCGTAGGGCAGTAATGCGTAGGGTAACAATGCGTTATGGAAGAATACGTTGGATAACAATGCGTAGGGCGACGATGCGTAGGGAAACAATGCGTTGGGCAACGATGCGTAGGGCAACGATGCGTAGGGCAACAATGCGTAGGGTGAAAAGGCGTAACAATGCGTAGGGCAACAATGCGTAGGGCGAGAAGGCGTAGGGCGACAATGCGTTGGGCAACGATGCGTAGCGTGACAATGCGTAGGGCCAACAATGCGTAAGAACAATGCATAGGAAAACAATGCGTTTTTGGGTAACAATGCGTTATGGAAGAATACGTTGGATAACAATGCGTAGGGCGACGATGCGTAGGGCAACAATGCGTAGGGCAGTAATGCGTAGGGTAACAATGCGTTATGGAAGAATACGTTGGATAACAATGCGTAGGGCGACGATGCGTAGGGAAACAATGCGTTGGGCAACGATGCGTAGGGCAACGATGCGTAGGGCAACAATGCGTAGGGTGAGAAGGCGTAACAATGCGTAGGGCAACAATGCGTAGGGCGAGAAGGCGTAGGGCGACAATGCGTTGGGCAACGATGCGTAGCGCGACAATGCGTAGGGCCAACAATGCGTAAGAACAATGCGTAGGAAAACAATGCTATTTTGGGTAACAATGCGTTATGGAAGAATACGTTGGATAACAATGCGTAGGGCGACGATGCGTAGGGCAACAATGCGTAGGGCAGTAATGCGTAGGGTAACAATGCGTTATGGAAGAATACGTTGGATAACAATGCGTAGGGTGACAATGCGTAGGGGCAACAATGTGTAGGGCGAGAAGGTGTAACAATGCGTAGGACGACGATGCGTAGGGAAACAATGCGTAGGGCAACAATGCGTAGGGCGAGAAGGCGTAACAATGCGTAGGGCAATAATGCGTAGGGCGAGAAGGCGTAGGGAGACAATGCGTCGGGCGACGATACGTAGGGTGACAATGCGTAGGGGCAACAATGCGCAGGGCGAGAAGGTGTAACAATGCGTAGGACGACGATGCGTAGGGAAACAATGCGTAGGGCAACGATGCGTAGGGCAACGATGCGTAGGGCAACAATGCGTAGGGCGAGAAGGCGTAGGGCGACAATGCGTTGGGCAACGATGCGTAGCGCGACAATGTGTAGGGCCAACAATGCGTAAGAACAATGCGTAGGAAAACAATGCGTTTTTGGGTAACAATGCGTTATGGAAGAATACGTTGGATAACAATGCGTAGGGCGACGATGCGTAGGGCAACAATGCGTAGGGCAGTAATGCGTAGGGTAACAATGCGTTATGGAAGAATACGTTGGATAACAATGCGTAGGGTGACAATGCGTAGGGGCAACAATGCGTAGGGAAACAATGTGTAGGGCGACGATGCGTAGGGAAACAATGCGTAGGGCAACGATGCGTAGGGCAACGATGCGTAGGGCAACAATGCGTAGGGTGAGAAGGCGTAACAATGCGTAGGGCAACAATGCGTAGGGCGAGAAGGCGTAGGGCGACAATGCGTTGGGCAACGATGCGTAGCGCGACAATGCGTAGGGCCAACAATGCGTAAGAACAATGCGTAGGAAAACAATGCGTTTTTGGGTAACAATGCGTTATGGAAGAATACGTTGGATAACAATGCGTAGGGCGACGATGCGTAGGGCAACAATGCGTAGGGCAGTAATGCGTAGGGTAACAATGCGTTATGGAAGAATACGTTGGATAACAATGCGTAGGATGACAATGCGTAGGGGCAACAATGCGTAGGGTGAGAAGGTGTAACAATGCGTAGGACGACGATGCGTAGGGAAACAATGCGTAGGGCAACAATGCGTAGGGCGAGAAGGCGTAGGGCGACAATGCGTTGGGCGACGATGCGTAGCGTGACAATGCGTAGGGCCAACAATGCGTAAGAACAATGCGTAGGAAAACAATGCGTTTTTGGGTAACAATGCGTTATGGAAGAATACGTTGGATAACAATGCGTAGGGCGACGATGCGTAGGGCAACAATGCGTAGGGCGAGAAGGCGTAACAATGCGTAGGGCAATAATGCGTAGGGCGAGAAGGCGTAGGGAGACAATGCGTCGGGCGACGATGCGTAGGGTGACAATGCGTAGGGGCAACAATGCGCAGGGCGAGAAGGTGTAACAATGCGTAGGACGACGATGCGTAGGGAAACAATGCGTAGGGCAACGATGCGTAGGGCAACGATGCGTAGGGCAACAATGCGTAGGGTGAGAAGGCGTAACAATGCGTAGGGCAATAATGCGTAGGGCGAGAAGGCGTAGGGCGACAATGCGTTGGGCGACGATGCGTAGCGTGACAATGCGTAGGGCCAACAATGCGTAAGAACAATGCGTAGGAAAACAATGCGTTTTTGTAGGAAAACAACACCCTAGAAAGCGTAGGGCGACAATGTGTAGGGCAACGATGTGAAGGAACAATGCGTAGGGCCAACAATGCGTAGGTGAACAATGCGTAGGGAGAGAATGCGTAGGGCGACAATGCGCCCTAATGGTAGGAGTAGAATGCTATCCCGCCTACAAGTACGCTGCAGAGCTGGAGAAGAACGCCGACTTCAAACCATCGGCGCCGAACGTCCGTCCACCACGAGGCAACAACGAGGCTGACGACCACCACGACGGCGATGATGAAGATGCGGATGACGACCATGGTGGTGGCCGTAATGCCCGTGCTAACGCAGGTACCAATCACGACGAAGACGCCCCAACCAACCGCCGGCAACCACGTCGACCAGCACCGCAGACCTGGGATAACCTGCATGGCGGCTTCACCGACTACCGTGCCCTTGCCGACGTCCTCTTCCTCGACAAGCAGCAACGTCAGACGGACACCCCTGATGGCAAGAAGCTCACGGACTACTCCCAGTTCTTCAACGGCACGCGCACGCCACAACGCAGCGATATCGAGCAGCTTGTACGAGATCTGAACGCGAGGGCGATCGATGACTTGGCCGACCTTGCTGAGCACAACCCGCGAGTGGTCCTGCAACGAAACGAGCCGCGGCACGTGCTCAACACGCTGCTCATTCAGCATCGCGCGCAACGCCTGGGGAAGCGTCTCACGGTTTGGAATGCGGACCATGTGCCCGTCAACCCTCGTGGACGCGGCCGTCAGCCTGCTCTGACGGAGGTTGAGAAGACGGTGGCAATGCGTGTGAAGGACGCCCGGTTTGAGCACACCACGGCGGACACATGGTACTTCGATGGCGCCCTTTTCGTCCTGCTTGACAACGACTCGCCGGACGCCGGTGCCTGCCACAACAACCTCGTGCAAACGTGCGGCCTCATCACAGACCGGCGAGAGCCTCCGGACACAGGTGAAGGCCCGTATCGGCGTCTGCAGTACCCGCCGGAAGGGGTTCTTGTCAAGCCCGTCCGTGGACACCAACCTACCGCAATCCTCGACGGCTTAGGCGACCTCGCCGACAGCGGTGCTTCCTTTGCGGTGACACCACGGGCTTCACCGGAGGCGTCTGTCCTCATGCCAGCCGCGGGCACAGGCACTATCGCCAAGCGGATAAAACGCATCAACGTCCCGCTTGGCGACGCCTACGCTGTTACGGACTTCTTTGTGCAAGGCGGGTCCTTCGGCTCCGACTGCTGGGTCATTGACCTCGCGGTGCCCCCGACGGGTGGGATCAAGAGGGCCACCCTGTTTGTGCTCCTGACGCGGTTCAGGGACTTCTCTTCCATTCGCCTCCTGCGGAAGCTCTACAACAACCCGGTTGAGTTCCGACGGGTGGTCAATGCGTTCATGGCCGCCACCAAGCTCTCGGACGACCTCGCGGCCGAGCTCCGCATACGAACCGCACAGGCGGCCGCCACCAAGCAGCGCTATGCCGCCGAGTTCCGACATGCACAAGAGCTGGTAGATGCCCGGTCCACACCGCCAAGCCCAGGGGGACCCCATGGCGACACCAACACCAACGCCGCCTGACGAAACAATGACCAGCAATCAACTAATGAATCGCATCATGATTGAGCATAGTTGTTAGACATGCATCATCAACATTTTGCATGCATGCAACTCAACGGATGACCGCCGCTGCACGGCGCTAACTGCCAGCGTTGCTCGGTTTACCAACCGACAACGACACACTCGCAAGGACTGGTGCACTACTTGTGCACTGTGGGTTCGACTCCCACGCGAGTGCCAAAAAACACGCCACAAGACATAACCGGCATTACGGGGCCACCAAGGGATTTACGGTACCCCCGGCCGCGGCAACGACGCGGCACTATCGAAATTTTGTCCGTCCGTCCGTGACCGTAAATCCCCCCGTAACGAAGTGGAGGGGAGGATTGGAGGACAGTCGGTCGAAATTTTGTCCGTCCGTCTGTGACCGTAAATCCCCCCGTAACGAAGTGGAGGGGAGGATTGGAGGACAGATCACCGCTAAAGTTCGTCTGTCTGTCTGTCTGTCTGTCTGTCTGTCCGTCCGTTCACAAAAGTGGTGGCAACGACCTTAAGGCGCTAAGCGTTCGGTCCTATCCTCAGCCAGCCAGAGGTCTCCAGTTCGAGCCTGGTAGCGACCTCTTGGCGACTTCCTCGGCACCCTTGGAGATGATGCCTGGCCCTATGGGGATGGTGTTCTGGGAGATCTCGAGTACGACAACACACTGTACGGCAGCAAACTGTACGGCACGGTTGCCATGCTGTGTGGTGACACATCATGTGGTGTACGACATGTACGACAATGTACGACAGCTGTACGGCAGTGTACGACAGCGTACGACAACTGTCGTACGCTTGTACGGCATCTGTACGGCATGGGTTTTGACACGCCCTCCCACCCCCCCTCCGTGCTCCCCACTCCCCTCATCGCCCCCTCTTCACTCATCATGCCTGGCATCATCAGGATGGTGTCCTGAGATGTGGTGTCGTACGGCAACACAGTACGGCATGGGTTTCGACACGCTCTCCCACCCCCCTTCATGCTCCCCACTCCCCTCACCACCCCCTCATCACTCATCATGCCTGGCATCAACAGGATGGTGTCCTGAGGTGTGGTGCCGTACAGCAACGCAGTACGGCATGGGTTTCGACACGCCCTCCCACCCCCCTCCATGCTCCCCGCCCTCCTCACCACCCCCTCGTCCCTCCAGCACCTCTGAACGCCCCTGCATCACCATGAAGTGTACGGCAACGCAGTACGGCATGGGTTTCGACACGCCCTCCCACCCCCCTCCATGCTCCCCGCCCCCCTCACCACCCCCTCGTCCCTCCAGCACCTCTGAACGCCCCTGCATCACCATGAGGTGTACGGCAATGCAGTACGGCATGGGTTTCGACACGCCCTCCCACCCCCCTCCATGCTCCCCACTCCCCTCACCACCCCCTCGCCGCTCTGGCTCCTCTGACCACCCCTGTCGTACAGCGACACGGTATGGCATGGCTTCGGGCACCGCATATCACCAATCTTCTTGTTGCAATATCTTGCATTGTGATCTCGACTAAGCTGTAACTGAATTAATGAGCCATTCGCAGTTTCTTGGTTACTTTCCAAAATCAGTGTCAAAACGTTTGGTGACCGTGACCACCCCCCTCCATGCTCCCCACTCCCCTCACCACCCCCTCGCCGCTCTGGCTCCTCTGACCACCCCAGTCGTACAGCGACACGGTATGGCATGGCTTCGGGCACCGCATATCACCAATCTTCTTGTTGCAATATCTTGCATTGTGATCTCGACTAAGCTGTAACTGAATTAATGAGCCATTCGCAGTTTCTTGGTTACTTTCCAAAATCAGTGTCAAAACGTTTGGTGACCGTGACCACCCCCCTCCATGCTCCCCACTCCCCTCACCACCCCCTCGTTGCTCCAGCTCCTCTGACCACCCCTGTCGTACAGCGACACGGTACGGCATGGCTTCGGGCACCGTGTATCACCAATCTTCTTGTTGCAATATCTTGCATTGTGATGTCGATTAAGCTATAACTGAGTTAATGAGCCATTCGCAGTTTCTTGGTTACTTTCCAAAATCAGCGTCAAACTGTTTGGTGACTGTGACCACCCTCCTCCATGCTCCCCACTCCCCTCACCACCCCCTCCTCGCTCCAGCTCCTCTGACCACCCCTGTCGTACAGCGACACGGTACGGCATGGCTTCGGGCACCACGTATCACCAATCTTCTTGTTGTGATGTCTTGCATTGTGATGTCGATTAAGCTATAACTAATTTAATGAGCCATTCGCAGTTTCTTGGTTACTTTCAGAAATCGGCGCAAAACTGTTTGGTGACCGTTACCACCCCTCTCCAAACTCCCTACTCCCCTCACCACCTCTTCATCGCTCTAGCTCCTCTGAACACCCCTGTCGTACAGCGGTACGGCATGGGTTGGGGCACCGTGTGCCGCCCGTCTCCTTGTTGCGATGTCTTGCATTGTGATGTCGATTAAGCTATATCTGATTTAATGAGCCATTCGCAGTTTCTTGGTTACTTTTCCGAAATCAGTGTAAAACTGTTTCGGCGACTGGTATGGTTTCGGCAAAACAAAATCGGCGCAAAATGTAAGCTGGTTTCGGCGAGAAGCGTGGTCGTGAAGTCGGCGCGTCTGATGAAAAGCGCCGATTACTGGTCGCCAAAGACGAGGGTTTATCGGCGATTACTGATCGGCGAATGCTGTCAGGGGTGGTCACCGTGAAAGCTTCTTAGATTTCGGCGCAATTTGCCTGGCATCGGCGAGAGTCTTTCGGCGCAATTTGCAAGCTGGTTTCGGCGAGAAGCATGGTCGTGAAGTCGCCGCATCTCCTAAAAAGCGCCGATTACTGATCGCCAAAAACTATGGTTGATCGGCGATTGCTGATCAGCAAATGCTGTCAGGGGAGATGCCATGAAGTGTACGGCAACGCAGTACGGCATGGGTTTCGACACGCCCTCCCACCCCCCTCCATGCTCCCCGCCCCCCTCACCACCCCCTCGTCCCTCCAGCACCTCTGAACGCCCCTGCATCACCATGAGGTGTACGGCAATGCAGTACGGCATGGGTTTCGACACGCCCTCCCACCCCCCTCCATGCTCCCCACTCCCCTCACCACCCCCTCGCCGCTCTGGCTCCTCTGACCACCCCTGTCGTACAGCGACACGGTATGGCATGGCTTCGGGCACCGCATATCACCAATCTTCTTGTTGCAATATCTTGCATTGTGATCTCGACTAAGCTGTAACTGAATTAATGAGCCATTCGCAGTTTCTTGGTTACTTTCCAAAATCAGTGTCAAAACGTTTGGTGACCGTGACCACCCCCCTCCATGCTCCCCACTCCCCTCACCACCCCCTCGCCGCTCTGGCTCCTCTGACCACCCCAGTCGTACAGCGACACGGTATGGCATGGCTTCGGGCACCGCATATCACCAATCTTCTTGTTGCAATATCTTGCATTGTGATCTCGACTAAGCTGTAACTGAATTAATGAGCCATTCGCAGTTTCTTGGTTACTTTCCAAAATCAGTGTCAAAACGTTTGGTGACCGTGACCACCCCCCTCCATGCTCCCCACTCCCCTCACCACCCCCTCGTTGCTCCAGCTCCTCTGACCACCCCTGTCGTACAGCGACACGGTACGGCATGGCTTCGGGCACCGTGTATCACCAATCTTCTTGTTGCAATATCTT
Source organism: Astrephomene gubernaculifera (assembly GCA_021605115.1). Taxonomy (NCBI): domain Eukaryota; kingdom Viridiplantae; phylum Chlorophyta; class Chlorophyceae; order Chlamydomonadales; family Astrephomenaceae; genus Astrephomene; species Astrephomene gubernaculifera. The sequence continues at coordinate 717,726 of BMAR01000041.1, forward strand.
GCATTGTGATGTCGATTAAGCTATAACTGAGTTAATGAGCCATTCGCAGTTTCTTGGTTACTTTCCAAAATCAGCGTCAAACTGTTTGGTGACTGTGACCACCCTCCTCCATGCTCCCCACTCCCCTCACCACCCCCTCCTCGCTCCAGCTCCTCTGACCACCCCTGTCGTACAGCGACACGGTACGGCATGGCTTCGGGCACCACGTATCACCAATCTTCTTGTTGTGATGTCTTGCATTGTGATGTCGATTAAGCTATAACTAATTTAATGAGCCATTCGCAGTTTCTTGGTTACTTTCAGAAATCGGCGCAAAACTGTTTGGTGACCGTTACCACCCCTCTCCAAACTCCCTACTCCCCTCACCACCTCTTCATCGCTCTAGCTCCTCTGAACACCCCTGTCGTACAGCGGTACGGCATGGGTTGGGGCACCGTGTGCCGCCCGTCTCCTTGTTGCGATGTCTTGCATTGTGATGTCGATTAAGCTATATCTGATTTAATGAGCCATTCGCAGTTTCTTGGTTACTTTTCCGAAATCAGTGTAAAACTGTTTCGGCGACTGGTATGGTTTCGGCAAAACAAAATCGGCGCAAAATGTAAGCTGGTTTCGGCGAGAAGCGTGGTCGTGAAGTCGGCGCGTCTGATGAAAAGCGCCGATTACTGGTCGCCAAAGACGAGGGTTTATCGGCGATTACTGATCGGCGAATGCTGTCAGGGGTGGTCACCGTGAAAGCTTCTTAGATTTCGGCGCAATTTGCCTGGCATCGGCGAGAGTCTTTCGGCGCAATTTGCAAGCTGGTTTCGGCGAGAAGCATGGTCGTGAAGTCGCCGCATCTCCTAAAAAGCGCCGATTACTGATCGCCAAAAACTATGGTTGATCGGCGATTGCTGATCAGCAAATGCTGTCAGGGGAGATCGCCGTGGAAGCTCTTTAGATTTCGGCACAATTTGCCTGGCATCGGCAAAGGTCTTTCGGCGCAATTTGCAGGCTGGTTTCGACGAGAAGCACGATCGTGAAGTCGGCGCATCTCCTGAAAAGCGCCGATTGCTGATCGCCGAAAATGATAGCTTTTTTGGTGATCACTGACCCACGGGTCATGAGACGTCGCCCTCATGCGCAGATGTGTTTGTGTGTGTGTGTGTGTGTGTGCATGTAGTGCGCAGGTAGCGTGGCTCTACCTGTATATGTTGGTACAGAACAAGGGCTTTTCATGCCTTGGACACGCCAACATGCCGTAGGGCAGCCCCAAGAGGTCACCGATAGCGGAAAACGTCCGGAGGCGCCCCAAAATTTGAATTTGAAGCAGTTCGACGCCATGCCGTACATGTACGCCATGCCGACTATTGCTTTCGAACATGAGCCGCACGCTGACATCAGGTCCGCCGACCATGCTTGTCTGCAACACATGAGCAACCTCACAACACTGGTCGGCGCGTCAACGTTAGGTCCGCAATGCTGAAGTCATGCCGGCACGCAAAGCTTGTTCGTTCGCGAATTCATCACCAATCAGGATTTACGGTACCCCCGGCCGCGGCGACCACGACGCGGCGCTATCTGTCTGTGCGTCCGCAGAAGTGGTGGCAAGGTCCTTGCGGCGCTAAGCGTTCAGTCCTGTGCCCAGCCAGCCAGAGGTCTCCGGTTCGAGCCAGGTAGCGACCTCTTGGCGACTTCCTGGGCACCCTTGGAGATGATGCCTGGGCCTGTGGGGATGGTGTTGTGAGAAATCTCGAGTACGACAACACACTGTACGGCAGCAGACTGTACCGCAATTGTGCCGTACTGTGTGGCAAGATGTCGTGTGGTGTACGACATGTACGGCAACTGTACGACAGTGTACGACAACTGTACGGCAGCGTACGACAGCTGTCGTACGCTGGTACGGCATCTGTACGGCATGTGTTTTGACACGGCCTCCCACCCCCCTCCTCCCCCTCTTCTCCCCTCGTCGCCTATACGTCACCCCAACCCTCCTTGTGACTCCTGGCACCACCCCCCCCTCGCCACAACAACTGGCAGTACAGTACAGCTTGGGTTTCGACACGCTCTCCCACCCCCCTTCTCCCCCTCTTCTCCCCTCATCGCCTACACGTCACCCCAACCCTCCGTGTGATTCCTGGCACCATTCCCCCCTCGCCACAACAAATGGCAGTACAGTACGGCTTGGGGTTCGACACGGCCTTCCACCCCCCTCCTCCCCCTCTTCTCCCCTCGTCGCCTACATGTCACCCCGACCCTGCCTGTGACTCCTGGCACCGTCTCCCCCCTCGCCACAACAACTGGCGGCGCTCTGGCAGTGTCTCAGTTTCACCATCTCACCTTGTCGTGCAGTACGGCATGGTGTGACGCCAAGAGAGCGTCCATGCCATAGTACAATACGTACATGTCGTAGTACAATACGTACATGTCGTAGGACAATGCGTAAATGTCATAAGACAATGCGTCTAACACGATGCGTAAATTACAGTGTGTAAACGACATCGTGTAAACGTCAGTGTGTAAACGCCATAGGACAATACGTACACGCCATAGGACAATGCGTAAGCGCCATAGGACAATGCGCACATGCCATATGACGGGGGAACCGTTTTGGTCGCTATGTCGGCTGCGCTACACGGCTATGTTGTTACGTATTGCGTGTTGTGCGTAGACGATGCATCGTTGCAATGCGTATACGGCCAGGCGCAGGCAATGCGTGAGCGGTGGAGTGGTTGTGCCGTATTGGTACCTAGTGTTTGGCGTAGCCGGCCAGGCACGGCTTGAGCTGGAGCGGCTGGAGAACGGCATCGCAAACGAGTCCGTCCTGGGGAGAGAGAGAGTGGGCGCAAAACAGTGTTTACAATACGTAGGACGACACACAGGGGGGTGCGCAATACAATGCGTACTACAATGCGTAGGGTGACAATGCGGTGGGCAACGAAGTGTTAAATAATAATGCGTTGGGCGATAATCCGTTGGGCAACAATGCGTATAGCAGTAATGCGTAGGGTAACAATGCGTAAGGGAAGAATACGTTGGATAACAATGCGTAGGGTGACAATGCGGTGGGCAACAAAGTGTAAAATAATAATGCGTTGGGCGATAATCCGTTGGGCGACAATGCGTATAGCAGTAATGCCTACAGTAACAATGCGTAAGGGAAGAATACGTTGGATAACAATGCGTAGGGCAGCGATGCGTAGGAATAATGCGTAGGGAAACAATGCGTAGGGCGACAATGCGTAGGGCGACAATGCGTAGGACGAGAAGGTGTAACAATGCGTAGGGTGACAGGCAGTGTCTCAGTTTCACCATCTCACCTTGTCGTGCAGTACGGCATGGTGTGACGCCAAGAGAGCGTCCATGCCATAGTACAATACGTACATGTCGTAGTACAATACGTACATGTCGTAGGACAATGCGTAAATGTCATAAGACAATGCGTCTAACACGATGCGTAAATTACAGTGTGTAAACGACATCGTGTAAACGTCAGTGTGTAAACGCCATAGGACAATACGTACACGCCATAGGACAATGCGTAAGCGCCATAGGACAATGCGCACATGCCATATGACGGGGGAACCGTTTTGGTCGCTATGTCGGCTGCGCTACACGGCTATGTTGTTACGTATTGCGTGTTGTGCGTAGACGATGCATCGTTGCAATGCGTATACGGCCAGGCGCAGGCAATGCGTGAGCGGCGGAGTGGTTGTGCCGTATTGGTACCTAGTGTTTGGCGTAGCCGGCCAGGCACGGCTTGAGCTGGAGCGGCTGGAGAACGGCATCGCAAACGAGTCCGTCCTGGGGAGAGAGAGAGTGGGCGCAAAACAGTGTTTACAATACGTAGGACGACACACAGGGGGGTGCGCAATACAATGCGTACTACAATGCGTAGGGTGACAATGCGGTGGGCAACGAAGTGTTAAATAATAATGCGTTGGGCGATAATCCGTTGGGCAACAATGCGTATAGCAGTAATGCGTAGGGTAACAATGCGTAAGGGAAGAATACGTTGGATAACAATGCGTAGGGTGACAATGCGGTGGGCAACAAAGTGTAAAATAATAATGCGTTGGGCGATAATCCGTTGGGCGACAATGCGTATAGCAGTAATGCCTACGGTAACAATGCGTAAGGGAAGAATACGTTGGATAACAATGCGTAGGGCAGCGATGCGTAGGAATAATGCGTAGGGAAACAATGCGTAGGGCGACAATGCGTAGGGCGACAATGCGTAGGACGAGAAGGTGTAACAATGCGTAGGGTGACAATGCGTAGGGCGAGAAGGCGTAGGGCGACGATGCATTGGGTTATAATGTGTAGGGCGATAATGCGTACGAACCAACAATGCGTAAGAACGATGCGTAGGAAAACAATGCGTAAGAACAATGCGTAGGGGAACAATGCGTAGGGAAACAATGCGTAGGGAAACAATGCGTAGGGCAACGATGCGTATGGCAATAATGCGTAGGGCGAGAAGGCGTAACAATGCGTAGGGCAACAATGCGTAGGGCGAGAAGGCGTAGGGCGACGATGCATTGGGCAACGATACGTAGGGCAACAATGCGTAGGGCTAGAAGGCGTAACAATGAGTAGGGCAACAATGTGTAGGGCGAGAAGGTGTAGGGCGACAATGCGTTGGGCAACAATGCGTAGGGCGACAATGCATAGGGGCAACAGTGCGTAAGAACAATGCGTAGGAAAACAATGCGTTTTTGGGTAACAATGCGTTATGGAAGAATACGTTGGATAACAATGCGTAGGGCGACAATGCGTAGGCGGTAGGAACAATGCGTAGGGGAACAATGCGTAGGGCAACGATGCGTAGGGCAACAATGCGTAGGGCAACAATGCGTAGGACAAGAAGGCGTAACAATGCGTAGGGCAACAATGCGTAGGGCGAGAAGGCGTATGGCAATAATGCGTTGGGCAACGATGCGTAGGGCGACAATGCGTAGGGGCAACAATGCGTAAGAACAATGCGTAGGAAAACAATGCGTTTTTGGGTAACAATGTGTTATGGAAGATTACGTTGGATAACAATGCGTAGGGCTTCGATGCGTAGGAACAATGTGTAGGGAAACAATGCGTAGGGCAACGATGCGTAGGGCAACAATGCGTAGGGCAACAATGCGTAGGGCGAGAAGGCGTAATAATGCGTAGGGTGACAATGCGTAGGGCGAGAAGGCGTAGGGTGAGAATGTGCTGGGCAACGATGCGTAGGGCGACAATGCGTACGAACCAACAATGCGTAAGAACAATGCGTAAGAACAATGCGTAAGAACAATGCGTAGGTAAATAATGTGTTTTTGGGTGACGATGCGTTATTGAATAATATGTTGGATAACAATGCGTAGGGCAACGATGCGTAGGGCAACGATGCGTTGGGTAACAATGCGTAGGGCGAGAAGACGTAACAATGCGTAATGCAACAATGCGTAGGGCCAGAAGGCGTAGGGCGACGATGCATTGGGTTATAATGTGTAGGGCGATAATGCGTACGAACCAACAATGCGTAAGAACGATGCGTAGGAAAACAATGCGTAAGAACAATGCGTAAGAACAATGCGTAGGGAAATAATGTGTTTTTGGGTGACGATGCGTTGAATAATATGCTGGATAACAATGCGTAGGGCAACGATGCGTAGGGCGAGAAGGCGTAGGGCGACGATGCGTTGGGCAATGATGCGTAGGGCGACGATGCGTAGGGCCAACAATGCGTAAGAACAATGCGTAGGTAAACAGTACACGGTTGTCTGTCTGCTGTATGTAATCTTTTCTGATGCGATGTTACCACACTATATTCACCCACGGGTCTTTCAGTGTTGTTAACTGCCTGGCTGCTGTCGCCGACCAATTATCTGCGACGGTTTTGAGTGTCATCAATTCTACATCTTCTCTGTAATTGTTGGAGGTCGCCGGTGTGCATCCGGCGTGCTTTTGGTGGCCAGACCTGCGGTGGGTTATGACACGCTCTGCCACCCCCCTCCATTCTCCCCACCCCCCTCACCACCCCCTCAGCGTTCAAGCTTTGCTGAGCCGCTCTGGCAGCGTCTCAGTTTCACCATCTCACCTTGTCGTACAGTACGGCATGGTGTGACGCCAAAAGAGCGTCCATGCCATACTACAATACGTACATGTCGTAGGACAATGCGTAAATGTCATAAGACAATGCGTCGAACACAATGCGTCTAACACTGTCTGCGTTATGGAAGAATACGTTGAATAACAATGCGTAGGGCGACGATGCGTAGAAACAATGCGTAGGGCAGCGATGTGTAGGGCAACAATGCGTAGGGAAACAATGCGTAGGGCAGCGATGTGTAGGTAAACAATGCGTAGGGCAACGATGCGTAGGGCAACAATGCGTAGGGCAACAATGCGTAGGGCGAGAAGGCGTAATAATGCGTAGGGTGACAATGCGTAGGGCGAGAAGGCGTAGGGTGAGAATGTGCTGGGCAACGATGCGTAGGGCGACAATGCGTACGAACCAACAATGCGTAAGAACAATGCGTAAGAACAATGCGTAAGAACAATGCGTAGGTAAATAATGTGTTTTTGGGTGACGATGCGTTATTGAATAATATGTTGGATAACAATGCGTAGGGCAACAATGCGTAGGGCGAGAAGACGTAACAATGCGTAATGCAACAATGCGTAGGGCGAGAAGGCGTAGGGCGACGATGCATTGGGTTATAATGCGTAGGGCGATAATGCGTACGAACCAACAATGCGTAAGAACGATGCGTAGGAAAACAATGCGTAAGAACAATGCGTAAGAACAATGCGTAAGAACAATGCGTAGGGAAAGAATGTGTTTTTGGGTGACGATGCGTTATTGAATAATATGTTGGATAAAAATGCGTAGGGCAACGATGTGTAGGGCAACGATGCGTAGGGCAACGATGCGTAGGGCGATGATGCGTAGGGCGAGAAGGCGTAACAATGCGTAGGGCAACAATGCGTAGGGCGAGAAGGTGTAGGGCGACAATGCGTCGGGCAATGATGCGTAGGGCGACAATGCGTAGGGGCAACGATGCGTAGGAACAATGCGTAGGGAAACAATGCGTAGGGCAACGATGTGTAGGGCAACAATGCGTAGGGTGACAATGCGTACATGCCATAGGAAAATACGTACACATTGTAGGACAATGCGTAAATGTCATAAGACAATGCGTATAAGACAATGCGTAAACGACAGTGTGTAAACGACACCGCGTAAACGTCAGTGTGTAAACGCCATAGGACAATGCGTACACGCCATAGGACAATGCGTACACGCCATAGGACAATGCGTACACGCCATAGGACAATGTGTACACGGCTATAGGGGGTGGACGCCTTTCACTCAGCGACATTGATAAAACGTAAATAACAACACGTAAACGACAATGTGTAAATGCCATATGACGTACAGTACGGCATGGTGTGAAGCCAAAAGAACGCCATAGTACAATACGTACATGCCATAGGACAATATGTACACGTCGTAGGACAATGCATAAATGTCATAGGACAATGCGCACATGCCATATATATGACGGGGGAATCGTTTTGGTCGCTATGTCGGCTGCGCTACGCGGCTATGTCGTTACGTATTGCGTATTGTGCGTAGACAATGCACCGTTGCAATGCGTATACGGCCAGGCGCAGGCAATGCATGAGCGGCGAAGTGGTTGTGCCGTATTGGTACCTAGTGTTTGGCGTAGCCGGCCAGGCACGGCTTGAGCTGGAGCGGCTGGAGAACGGCGTCGCAAACGAGTCCGTCCTGGGGAGAGAGTGGGCGCAGAACGCAAAACCTTATCGCTCACGTTTCATGTCGTAAACAGTTGATTTCACTTGTTGCCGACGAACAACGCTAGAATGTCCACAGTTGCTGGAGCTAGGACGGTTGCCATAGACGTCCACCGATAACACGGTCGTATCCACACGGTCGTAGGTCGAGGCATGTGTATGGCACGGTACGGCCAGCATGGCTTCGAGCACCGTGTATCGCATTCTTTCCCTACGCATTGTTCACCTACGCATTCTCGCCTAACGCATTGTCCCTACGCATTGTCGCCTAACACATCGTCCCCACGCTTTCTTAACCTACACATTGTCGCCCTACGCATTGTACATACGCCAATTGGAACCATAACGACAACCAGCCCTACGCTTTGTCGCCCTACGCATTGTCCCTCTGCATTTTGTTGCCCTACGCAATGTCGCCCTACGCATTCTCTCCCTACGCATTGTCGCCCTACGCATTCTCTCCCTACGCATTGTTCACCTACGCATTGTCGCCCTACGCATTGTCCCTACGCATTGTTGCCCTACGCATTGTCACCCTACGCATTGTTGCCCTACGCATTGTCTCCCTGCCGATTGTTGCCATACGCATTGTTGCCTTACTCATTGTCGCCCTACGCATTCTTTCCCTACCCATTGTTGCCCTACGCATTGTCACCCTACGCATCGTCCCTATGTACGCATTGTTGCCCTACGCATTGTCGCCCTACGCATTGTCGCCCTACGCGTTGTACATACGCCAACTGGAACCATAACGACAACGGGGCACCAAGGGATTTACGGTACCCCCGGCCGCGGCAACGACGCGGCACTATCTGTCTGTCTGTCTGTGCGTCCTCAAAAGTGCTGGCAAGGTCCTTCGGGCGCTAAGCGTTCAGTCCTGTGCTGAGCCAGGCGGAGGTCTCCGGTTCGAGCCGGGTAGCGACCTCTTGGCGACTTCCTGGGCACCCTTGGAGATGATGCCTGGGCCTGTGGGGATGGTGTTCTGAGAGATCTCGAGTACGACAACACACTGTACGGCCGCAAACTGTACGGCAATTGTGCCGTACTGTGTGGCAAGACGTCATGTGGTGTACGACATGTACGGCAACTGTACGGCAACTGTAACGGCAGCGTACGGCAGCTGTCGTACGCTTGTACGACACCTGTACGGCATGTGTTTTGACACGGCCTCCCACCCCCCTCCTCCCCCCCTTCTCCCCTCGTCGCCTACACGTCACCCCAGCCCTCCTTGTGATTCCTGGCACCATCCCCCCCTCACCATGACAACTGGCAGTACAGTACGGCTTGGGTTTTGACACAGCCTCCCACCCCCCTCCTCCCCCTCTTCTCCCCTCGTCGCCTATACGTCACCCCAGCCCTGTGTGTTGCCCATGCTTGGGCTAAGGATAGATTATAAATAGGAGCATGGCCACCCAGACTCTTGCACGTACATATTGGCAGAAACAAAGTGCTGTTGGCAGGTTTGTCTCAATGATTCTTAATCTAAACGGTTTCCGCAACCAAGCGTAGCAATTGCGGAAACTGTGGTTTCCTGCGTTCGTACAACAAAGCGGTTGGGTTGGTCGTACGGTTGTACGACAGTGTGAGCAGTGTCTTAGGGAACACGGTTGCGTTGAGTTAGTACTTTCGCGAGATTGTTCGTCAGATCTGACACCGCCGTGTCACGTCGCACCATACTACGAGGTCACTGGTGCATGTTACACGGTGGACCAACACTCGCTGCCCATCCCCTTTGGAAGAACCTCTTTCTCTGCTTGCAGGTACCCAAAAGCATCGTCGGACGCAATGCTGGAAACTCCATAGAAATGGCATTGTAATGTTGTAAACCTTTTACTAACATTTAGCCCGTCAAGTCAAGGCGAACTTGCCTCTTGTTGTGCATACCTCAAGGCTATCATGCCTCTTGCAATGAACTGATTAAGGTATAATGTAAAAGGCTTTGTTGTATATCAATACGAACAGCTTAGCAAAGGCTGCCGCTGCTGTGGCGGCCGCGGAGCCACAAAGTTGGCATCGTCTCGCTACATCCACATTTACATTCGATACATCATTTCGTTCGTTTAACGGCCACCGCTGAAAAGTGGATCATACAACGTGCTCATTTCACGTATTCCATGCGTCCCTTGCCCAACATGGCCTTCGTCGCAAGCATGTGGACTATCGCTCTGGCGATTGTTTCTTTCATCCCTTTCGTTGGTAGTTATTCCAGCAAGGCGGAATGGTTGTATCAGCAGTGTGTCAAGCTGGGATTGGCGAATTTTGCTGGTGTTATGGCGTTTTTGCGCGCTCGCACGAGTGAGCATGTTGGACCCTGCCACACCGCATGCACAGCTTAGGTATGGTGTTAGCGTGAAGTTCGAAACCGACAATCCACATGTGTCGCTGGATGGCTGCAAATACAGCCACGGCCATAACGAGCCGAGACATGCACGCACCGCTGCATCAGAATGTGCCGCTGTGGCGCGCAACACATGATGTGCAAGGTGGGACAACCTACCCCTGTTTGCTAGCAGGCTGTTTGACTGTGTTCGAATGGCACGTGATAACTGGACACACTGCGCTTGCCTTTTGATGACAGTGGGCCAGCCTAGGTTTTCAAGCATGGCGGACTGTTTTAGCAATGTCCTGTGGGGTGCCTGCATGCATACGTTGGGATAGAGGAGGCTGGTGGTGCAGCTATGGTCTTGCTCTTGACGACCCTTGTTCCCGTTTCCAATAGCTCTATGCACCGCCATACCTCGAGCGAAACACGGGGAAGCAGGGTCACACAGGCATGCCCACGGACCACACTGACGCTTTTACACATAGCACTAACATATAATACGCATCCCAACTGTACGACCTCCCTCGACTCCGCTCAAAACCAGCCGGCACCGATATGTCCTTGGCAAGACTTGACAGCGAGTTTTGATTTCAAAAAGGGAGCGAGTCCCGGTGTCTGCGAAGCTGACGGGTTTTGACAGCAGTGTGTTGCCAATTGGCTACCTCTAAAGAGTTGGCAGAACCATGCCTGCATCTAATAGGAGCTTAACCCGCTAGACATGTCAACCATTGTCACTGTTTTGCAGAGCATGGTACATAGTTGCCACACCTATTGAGAGATAGTGTAGGAAAGCTGTACGTGATTTATGGTCAATAATAAGCACTTACGCCTTTACTTGGCTACATTAGTTCTGAGATTGCCATCACCAACATACAAGTTTCAAAACAACACTACAGGCCAACATCACCATCAGGCCAGCGTGGGGAGCATGTTTGAAGCACCCCAACGGCACAACTCGATACACCCCAAAGGCATTGGCATCGTGCTTGAGATCATTCCGGAGTGCATCACGCAGCATGCAGCCTTGGAATGCCGCCTAAAAGAGAGGGCCTTACGTGGCGTACCGGGCCCTTTGACCGTAAATCCCCCCGTAACGAAGTGGAGGGGAGGATTGGAGGACAGTCGGTCAAAATTTTGTCCGTCCGTGACCGTGACCGTAAATCCCCCCGTAACGAAGTGGAGGGGAGGATTGGAGGACAGATCACCGCTAAAGTTCGTCTGTCTGTCCGTCTGTCTGTCTGTCCGTCTGTTCACGAAAGGGGTGGCAACGACCTTCCGGCGCTAAGCGTTCAGTCCTATCCTCAGCCAGCCAGAGGTCTCCAGTTCGAGCCGGGTAGCGACCTCTTTGCGACTTCCTCGGCACCCTTGGAGATGATGCCTGGGCCTATGGGGATGGTGTTTTGGGAGATCTCGAGTACAACAACACACTGTAGTACGGCAACGCAGTACGGCATGGGTTTCGACACGCCCTCCCACCCCCCTCCATGCTCCCCACTCCCCTCACCTCCCCCTCGCCCCTCCAGCACCCCTGAACGCCCCTGCATCACCGTGAGGTGTACGGCGACGCAGTACGGCATGGGTTTCGACACGCCCTCCCACCCCCCTCCATGCTCCCCACTCCCCTCACCTCCCCCTCGCCCCTCTAGCACCCCTGAACGCCCCTGCATCACCGTGAGGTGTACGGCGACGCAGTACGGCACGGGTTTCGACACGCCCTCCCACCCCCCTCCATGCTCCCCACTCCCCTCACCTCCCCCTCGCCCCTCTAGCACCCCTGAACGCCCCTGCATCACCGTGAGGTGTACGGCAACGCAGTACGGCACGGGTTTCGACACGCCCTCCCACCCCCCTCCATGCTCCCCACTCCCCTCACCTCCCCCTCGCCCCTCCAGCACCTCTGAACGCCCCTGTATCACCGTGAGGTGTACGGCAACGCAGTACGGCACGGGTTTCGACACGCCCTCCCACCCCCCTCCATGCTCCCCACTCCCCTCACCTCCCCCTCGCCCCTCTAGCACCCCTGAACGCCCCTGCATCACCGTGAGCTGTACGGCAACGCAGTACGGCATGGGTTTCGACACGCCCTCCCACCCCCCTCCATGCTCCCCACTCCCCTCACCACCCCCTCGCCCCTCCAGCACCCCTGAACGCCCTGCATCACCGTGAGCTGTACGGCAACGCAGTACGGCATGGGTTTCGACACGCCATCCCACCCCCCTCCATGCTCCCCACTCCCCTCACCACCCCCTCGCCCCTCCAGCACCCCTGAACGCCCCTGCATCACCGTGAGCTGTACGGCAACGCAGTACGGCATGGGTTTCGACACGCCCTCCCACCCCCCTCCATGCTCCCCACTCCCCTCACCACCCCCTCGCCCCTCCAGCACCTCTGAACGCCCCTGCATCACCGTGAGGTGTACGGCAACGCAGTACGGTATGGGTTTCGACACGCCCTCCCACCCCCCTCCATGCTCCCCACTCCCCTCACCACCCCCTCGCCCCTCTAGCACCCCTGAACGCCCCTGCATCACCGTGAGCTGTACGGCAACGCAGTACGGCATGGGTTTCGACACGCCCTCCCACCCCCCTCCATGCTCCCCACTCCCCTCACCACCCCCTCGCCCCTCTAGCACCCCTGAACGCCCCTGCATCACCGTGAGGTGTACGGCAACGCAGTACGACATGGGTTTCGACACGCCCTCCCACCCCCCTCCATGCTCCCCACTTCCCTCACCACCCCCTCGCCCCTCCAGCACCCCTGAACGCCCCTGCATCACCGTGAGGTGTACGGCAACGCAGTACGGCATGGGTTTCGACACGCCCTCCCACCCCCCTCCATGCTCCCCACTTCCCTCGCCTCCCCTCGCCCCTCCAGCACCCCTGAACGCCCCTGCATCACCGTGAGGTGTACGGCAACGCAGTACGGCACGGGTTTCGACACGCCCTCCCACCCCCCTCCATGCTCCCCACTCCCCTCACCACCCCCTCGCCCCTCCAGCACCAGAGGTCTCCAGTTCGAGCCGGGTAGCGACCTCTTTGCGACTTCCTCGGCACTCTTGGAGATGATGCCTGGGCCTATGGGGATGGTGTTTTGGGAGATCTCGAGTACGACAACACACTGTAGTACGGCAACGCAGTACGGCACGGGTTTCGACACGCCCTCCCACCCCCCTCCATGCTCCCCACTCCCCTCACCACCCCCTCGCCCCTCTAGCACCCCTGAACGCCCCTGCATCACCGTGAGGTGTACGGCAACGCAGTACGGCACGGGTTTCGACACGCCCTCCCACCCCCCTCCATGCTCCCCACTCCCCTCACCTCCCCCTCGCCCCTCCAGCACCCCTGAACGCCCCTGCATCACCGTGAGATGTACGGCAACGCAGTACGGCACGGGTTTCGACACGCCCTCCCACCCCCTCCATGCTCACCACTCCCCTCACCACCCCCTCGCCCCTCCAGCACCTCTGAACGCCCCTGCATCACCGTGAGGTGTACGGCAACGCAGTACGGCATGGGTTTCGACACGCCCTCCCACCCCCCTCCATGCTCCCCACTCCCCTCGCCACCCCCTCGCCCCTCCAGCACCCCTGAACGCCCCTGCATCACCGTGAGGTGTACGGCAACGCAGTACGGCATGGGTTTCGACACGCCCTCCCACCCCCCTCCATGCTCCCCACTCCCCTCACCACCCCCTCGCCCCTCCAGCACCCCTGAACGCCCCTGCATCACCGTGAGGTGTACGGCAACGCAGTACGGCATGGGTTTCGACACGCCCTCCCACCCCCCTCCATGCTCCCCACTCCCCTCACCACCCCCTCGCCCCTCCAGCACCCCTGAACGCCCCTGCATCACCGTGAGATGTACGGCAACGCAGTACGGCATGGGTTTCGACACACCCTCCCACCCCCTTCCATGCTCCCCACTCCCCTCACCACCCCCTCGTCCCTCCAGCACCTCTGAACGCCCCTGCATCACCGTGAGGTGCACGGCAACGCAGTACGGCATGGGTTTCGACACGCCCCCGCCCGCCCCCCTCCATGCTCCCCACTCCCCCCACCACCCCCTCGCCGCTCAAGCTCCTCTGACCACCCCTGTCGTACAGCGACTTTGTACGGCATGGCTTCAGGCACCGCGTATCACCAATCTTCTTGTTGCAATATCTTGCATTGTGATCTCGACTAAGCTATAACTGAATTAATGAGCCATTCGCAGTTTCTTGGTTACTTTCCAAAATCAGCGTCAAACTGTTTGGTGACCGTGACCACCCCCTCCATGCTCCCCACTCCCCTCACCACCCCCTCGTCGCTCTGGTTCCTCTGACCACCCCTGTCGGATAGCGACACGGTACGGCATGGGTTCGCAATGGGCTCCCCATTCCCCAACTACCCCCTCGTCGCTCTGGCTCCTTTGAACACCGTCGTGAAGTCGGTGCATCTCATGAAAAGCGTCGATTACTGATCGCCGAAAACTGTAGTTGATCGGCGATTGCTGATCGGTGAATGCTGTCAGGGGAGATCGCCGTGAAAGCTCTTTAGATTTCGGCACAATTGGCATGGCATCGGCAAAAATCTTTCGGCGCGATTTGCAAGCTGGTCTCGGCGATAAGCACGGTCGTGAAGTCGGCGCATCTCCTGAAAAGCATCGATTGCTGATCGCCGAAAATGATAGCTTTTTTGGTGATCACTGACCCACGGGTCATGAGACGTCGCCCTCATGCGCACATGTGTTTTTGTGTGTGTGTGTGTGCATGTAGTGCGCAGGTAGCGAGGCTCCACCTGTATATGTTGGTACAGAACAAGGGCTTTTCATGCCTTGGACATGCCAACATGCCGTAGGGCAGCCCCAAGAGGTCACCGATAGCGGAAAACGTCCGGAGGCGCCCCAAAATTTGAATTTGAAGCTGTTCGACGCCATGCCGTACACGTTCGCCATGCCGATTATTGCTTTCGAACATGAGCCGCACGCTGACATCAGGTCCGCCGACCATGCTTGTCTGCAACACATGAGCAACCTCACAACACTGGTCGGCACGCCAACGTTAGGTCCGCAATGTGCTGAAGTCATGCCGGCACGCAAAGCTTGTTCGTTCGCGAATTCATCACCAATCAGGATTTACGGTACCCCCGGCCGCGGCGACCACGACGCGGCGCTATAAATCCCCCCGTAACGAAGTGGAGGGGAGGATTGGAGGACAGATCACCGCTAAAGATTCTCTGTCCGTCTGTGACCGTAAATCCCCCCGTAACGAAGTGGAGGGGAGGATTGGAGGACAGATCACCGCTAAAGTTCGTCTGTCTGTCCGTCTGTCTATCTGTCTGTCTGTCTGTCTGTCCGTCTGTCTGTTCACAAAAGGGGTGGCAACGACCTTGCGGCGCTAAGCGTTCAGTCCTATCCTCAGCCAGCCAGAGGTCTCCAGTTCGAGCCGGGTAGCGACCTCTTTGCGACTTCCTCGGCACCCTTGGAGATGATGCCTGGGCCTATGGGGATGGTGTTTTGGGAGATCTCGAGTACAACAACACACTGTAGTACGGCAACGCAGTACGGCATGGGTTTCGACACGCCCTCCCACCCCCCTCCATGCTCGCCACTTCCCTCACCTCCCCCTCGCCCCTCCAGCACCTCTGAACGCCCCTGCATCACCGTGAGGTGTACGGCAACGCAGTACGGCACGGGTTTCGACACGCCCTCCCACCCCCCTCCATGCTCCCCACTCCCCTCACCTCCCCCTCGCCCCTCTAGCACCCCTGAACGCCCCTGCATCACCGTGAGGTGTACGGCAACGCAGTACGGCACGGGTTTCGACACGCCCTCCCACCCCCCTCCATGCTCCCCACTCCCCTCACCTCCCCCTCGCCCCTCCAGCACCTCTGAACGCCCCTGCATCACCGTGAGGTGTACGGAAACGCAGTACGGCACGGGTTTCGACACGCCCTCCCACCCCCCTCCATGCTCCCCACTCCCCTCACCTCCCCCTCGCCCCTCTAGCACCCTGAACGCCCCTGCATCACCGTGAGGTGTACGGCAACGCAGTACGGCATGGGTTTCGACACGCCCTCCCACCCCCCTCCATGCTCCCCACTCCCCTCACCTCCCCCTCGCCCCTCCAGCACCCCTGAACGCCCCTGCATCACCGTGAGGTGTACGGCAACGCAGTACGGCACGGGTTTCGACACGCCCTCCCACCCCCCTCCATGCTCCCCACTCCCCTCACCTCCCCCTCGCCCCTCTAGCACCCCTGAACGCCCCTGCATCACCGTGAGGTGTACGGCAACGCAGTACGGCATGGGTTTCGACACGTCCTCCCACCCCCCTCCATGCTCACCACTCCCCTCACCACCCCCTCGCCCCTCTAGCACCCCTGAACGCCCCTGCATCGCCGTGAGATGTACGGCAACGCAGTACGGCACGGGTTTCGACACGCCCTCCCACCCCCCTCCATGCTCACCACTCCTCTCACCACCCCCTCGCCCCTCTAGCACCCCTGAACGCCCCTGCATCGCCGTGAGGTGTACGGCAACGCAGTACGGCACGGGTTTCGACACGCCCTCCCACCCCCCTCCATGCTCCCCACTCCCCTCACCTCCCCCTCGCCCCTCCAGCACCCCTGAACGCCCCTGCATCGCCGTGAGGTGTACGGCAACGCAGTACGGCATGGGTTTCGACACGGTCTCTCATGGAAAGTATTGCGACCGCCGCGTGAGGCCGCCATGTTCACACCCACGGCCGCGGTGCAGTACAACTCTCAATATCTCCTCCTACACCGATCCATTTTACATGCCGACACTTCCTCCATGCCCACAATACATACTACTATTCGGCCGTGCTGTTCAAAGTGCAAAGCGTTCACATTCGTGGTCCGCGCAAATTTCGCATTTCAATGGACATCGGCAGGACCAACAAACAGACCTTTCCGATTTGACCCGCCACCTTCAAGCCACCCGTTGTACAGACTCCTTCTATCCAGCGTCGTCGCGCAACACGCCCTTCTCTAAGACCTCGCCATTTACGTCGCCCGAGGCAGCTCAACCGGCTGGCCAACTACCGCCTAAAACTCGCTTGTAACTATATATATCGATATCTGAAACCTTGCGCTGCCAACAAGGCCAACAGAAGGAGTGCGATAACTTGACTGACTGTGAACTTTCTGGCCTGCTCTCAAACGCGCCTAATATTTAGCGATTTAAATAAAGCCGACTTTTCAAAGTATAACTATGGAAAGTATTGCGACCGCCGCGTGAGGCCGCCATGTCCACACCCACGGCCGCGGTGCAGTACAACTCTCAATATCTCCTCCTACACCGATCCATTTTACATGCCGACACTTCCTCCATGCCCACAATACATACTACTATTCGGCCGTGCTGTTCAGAATGCAAAGCGCTCACATTCGTGGTCCGCGCAAATTTCGCATTTCAATGGACATCGGCAGGACCGACAAACCGACCTTCCCGATTTGACCCGCCACCTTCAAGCCACCCGTTGTACAGACTCTTTCTATCCGGCGCCGTCGCGCAACACGCCCTTCTCCAACTCGGAACCCACCCAGTAACCGCCCGCTGCACTCCAACCTCTTCCTTTCGCCCCTCGTCCTGTATGGTTCAAACCCGCCTTCAAGCACAACGTCAGCGCGCTCGCAACGCCCATCGAAACGCACTAGCAATCCTTCGCTACGTCCGCGCCTCTGACCCTGCTCTTCACACCTTATTCCAACACTCCATCATCACTTCCGTGGGGAACTATGACGCCCACTACCTCAGCGCCACGTTTCATATCCGCCTCGACCACAGCACCGTCGCCCACGGCCAACAAGGCGTCTTCGCCACTGCACCCATCCAAAACGGCGCCGCGTTCGGCTGCACACCCCTCGCTTACGTTGCGGCCTCCGATGCACCTCACCACGAGCGGTACCAGTGGGAAGTATATGGCGACCTCTACAACGGAGTCGCTATCGACCTGTCACAGCCCGAAAGGTACACATCCACCCAATCGTTCTCCTACCTATCACACGCCATGCATCTAAAAGCCGACCGCCCGGCCACTCGCACAGCCAACGCATATCACCCAAACTATACCTGCTTTTATGACACCTTCGTAGTTTCACAATACCCCGTTCCTCTCGCACCCCATCGCATCCCATTCCGTCCATCGTTCCACAGATCCAACTGGACCCGGTATATAAACAGCTCGAGAGGCACTCAACGCCCGCCCAACATCGTGGGTGCCTGGCGCGGACCGCTCTTGGTCCTATCGGCTTGCAGGGACATCGCTGAAAACGAAGAACTTCTGCTGGACTATAACTACTAGATGCATCACCTGCTATCAATAACATGGCAAACGCCATACTATTCTGGGTGTGGTGTACAACTGAACCCCAACAACCCACTACCCACACCCAACACACCACCCCCAGCGGTTTCTTGGTTACTTTCTAAAATCAGCGCAAAACTGTTCGGTGACTGTGACCACCCCTCTCCATACTCCCCAATCCCCTTACCACCCCTTCCTCGCCGCTGGTTTCAGCGACTATTTATCGCCGAAATTTGCCTAGCATCGCCGAAAGTCTTTCGACGCAATTTGCCTGGCGTCGGCGAAAGTCTTTCGGCGCAATTTGCAAGCTGGTTTCGGCGAGAAGCACGGTCCTGTAGTCGGCGCTTCTCCTGAAAAGCGCCGATTAATGATCACCGAAACCTATGGTTGATCGGCGATCACCGATCCATGGGTCAGATGAGCGACCCACGGGTCCATCACGTCATGACTCGGCGCGAACGGTTTCCTTCCCTGAAACGTATGGACCGGTCGCCGGGGCTGCTCGGACATGTACGGCCAGGCCTGCCCGGTGATCGAATTCAGATTTTCAGAATTCTTTATCTGTGCGATATGCGATAAAAGTGTATAACACAGCACAAATTATCATCTTGGCTATTGCTTCGGTTTATGATCACAGTGAGACTTGCGCTTCGGGCGGGCTATCTTTGCCAGCATAGTACATTGGAGTATCGAAACATTAGATCATGAGTATCGTGTAGGTTAGGATGAAAAGAGGAGATGATAACACTTCCGGTGCGCAGCCTGCTGCGAGGCGGCGAGTGGAAGGTTAGCACTCCTTTCTTGAAAGCATTTCACGTTCTCTCTTCTTCTGTCCTTCGGAACGCTAACGATTGCCACTGTGCCGTCTTGTTTGCAGTTGGTAGTAACCCCGGGGTAGGACAAGCAAGCGGTGCGCAGCCTGCTGCGAGGCGGCGAGTGGAAGGTTAGCGCTCGTTTTCTTGGAAGCACTGCACGTTCTTTCTTCTTCTGTCTTTACGAACGCTAACGATTGCCACTGTGCTGTCTTGTTTGCAGTTGATAGTAACCCCGGAGTAGGACAAGCAAGCGGTGCGCAGCCTGCTGCGAGGCGGCGAGTGGAAGGTTAGCGCTCCTTCCTTTAAAGCACTGCACGTGTTCTCTGAAATTAACTGCCACACTTCAGTGGAAGGTTAGCGCTCGTTTTCTTGGAAGCACTGCACGTCTCCTCTTCTTCTATTCTTCAGAACGCTAACGATTGCTCTGTGCTGTATTGTTTGCAGTTGATGGTAATCCCGGGGTTGGACAAGCAAGCGGGTCTACTGGCGCGAGGACTTCGCGTATAGGTGGTACTGGAGGCGGTTGGTTGTCGCACCTTGTCGGCGCCCGACAAACCGGAGGCGGGAATGCTGTCATTGACGGCCGGAGGAGTTGTTCGCCATTGCCTGAAGGAGGTGAGTAGAATGTTCTGTTGGGACACTGCCAATACGTCACCTGTGTAAAGCGTTTCGTTAATACCTGTACTGAGCTGTTCCATCTGGCGGGACACCCTTGACGTTCCCATTCCCAACATGCCATGTGTGATGATCACCTTAGTGATATCCTCACCGATTCACCTGTGCAGGCGGTGTGTCAGCGGACAGGCGAGCTGGAGAGCGTGAGACGGCGCCGTCTCGCCTTCCAGGCCTGACTGGGAACTGGCTATCGCAATTCAGCGGAACGCGCCTGGCCAGTCGTAATGAGGACCTTGGACTGTCGTCAGCAGCGGTAAATCCCCCCGTAACGAAGTGGAGGGGAGGATTGGAGGACAGATCACCGCTAAAGTTCGTCTGTCTGTGACCGTAAATCCCCCCGTAACGAAGTGGAGGGGAGGATTGGAGGACAGATCACCGCTAAAGTTCGTCTGTCTGTCCGTCCGTGACCGTAAATCCCCCCGTAACGAAGTGGAGGGGAGGATTGGAGGACAGATCACAATTAAATCATCTCCGTCCGTCTGTCTGTCTGTCTGTCTGTCTGTCCACAAAAGTGGTGGCAACGACCTTCAGGCGCTAAGCGTTCAGTCCTGTCCTCAGCCAGCCAGAGGTCTCCAGTTCGAGCCAGGTAGCGACCTCTTTGCGACTTCCTCGGCACCCTTGGAGATGATGCCAGGGCCTATGGGGATGGTGTTTTGGGAGATCTCGAGTACGACAACACACTGTAGTACGGCAACGCAGTACGGCACGGGTTTCGACATGCCCTCCCACCCCCCTCCATGCTCCCCACTCCCCTCACCACCCCCTCGCCCCTCTAGCACCCCTGAACGCCCCTGCATCACCGTGAGGTGTACGGCAACGCAGTACGGCACGGGTTTCGACACGCCCTCCCGCCCCCCTCCATGCTCCCCACTCCCCTCACCACCCCCTCGCCCCTCTAGCACCCCTGAACGCCCCTGCATCACCGTGAGGTGTACGGCAACGCAGTACGGCACGGGTTTCGACACGCCCTCCCGCCCCCCTCCATGCTCCCCACTCCCCTCACCACCCCCTCGCCCCTCCAGCACCCCTGAACGCCCCTGCATCACCGTGAGGTGTACGGCAACGCAGTACGGCATGGGTTTCGACACGCCCTCCCACCCCCCTCCATGCTCCCCACTCCCCTCACCACCCCCTCGCCCCTCCAGCACCCCTGAACGCCCCTGCATCACCGTGAGGTGTACGGCAACGCAGTACGGCATGGGTTTCGACACGCCCTCCCACCCCCCTCCATGCTCCCCACTCCCCTCACCACCCCCTCGCCCCTCCAGCACCTCTGAACGCCCCTGCATCACCGTGAGGTGTACGGCAACACAGTACGGCATGGGTTTCGACACACCCTCCCACTCCCCTCCATGCTCCCCACTCCCCTCACCACCCCCTCGCCCCTCTAGCACCTCTGAACGCTCCTGCATCACCGTGAGGTGTACGGCGACGCAGTACGGCACGGGTTTCGACACGCCCTCCCGCCCCCCTCCATGCTCCCCACTCCCCTCACCACCCCCTCGCCCCTCCAGCACCCCTGAACGCCCCTGCATCACCGTGAGGTGTACGGCAACGCAGTACGGCATGGGTTTCGACACGCCCTCCCACCCCCCTCCATGCTCCCCACTCCCCTCACCACCCCCTCGCCCCTCCAGCACCCCTGAACGCCCCTGCATCACCGTGAGGTGTACGGCAACGCAGTACGGCATGGGTTTCGACACGCCCTCCCACCCCCCTCCATGCTCCCCACTCCCCTCACCACCCCCTCGCCCCTCCAGCACCCCTGAACGCCCCTGCATCACCGTGAGATGTACGGCAACGCAGTACGGCATGGGTTTCGACACACCCTCCCACCCCCCTCCATGCTCCCCACTCCCCTCACCACCCCCTCGTCCCTCCAGCACCTCTGAACGCCCCTGCATCACCGTGAGGTGTACGGCAACGCAGTACGGCATGGGTTTCGACACGCTCTCCCACCCCCCTCCATGCTCCCCACTCCCCTCACCACCCCCTCGTCCCTCCAGCACCTCTGAACGCTCCTGCATCACCATGAGGTGTACGGCAACGCAGTATGGCATGGGTTTCGA
Organism: Astrephomene gubernaculifera; assembly: GCA_021605115.1. Classification (NCBI taxonomy): domain Eukaryota; kingdom Viridiplantae; phylum Chlorophyta; class Chlorophyceae; order Chlamydomonadales; family Astrephomenaceae; genus Astrephomene; species Astrephomene gubernaculifera. Next base: position 739,690 of record BMAR01000041.1, read on the forward strand.
CACGCCCCCGCCCGCCCCCCTTCATGCTCCCCACTCCCCCCACCACCCCCTCGCCGCTCAAGCTCCTCTGACCACCCCTGTCGTACAGCGACTTTGTACGGCATGGCTTCAGGCACCGCGTATCACCAATCTTCTTGTTGCAATATCTTGCATTGTGATCTCGACTAAGCTATAACTGAATTAATGAGCCATTCGCAGTTTCTTGGTTACTTTCCAAAATCAGCGTCAAACTGTTTGGTGACCGTGACCGCCCCCCTCCATGCTCCCCACTCCCCTCACCACCCCCTCGTCGCTCTGGCTCCTCTGACCACCCCTGTCGTACAGCGACACGGTACGGCATGGCTTCGGGCACCGAGTACCACCAATCTTCTTATTGCAATATCTTGCATTGTGATGTCGACTCAGCTATAAATAAGTTAATGAGCCATTCGCAGTTTCTTGGTAACTTTCCAAAATCAGCGTCAAACTGTTTGGTGACCGTGACCACCCCTCTCCAAACTCCCTATTCCCTTCACCACCTCTTCATTGCTCTAGCTCCTCTGACCACCCCTGTAGTACAGCGACATGGTACGGCATGGGTTGGGGCACCGTGTGCCGCCCGTCTCCTTGTTGCGATGTCTTGCATTGTGATCTCGACTATGCTATAACTGAGTTAATGGCGCCATTCGCAGTTTCTTGGTTACTTTCCAAAATCAGCGTCAAACTGTTTGGTGACCGTGACCACCCCCCTCCATGCTCCCCACTCCCCTCACCACCCCTCGTCGCTCTGGCTCCTTTGATCACCCCTGTCGTACAGCCACACGGTACAGCATGGCTTCGGGCACCGCGTACCACCAATCTTCTTGTTGCAATATCTTGCATTGTGATCTCGACTAAGCTATAACTGAGTTAATGAGCCATTCGCAGTTTCTTGGTTACTTTCCAAAATCAGCGTCAAACTGTTTGGTGACCGTGACCACCCCTCTCCAAACTCCCTATTCCCCTCACCACCTCTTCATTGCTCTAGCTCCTCTGACCACCCCTGTCGTACAGCGACATGGTACGGCATGGGTTGGGGCACCGTGTGCCGCCCGTCTCATTGTTGCGATGTCTTGCATTGTGATCTCGACTATGCTATAACAGAGTTAATGAGCCATTCGCAGTTTCTTGGTTACTTTCCAAAATCAGCGTCAAACTGTTTGGTGACCGTGACCACCCCCCTCCATGCTCCCCACTCCCCTCACCACCCCCTCGTCGCTCTGGCTCCTCTGACCACCCCTGTCGTACAGCGACACGGTACGGCATGGCTTCGGGCACCGCGTACCACCAATCTTCTTGTTGCAATATCTTGCATTGTGATGTCGACTAAGCTATAACTAAGTTAATGAGCCATTCGCAGTTTCTTGGTAACTTTCCAAAATCAGCGTCAAACGGTTTGGTGACCGTGACCACCCCTCTCCAAACTCCCTATTCCCTTCACCACCTCTTCATTGCTCTAGCTCCTCTGACCACCCCTGTCGTACAGCGACACGGTACAGCATGGCTTCGGGCACCGCGTACCACCAATCTTCTTGTTGCGATGTCTTGCATTGTGATCTCGACTAAGCTATAACTGAATTAATGAGCCATTCGCAGTTTCTTGGTTACTTTCCAAAATCAGCGTCAAACTGTTTGGTGACCGTGACCACCCCCCTCCATGCTCCCCACCCCCCTCACCACCCCCTCGTCGCTCTGGCTCCTTTGAACACCGTCGTGAAGTCGGCGCATCTCCTGAAAAGCGTCGATTACTGATCGCCGAAAACTGTAGTTGATCGGCGATTGCTGATCGGCGAATGCTGTCAGGGGAGATCGCCGTGAAAGCTCTTTAGATTTCGGCACAATTGGCCTGGCATTGGCAAAAATCTTTCGGCGCGATTTGCAAGCTGGTCTCGGCGAGAAGCACGGTCGTGAAGTCGGCGCATCTCCTGAAAAGCGCTGATTGCTGATCGCCGAAAATGATAGCTTTTTTGGTGATCACTGACCCACGGGTCATGAGACGTCGCCCTCATGCGCAGATGTGTTTGTGTGTGTGTGTGTGCATGTAGTGCGTAGGAAGCGAGGCTCTACCTGTATATGTTGGTACAGAACAAGGGCTTTTCATGCCTTGGACACGCCCACATGCCGTGGGGCAGCCCCAAGAGGTCACAGATAGCGGAAAACATCCGGAGGCGCCTCAAAATTTGAATTTGAAGCTGTTCGACGCCATGCCGTACACGTACGCCATGCCGATTATTGCTTTCGAACATGAGCCGCACGCTGACATCAGGTCCGCCGACCATGCTTGTCTGCAACATGAACAACCTCACAACACTGGTCGGCGCGCCAACATTAGGTCCGCAATGCTGAAGTCATGCCGGCGCGCAAAGCTTGTTCGTTCGCGAATTCATCACCAATCAGGATTTACGGTACCCCCGGCCGCGGCGACCACGACGCGGCGCTATCTGTCTGTGACCGTAAATCCCCCCGTAACGAAGTGAAGGGGAGGATTGGAGGACAGATCACCGCTAAAGTTCGTCTGTCTGTCCGTCTGTCTGTCTGTCCGTCTGTTCACAAAAGGGGTGGCAACGACCTTCCGGCGCTAAGCGTTCAGTCCTATCCTCAGCCAGCCAGAGGTCTCCAGTTCGAGCCGGGTAGCGACCTCTTTGCGACTTCCTCGGCACCCTTGGAGATGATGCCTGGGCCTATGGGGATGGTGTTTTGGGAGATCTCGAGTACAACAACACACTGTAGTACGGCAACGCAGTACGGCATGGGTTTCGACACGCCCTCCCACCCCCCTCCATGCTCCCCACTTCCCTCACCTCCCCCTCGCCCCTCCAGCACCCCTGAACGCCCCTGCATCACCGTGAGGTGTACGGCGACGCAGTACGGCATGGGTTTCGACACGCCCTCCCACCCCCCTCCATGCTCCCCACTCCCCTCACCTCCCCCTCGCCCCTCTAGCACCCCTGAACGCCCCTGCATCACCGTGAGGTGTACGGCAACGCAGTACGGCACGGGTTTCGACACGCCCTCCCACCCCCCTCCATGCTCCCCACTCCCCTCACCTCCCCCTCGCCCCTCTAGCACCCCTGAACGCCCCTGCATCACCGTGAGGTGTACGGCAACGCAGTACGGCACGGGTTTCGACACGCCCTCCCACCCCCCTCCATGCTCCCCACTCCCCTCACCTCCCCCTCGCCCCTCCAGCACCTCTGAACGCCCCTGTATCACCGTGAGGTGTACGGCAACGCAGTACGGCACGGGTTTCGACACGCCCTCCCACCCCCCTCCATGCTCCCCACCCCCCTCACCTCCCCCTCGCCCCTCTAGCACCCCTGAACGCCCCTGCATCACCGTGAGGTGTACGGCAACGCAGTACGGCATGGGTTTCGACACGCCCTCCCACCCCCCTCCATGCTCCCCACTCCCCTCACCTCCCCCTCGCCCCTCCAGCACCTCTGAACGCCCCTGCATCACCGTGAGGTGTACGGCAACGCAGTACGGCATGGGTTTCGACACGCTCTCCCACCCCCCTCCATGCTCCCCACTCCCCTTACCGCCCCCTCGTCCCTCCACCACCTCTGACCACCCCTGCATCACCAGGAGGTGTACGGCAACGCAGTACGGCATGGGTTTCGACACGCTCTCCCAACCCCCTCCATGCTCCTCACCCCCCTCACCACCCCCTCATCCCTCCACCACCTCTGACCGCCCCTGCATCACCAGAAGGTGTACGGCAACGCAGTACGGCATGGGTTTCGACACGCTCACCCACCCCTCTCCATGCTCCTCACCCCCCTAAGTACTTATATGGTAAAAAAGGCAACCACGGCGCTCGTCCGCTGCCGCCTTCAGCACTTCACTGAAGTGCCGTACACCTGGTGAGGTGCCGTACACCGTACATCTCACCACCCCCTCGTCCCTCCACCACCTCTGACCGCCCCTGCATCACCAGAAGGTGTACGGCAACGCAGTACGGCATGGGTTTTGACACGCTCTCCCACCCCCCTCTATGCTCCCCACTCCCCTCACCGCCCCCTCGTCCCTCCACCACCTCTGACCACCCCTGCATCACCAGGAGGTGTACGGCAACGCAGTACGGCCTGGGTTTCGACACGCTCTCCCACCCCCCTCCATGCTCCCCACTCCCCTTACCGCCCCCTCGTCCCTCCACCACCTCTGACCACCCCTGCATCACCAGGAGGTGTACGGCAACGCAGTACGGCATGGGTTTCGACACGCTCTCCCAACCCCCTCCATGCTCCTCACCCCCCTCACCACCCCCTCATCCCTCCACCACCTCTGACCGCCCCTGCATCACCAGAAGGTGTACGGCAACGCAGTACGGCATGGGTTTCGACACGCTCACCCACCCCTCTCCATGCTCCTCACCCCCCTAAGTACTTATATGGTAAAAAAGGCAACCACGGCGCTCGTCCGCTGCCGCCTTCAGCACTTCACTGAAGTGCCGTACACCTGGTGAGGTGCCGTACACCGTACACCTCACCACCCCCTCGTCCCTCCACCACCTCTGACCGCCCCTGCATCACCAGAAGGTGTACGGCAACGCGGTACGGCATGGGTTTTGACACGCTCTCCCACCCCCCTCTATGCTCCCCACTCCCCTCACCGCCCCCTCGTCCCTCCACCACCTCTGACCACCCATGCATCACCAGGAGGTGTACGGCAACGCAGTACGGCCTGGGTTTCGACACGCTCTCCCACCCCCCTCCATGCTCCCCACCCCCTCCCCACCCCCTCGTCCCTCCACCACCTCTGACCACCCCTGCGTCACCAGAAGGTGTACGGCAACGCAGTACGGCATGGGTTTCGACACGCTCTCCCACTCCCCTCCATGCTCCCCACCCCCCTCACCACCCGCTCGTCCCTCCACCACCTCTGACCACCCCTGCATCACCAGGAGGTGTACGGCAACGCAGTACGGCATGGGTTTCGACACGCTCTCCCACCCCCCTCCATGCTCCCCACCCCCCTCACCACCCGCTCGTCCCTCCACCACCTCTGACCACCCCTGCATCACCAGGAGGTGTACGGCAACGCAGTACGGCATGGGTTTCGACACGCTCACCTACCCCCCTCCATGCTCCTCACCCCCCTAAGTACTTATATCGTAAATAAGGCTACCACGGCGCTCGGCCGCTGCCGCCTTCAGTACTTCACTGAAGTGCCGTACACCTGGTGAGGTGCCGTACACCATACACCGTTTGAATTTGAAGCAGTTCGACGCCATGCCGTACATGTACGCCATGCCGACTATTGCTTTCGAACATGAGCCGCACGCTGACATCAGGTCCGCCGACCATGCTTGTCTGCAACACATGAGCAACCTCACAACACTGGTCGGCGCGCCAATGTTAGGTCCGCAATGCTGAAGTCATGCCGGCACGCAAAGCTTGTTCGTTCGCGGATTCATCACCAATCAGGATTTACGGTACCCCCGGCCGCGGCGACCACGACGCGGCGCTATCTGTCCGTCCGTCCGTCCGTCTGTGACCGTAAATCCCCCCGTAACGAAGTGGAGGGGAGGATTGGAGGACAGATCACAATTAAATCATCTCCGTCCGTCTGTCTGTCTGTCTGTCTGTCTGTGACCGTAAATCCCCCCGTAACGAAGTGAAGGGGAGGATTGGAGGACAGATCACCGCTAAAGTTCGTCTGTCTGTCCGTCTGTCTGTCTGTCTGTCTGTCTGTCTGTCCGTCTGTCTGTTCACAAAAGGGGTGGCAACGACCTTGCGGCGCTAAGCGTTCAGTCCTATCCTCAGCCAGCCAGAGGTCTCCAGTTCGAGCCGGGTAGCGACCTCTTTGCGACTTCCTCGGCACCCTTGGAGATGATGCCTGGGCCTATGGGGATGGTGTTTTGGGAGATCTCGAGTACAACAACACACTGTAGTACGGCAACGCAGTACGGCACGGGTTTCGACACGCCCTCCCACCCCCCTCCATGCTCCCCACTCCCCTCACCTCCCCCTCGCCCCTCTAGCACCCCTGAACGCCCCTGCATCACCGTGAGGTGTACGGCAACGCAGTACGGCACGGGTTTCGACACGCCCTCCCACCCCCCTCCATGCTCCCCACTCCCCTCACCTCCCCCTCGCCCCTCCAGCACCTCTGAACGCCCCTGCATCACCGTGAGGTGTACGGCAACGCAGTACGGCACGGGTTTCGACACGCCCTCCCACCCCCCTCCATGCTCCCCACTCCCCTCACCTCCCCCTCGCCCCTCTAGCACCCTGAACGCCCCTGCATCACCGTGAGGTGTACGGCAACGCAGTACGGCATGGGTTTCGACACGCCCTCCCACCCCCCTCCATGCTCCCCACTCCCCTCACCTCCCCCTCGCCCCTCCAGCACCCCTGAACTCCCCTGCATCACCGTGAGGTGTACGGCAACGCAGTACGGCACGGGTTTCGACACGCCCTCCCACCCCCCTCCATGCTCCCCACTCCCCTCACCTCCCCCTCGCCCCTCTAGCACCCCTGAACGCCCCTGCATCGCCGTGAGGTGTACGGCAACGCAGTACGGCATGGGTTTCGACACGTCCTCCCACCCCCCTCCATGCTCACCACTCCCCTCACCACCCCCTCGCCCCTCTAGCACCCCTGAACGCCCCTGCATCGCCGTGAGATGTACGGCAACGCAGTACGGCACGGGTTTCGACACGCCCTCCCACCCCCCTCCATGCTCACCACTCCCCTCACCACCCCCTCGCCCCTCTAGCACCCCTGAACGCCCCTGCATCGCCGTGAGGTGTACGGCAACGCAGTACGGCACGGGTTTCGACACGCCCTCCCACCCCCCTCCATGCTCCCCACTCCCCTCACCTCCCCCTCGCCCCTCCAGCACCCCTGAACGCCCCTGCATCACCGTGAGGTGTACGGCAACGCAGTACGGCATGGGTTTCGACACGCCCTCCCACCCCCCTCCATGCTCCCCACTCCCCTCACCTCCCCCTCGCCCCTCCAGCACCCCTGAACGCCCCTGCATCACCGTGAGGTGTACGGCAACGCAGTACGGCACGGGTTTCGACACGCCATCCCACCCCCCTCCATGCTCCCCACTTCCCTCACCTCCCCCTCGCCCCTCCAGCACCCCTGAACGCCCCTGCATCACCGTGAGGTGTACGGCAACGCAGTACGGCACGGGTTTCGACACGCCCTCCCACCCCCCTCCATGCTCACCACTCCCCTCACCACCCCCTCGCCCCTCTAGCACCCCTGAACGCCCCTGCATCACCGTGAGGTGTACGGCAACGCAGTACGGCATGGGTTTCGACACGCCCTCCCATCCCCCTCCATGCTCCCCACTCCCCTCACCACCCCCTCGCCCCTCCAGCACCCCTGAACGCCCCTGCATCACCGTGAGGTGTACGGCAACGCAGTACGGCATGGGTTTCGACACGCCCTCCCACCCCCCTCCATGCTCCCCACTCCCCTCACCACCCCCTCGCCCCTCCAGCACCCCTGAACGCCCCTGCATCACCGTGAGGTGTACGGCAACGCAGTACGGCATGGGTTTCGACACGCCCTCCCACCCCCCTCCATGCTCCCCACTCCCCTCACCACCCCCTCGCCCCTCCAGCACCTCTGAACGCCCCTGCATCACCGTGAGGTGTACGGCAACACAGTACGGCACGGGTTTCGACACGCCCTCCCACCCCCCTCCATGCTCACCACTCCCCTCACCTCCCCCTCGCCCCTCTAGCACCCCTGAACGCTCCTGCATCACCGTGAGGTGTACGGCAACGCAGTACGGCATGGGTTTCGACACGCTCTCCCACCCCCCTCCATGCTCCCCACTCCCCTCACCACCCCCTCGTCCCTCCAGCACCTCTGAACGCTCCTGCATCACCATGAGGTGTACGGCAACGCAGTATGGCATGGGTTTCGACACGCCCCCGCCCGCCCCCCTTCATGCTCCCCACTCCCCCCACCACCCCCTCGCCGCTCAAGCTCCTCTGACCACCCCTGTCGTACAGCGACTTTGTACGGCATGGCTTCAGGCACCGCGTATCACCAATCTTCTTGTTGCAATATCCTGCATTGTGATCTCGACTAAACTATAACTGAATTAATGAGCCATTCGCAGTTTCTTGGTTACTTTCCTAAATCAGCGTCAAACTGTTTGGTGATCGTGACCACCCCCCTCCAAGCTCCCCACTCCCCTCACCACCCCCTCGTCGCACTGGCTCCTTTGATCACCCCTGTCGGATAGCGACACGGTACGGCATGGGTTCGGGCACCACGTATCACCAGTCTTCTTGTTGCAATATCTTGCATTGTGATGTCGACTAAGCTATAACTGAGTTAATGAGCCATTCGCAGTTTCTTGGTTACTTTCCAAAATCAGCGTCAAACTGTTTGGTGACCGTGGCCACCCCCCTCCATGCTCCCCACTCCCCTCACCACCCCCTCGTCGCTCTGGCTCCTTTGATCACCCCTGTCGTACAGCGACACGGTACGGCATGGCTTCGGGCACCGCGTACCACCAATCTTCTTGTTGCAATATCCTGCATTGTGATGTCGACTAAGCTATAACTGAATTAATGAGCCATTCGCAGTTTCTTGGTTACTTTCCAAAATCAGCGTAAAACTGTTTGGTGACCGTGACCACCCCCCTCCATGCTCCCCACCCCCCTCACCACCCCCTCGTCGCACTGGCTCCTTTGAACACCGTCGTGAAGTCGGCGCATCTCCTGAAAAGCGTCGATTACTGATCGCCGAAAACTGTAGTTGATCGGCGATTGCTGATCGGCGAATGCTGTCAGGGGAGATCGCCGTGAAAGCTCTTTAGATTTCGGCACAATTGGCCTGGCATCGGCAAAAATCTTTCGGCGCGATTTGCAAGCTGGTCTCGGCGAGAAGCACGGTCGTGAAGTCGGCGCATCTCCTGAAAAGCGCTGATTGCTGATCGCCGAAAATGATCGCTTTTTTGGTGATCACTGACCCACGGGTCATGAGACGTCGCCCTCATGCGCAGATGTGTGTGTGTGTGTGTGTGTGTGTGTGTGTGTGTGTGTGTGTGTGTGTGTGTGCATGTAGTGCGCAGGTAGCGAGGCTCTACCTGTATATGTTGGTACAGAACAAGGGCTTTTCGTGCCTTGGACACGCCAACATGCCGTAGGGCAGCCCCAAGAGGTCACCGATAGCGGAAAACGTCCGGAGGCGCCCCAAAATTTGAATTTGAAGCAGTTCGACGCCATGCCGTATATGTACGCCATGCCGACTATTGCTTTCGAACATGAGCCGCACGCTGACATCAGGTCCGCCGACCATGCTTGTCTGCAACACATGAGCAACCTCACAACACTGGTCGGCGCGCCAATGTTAGGTCCCCAATGCTGAAGTCATGCCGGCACGCAAAGCTTGTTCGTTCGCGGATTCATCACCAATCAGGATTTACGGTACCCCCGGCCGCGGCGACCACGACGCGGCGCTATTCACAAAAGTGGTGGCAACGACCTTCCGGCGCTAAGCGTTCAGTCCTATCCTCAGCCAGCCAGAGGTCTCCAGTTCGAGCCGGGTAGCGACCTCTTTGCGACTTCCTCGGCACCCTTGGAGATGATGCCTGGGCCTATGGGGATGGTGTTTTGGGAGATCTCGAGTACGACAACACACTGTAGTACGGCAACGCAGTACGGCACGGGTTTCGACACGCCCTCCCGCCCCCCTCCATGCTCCCCACTCCCCTCACCACCCCCTCGCCCCTCCAGCACCCCTGAACGCCCCTGCATCACCGTGAGGTGTACGGCAACGCAGTACGGCACGGGTTTCGACACGCCCTCCCACCCCCCTCCATGCTCCCCACTCCCCTCACCTCCCCCTCGCCCCTCCAGCACCCCTGAACGCCCCTGCATCACCGTGAGGTGTACGGCAACGCAGTACGGCACGGGTTTCGACACGCCCTCCCACCCCCCTCCATGCTCCCCACTCCCCTCACCTCCCCCTCGCCCCTCCAGCACCCCTGAACGCCCCTGCATCACCGTGAGGTGTACGACAACGCAGTACGGCACGGGTTTCGACACGCCCTCCCGCCCCCCTCCATGCTCACCACTCCCCTCACCTCCCCCTCGCCCCTCCAGCACCCCTGAACGCCCCTGCATCACCGTGAGGTGTTCGGCAACGCAGTACGGCATGGGTTTCGACACGCCCTCCCACCCCCCTCCATGCTCCCCACTCCCCTCACCACCCCCTCGCCCCTCCAGCACCCCTGAACGCCCCTGCATCACCGTGAGGTGTACGGCAACGCAGTACGGCATGGGTTTCGACACGCCCTCCCACCCCCCTCCATGCTCCCCACTTCCCTCACCTCCCCCTCGCCCCTCCAGCACCCCTGAACGCCCCTGCATCACCGTGAGGTGTACGGCAACGCAGTACGGCATGGGTTTCGACACGCCCTCCCACCCCCCTCCATGCTCACCACTCCCCTCACCTCCCCCTCGCCCCTCCAGCACCTCTGAACGCCCCTGCATCACCGTGAGATGTACGGCAACGCAGTACGGCACGGGTTTCGACACGCCCTCCCGCCCCCCTCCATGCTCACCACTCCCCTCACCACCCCCTCGCCCCTCTAGCACCCCTGAACGCCCCTGCATCACCGTGAGGTGTAGGGCAACGCAGTACGGCACGGGTTTCGACACGCCCTCCCACCCCCCTCCATGCTCCCCACTCCCCTCACCACCCCCTCGCCCCTCTAGCACCCCTGAACGCCCCTGCATCACCGTGAGGTGTACGGCAACGCAGTACGGCACGGGTTTCGACACGCCCTCCCACCCCCCTCCATGCTCCCCACTCCCCTCACCACCCCCTCGCCCCTCCAGCACCCCTGAACACCCCTGCATCACCGTGAGGTGTACGGCAACGCAGTACGGCATGGGTTTCGACACGCCCTCCCACCCCCCTCCATGCTCCCCACTCCCCTCACCACCCCCTCGCCCCTCCAGCACCCCTGAACGCCCCTGCATCACCGTGAGGTGTACGGCAACGCAGTACGGCATGGGTTTCGACACGCCCTCCCACCCCCCTCCATGCTCCCCACTCCCCTCACCTCCCCCTCGCCCCTCTAGCACCCCTGAACGCCCCTGCATCACCGTGAGATGTACGGCAACGCAGTACGGCATGGGTTTCGACACACCCTCCCACCCCCCTCCATGCTCCCCACTCCCCTCACCACCCCCTCGTCCCTCCAGCACCTCTGAACGCCCCTGCATCACCGTGAGGTGTACGGCAACGCAGTACGGCATGGGTTTCGACACGCTCTCCCACCCCCCTCCATGCTCCCCACTCCCCTCACCACCCCCTCGTCCCTCCAGCACCTCTGAACGCTCCTGCATCACCATGAGGTGTACGGCAACGCAGTATGGCATGGGTTTCGACACGCCCCCGCCCGCCCCCCTCCATGCTCCCCACTCCCCCCACCACCCCCTCGCCGCTCAAGCTCCTCTGACCACCCCTGTCGTACAGCGACTTTGTACGGCATGGCTTCAGGCACCGCGTATCACCAATCTTCTTGTTGCAATATCTTGCATTGTGATCTCGACTAAGCTATAACTGAATTAATGAGCCATTCGCAGTTTCTTGGTTACTTTCCAAAATCAGCGTCAAACTGTTTGGTGACCGTGACCACCCCCCTCCATGCTCCCCACTCCCCTCACCACCCCCTCGTCGCTCTGGCTCCTCTGACCACCCCTGTCGGATAGCGACACGGTACGGCATGGGTTCGGGCACCACGTATCACCAGTCTTCTTGTTGCAATATCTTGCATTGTGATGTCGACTAAGCTATAACTGAGTTAATGAGCCATTCGCAGTTTCTTGGTTACTTTCCAAAATCAGCGTAAAACGGTTCGGTGACTGTGACCACCCCTCTCCAAACTCCCTATTCCCCCCACCACCCCCTCGCCGCTCTAGCTCCTCTGACCACCCCTGTCGTACAGCGACTTTGTACGGCATGGCTTCGGGCACCGCGTATCACCAATCTTCTTGTTGCAATATCTTGCATTGTGATCTCGACTAAGCTATAACTGAATTAATGAGTCATTCGCAGTTTCTTGGTTACTTTCCAAAATCAGCGTCAAACTGTTTGGTGACCGTGACCGCCCCCCTCCATGCTCCCCACTCCCCTCACCACCCCCTCGTCGCTCTGGCTCCTCTGACCACCCCTGTCGTACAGCGACACGGTACGGCATGGCTTCGGGCACCGAGTACCACCAATCTTCTTATTGCAATATCTTGCATTGTGATGTCGACTCAGCTATAACTAAGTTAATGAGCCATTCGCAGTTTCTTGGTAACTTTCCAAAATCAGCGTCAAACTGTTTGGTGACCGTGACCACCCCTCTCCAAACTCCCTATTCCCTTCACCACCTCTTCATTGCTCTAGCTCCTCTGACCACCCCTGTAGTACAGCGACATGGTACGGCATGGGTTGGGGCACCGTGTGCCGCCCGTCTCCTTGTTGCGATGTCTTGCATTGTGATCTCGACTATGCTATAACTGAGTTAATGGCGCCATTCGCAGTTTCTTGGTTACTTTCCAAAATCAGCGTCAAACTGTTTGGTGACCGTGACCACCCCCCTCCATGCTCCCCACTCCCCTCACCACCCCTCGTCGCTCTGGCTCCTTTGATCACCCCTGTCGTACAGCCACACGGTACAGCATGGCTTCGGGCACCGCGTACCACCAATCTTCTTGTTGCAATATCTTGCATTGTGATCTCGACTAAGCTATAACTGAGTTAATGAGCCATTCGCAGTTTCTTGGTTACTTTCCAAAATCAGCGTCAAACTGTTTGGTGACCGTGACCACCCCTCTCCAAACTCCCTATTCCCCTCACCACCTCTTCATTGCTCTAGCTCCTCTGACCACCCCTGTCGTACAGCGACATGGTACGGCATGGGTTGGGGCACCGTGTGCCGCCCGTCTCATTGTTGCGATGTCTTGCATTGTGATCTCGACTATGCTATAACAGAGTTAATGAGCCATTCGCAGTTTCTTGGTTACTTTCCAAAATCAGCGTCAAACTGTTTGGTGACCGTGACCACCCCCCTCCATGCTCCCCACTCCCCTCACCACCCCCTCGTCGCTCTGGCTCCTCTGACCACCCCTGTCGTACAGCGACACGGTACGGCATGGCTTCGGGCACCGCGTACCACCAATCTTCTTGTTGCAATATCTTGCATTGTGATGTCAACTAAGCTATAACTAAGTTAATGAGCCATTCGCAGTTTCTTGGTTACTTTCCAAAATCAGCGTCAAACTGTTTGGTGACCGTGACCACCCCTCTCCAAACTCCCTATTCCCTTCACCACCTCTTCATTGCTCTAGCTCCTCTGACCACCCCTGTCGTACAGCGACACGGTACAGCATGGCTTCGGGCACCGCGTACCACCAATCTTCTTGTTGCGATGTCTTGCATTGTGATCTCGACTAAGCTATAACTGAATTAATGAGCCATTCGCAGTTTCTTGGTTACTTTCCAAAATCAACGTCAAACTGTTTGGTGACCGTGGCCACCCCCCTCCATGCTCCCCACTCCCCTCACCGCCCCCTCGTCGCTCTGGCTCCTTTGATCACCCCTGTCGTACAGCGACACGGTACGGCATGGCTTCGGGCACCGCGTACCACCAATCTTCTTGTTGCAATATCCTGCATTGTGATGTCGACTAAGCTATAACTGAATTAATTAGCCATTCGCAGTTTCTTGGTTACTTTCCAAAATCAGCGTCAAACTGTTTGGTGACCGTGACCACCCCCCTCCATGCTCCCCACCCCCCTCACCACCCCCTCGTCGCTCTGGCTCCTTTGAACACCGTCGTGAAGTCGGCGCATCTCCTGAAAAGCGTCGATTACTGATCGCCGAAAACTGTAGTTGATCGGCGATTGCTGATCGGCGAATGCTGTCAGGGGAGATCGCCGTGAAAGCTCTTTAGATTTCGGCACAATTGGCCTGGCATTGGCAAAAATCTTTCGGCGCGATTTGCAAGCTGGTCTCGGTGAGAAGCACGGTCGTGAAGTCGGCGCATCTCCTGAAAAGCGCTGATTGCTGATCGCCGAAAATGATAGCTTTTTTGGTGATCACTGACCCACGGGTCATGAGACGTCGCCCTCATGCGCAGATGTGTTTGTGTGTGTGTGTGTGCATGTAGTGCGTAGGTAGCGAGGCTCTACCTGTATATGTTGGTACAGAACAAGGGCTTTTCATGCCTTGGACACGCCCACATGCCGTAGGGCAGCCCCAAGAGGTCACCGATAGCGGAAAACATCCGGAGGCGCCTCAAAATTTGAATTTGAAGCTGTTCGACGCCATGCCGTACACGTACGCCATGCCGATTATTGCTTTCGAACATGAGCCGCACGCTGACATCAGGTCCGCCGACCATGCTTGTCTGCAACATGAACAACCTCACAACACTGGTCGGCGCGCCAACATTAGGTCCGCAATGCTGAAGTCATGCCGGCGCGCAAAGCTTGTTCGTTCGCGAATTCATCACCAATCAGGATTTACGGTACCCCCGGCCGCGGCGACCACGACGCGGCGCTATCTGTCCGTCCGTGACCGTAAATCCCCCCGTAACGAAGTGAAGGGGAGGATTGGAGGACAGATCACCGCTAAAGTTTGTCCGTCTGTCTGTCCGTCTGTCTGTCTGTTCACAAAAGGGGTGGCAACGACCTTCCGGCGCTAAGCGTTCAGTCCTATCCTCAGCCAGGCAGAGGTCTCCAGTTCGAGCCGAGTAGCGACCTCTTGGCGACTTCCTTGGTACCCTTGGAGATGATGCCTGGGCCTATGGGGATGGTGTTCTGGGAGATCTCGAGTACGACAACACACTGTACGGCAGCAAACTGTACGGCACAGTTGCCATGCTGTGTGGTGACACATCATGTGGTGTACGATATGTACGACTATGTACGACAGCTGTACGGCAGTGTACGACAGCGTATGACAATTGTCGTACGCTTGTACGGCATCTGTACGGCATGGGTTTTGACACGCCCTCCCACCCCCCTCCGTGCTCCCCACTCCCCTCATCACCCCCTCATCACTCATCATGTCTGGCATCATCAGGATGGTGTCCTGAGATGTGGTGTCGTACGGCAACGCAGTACGGCATGGGTTTCGACACGCCCTCCCACCCCCCTCCATGCTCCCCACTCCCCTCACCACCCCCTCGTCCCTCCAGCACCTCTGAACGCCCCTGCATCACCATGAGGTGTACGGCAACGCAGTACGGCATGGGTTTCGACACGCCCTCCCATCCCCCTCCATGCTCCCCACTCCCCTCACCACCCCCTCACCGCTCTAGCTCCTCTGACCACCCCTGTCGTACAGCGACATGGTACGGCATGGCTTCGAGCACCACGTATCACCAATCTTCTTGTTGCAATATCTTGCATTGTGATGTCGACTAAGCTATGACTGAGTTAATTAGCCATTCGCAGTTTCTTGGTTACTTTCCAAAATCAGCGTCAAACTGTTTGGTGACCGTGACCACCCCCCTCCATGCTCCCCATTCCTCTCACCACCCCCTCCTCGCTCCAGCTCCTCTGAACACCCCTGTCGTACAGCGACACGGTACGGCATGGGTTCGGCCACCGTGTGCCGCCGGTCCCCTTGTTGTGATGTCTTGCATTGTAATGTTGATTAAGCTATAACTGAGTTAATGAGCCATTCGCAGTTTCTTGGTTACTTGGTCAGAAATCGGCGTAAAACTGTTTTGGCGACCCACCCCCCTCCATGCTCCCCATCCCCCTCACCACCCCCTCGTCCCTCCAGCACCTCTGAACGCCCCTGCATCACCATGAGGTGTACGGCAACGCAGTACGGCATGGGTTTCGACACGCCCTCCCACCCCCCCACCCCCATGCTCCCAACTCCCCTCACCACCCCAATGTCCCTCCAGCTCCTCTGGGAGCCATTCGCGCCGATTACTGATCGCCGAAAATAATGGTTGATCGGCGATCACTGATCGGCGAATGCTGTCAGGGGTGGTCGCCATGAAAGCTGCTTAGATTTCGGCGCAATTTGCCTGGCATCGGCAAACGTCTTTCGGCGCAATTTGCAAGCTGGTTTCGGCGAGAAGCACGGTCGTGAAGTCGGCGCGTCTCCTGGAAAGCGCCGATTACTGATCGCCGAAATTTATACCCGATCACTGACCCACGGGTCAGGTGAGCGGCCCACGGGTCGATCTCTTCACTACTCGGTGCGAACGTTTTCCTGTCTGAAGCGTATGGACCGGTCGCCGGGACTTCTCGGACATGTACGGCCAAGCCTGCCCGGTGAGCGAGTTCAGATTTTCAGATTTCTTTATCAGTGCAATATGCAATAAGAGTGTAAAATACATGATAAACAATCATCTTGGTTATTGCTTCGGTTTATAATCCCAGTGAGACTTGCGCTTCGGGCGGTCGTTTCTTGGTCTGTAGGCTCTCTTTGGCAGCATAGTACATTGGAGTATCAAAAGATTAGATCATGAGTATCGTGTAGGTTAGGATGAAAAGAGGAGATGGCAACGCTTCCGGTGCGCAGCCTGCTGCGAGGCGGCGAGTGGAAGGTTAGCGCTGCTTTCTTGAAAGCATTTCACGTTCTCTCTTCTTCTGTCCTTCGGAACGCTAACGATCGCCACTGTGCTGTCTTGTTTGCAGTTGATAATAACCCCGGGGAAGGAGAAGCAAGCGGTGTGCAGCCTGCTGCGAGGCAGCAAATGGAAGGTTAGCGCTCGTTTTCTTGGAAGCACTGCACGTTCTTTCTTCTTCTGTCTTTAAGAACGCTAACGATTGCCACTGTGCTGTCTTGTTTGCAGTTGATAGTAACCCCGGAGTAGGACAAGCGAGCGGTGCGCAGCCTGCTGCGAGGCGGCGAGTGGAAGGTTAGCGCTCCTTTCTTTAAAGCACTGCACGTGTTCTCTGAAATTAACTGCCACACTTCAGTGGAAGGTTAGCGCTCGTTTTCTTGGAAGCACTGCACGTCTCCTCTTCTTCTATTCTTCAGAACGCTAACGATTGCTCTGTGCTGTCTTGTTTGCAGTTGATGGTAATCCCGGGGTTGGACAAGCAAGCGGGTCTACTGGCGCGAGGACTTCGCGTATAGGTGGTATTGGAGGCGGTTGGTTGTCGCACCTTGTCGGCGCCCGACAAACCGGAGGCGGGAATGCTGTCATTGACGGCCGGAGGAGTTGTTCGCCATTGCCTGAAGGAGGTGAGTAGAATGTTCTGTTGGGACACTGCCAATACGTCACCTGTGTAAAGCGTTTCGTTAATACCTGTACTGAGCTGTTCCATCTGGCGGGACACCCTTGACGTTCCCATTCCCAACATGCCATGTGTGATGATCACCTTAGTGATATCCTCGCCGATTCACCTGTGCAGGCGGTGTGTCAGCGGACAGGCGAGCTGGAGAGCGTGAGACGGCGCCGTCTCGCCTTCCAGGCCTGACTGGGAACTGGCTATCGCAATTCAGCGGAACGCGCCTGGCCAGTCGTAATGAGGACCTTGGACTGTCGTCAGCAGCGCAACGTATGCGAGCCCAACGAGCGGACCTTCTTTGGCGACAGCAGGAGCAGGACCGCGACACTCGGCAGCATGCCCTGGTCAGGTCCTCTGACCCCGTTCGGCGACAGCAGGAGCAGGACCGCGACACTCGGCAGCATGCCCTGGCCAGGTCCTCTGACCCCGTTTGGCGACAGCAGGAGCAGGACCGCGACACTCGGCAGCATGCCCTGGCCAGGTCCTCTGACCCCGTTCGGCGACAGCAGGAGCAGGACCGCAACACTCGGCAGCATGCCCTGGCCAGGTCCTCTGACCCCGTTCGGCGACAAGGGGAGCGTGACCGCGACGCTCAGCAGCACGCCCAGGCAAGGTCTACTGACCCTGTTCGGCGACGGGGGGAGCGTGACCGCGATGCTGTGCAGCACGCCGAGGCCAGGTTTGCTGACCCCATTCGGCGACAAGAGGAGCAAGGTCGCAACACTGTGCAGCACGCACAGGCATGGGCGCGTCGGCGAGCACGTCGCCTTGCCTCTGCGGGCGGAGGTACAACCCGTCGTACACGCCATCACGTATCGCTGACGGATTCGCTCTGCAGCCTTCTGCAGATGTCGCTGTTGTACGATAACGCTCCTGTGCACCTGCCGGCATTCCTGACAGCCCCCGAGAACGCCCGTGTCCAGGACCAGCCTGGTGGCCAGCTGCCGGCCAACTTCCAAGTACCGTACGACGTGCACATCCAAGAAGCAGTGGCTATGTCGATTGAGGTGGTGAAGCGGATGCCTCTGCGGATCTGTGCAGTCTGTAGCGAGCAGTGCTCGGTGGAGGGCTCCTGCCTCTGTGCGTGGGACGAGATTCCAAACGTTGACATCCTGCGTGCGGACATTCCTCCAACTGCTGTCGTAACACGAACAGGGCATACCTTGGCGTGGCGGCGAATGGAACGGACGGCCGATGGATGTGCACCGGCTTCACCGTCGCCGGTGCTTCCTGTCGGATATCGGTCTACATCCGGCGGCCGTCGGCCTGAACGGCCTCAAGCTGGCGGCCATGCAGCGAACGCCGCCAACCTGATCGATGCAGATGCTGGCGGGTCCTCTGACGACGCAGAGGATGTTAACGAAGATGTGGGCCCGTGTGAGGAGACTGAGCTCCCCGAGGAGCTGCGACCGAGAGCCCCGCGGCACCATCCGCGGCCTTGCCCAGTTGACGCGGCCTTTGTGGAGGTGCCATTTTGCATGCGGATGGAACGACACCTTCCAAACCGAACCGTTGTGGTGAATGATGCGGGCGAGGAGCTCCTAACCGTGTGCTCCGAATGCTTCAAGGCGCTAGAAAGTAAGTGGTGTTGTGGCAGGGACGGGTTGCCGACATGGTGGGAACAGGGTTGCTGACGGGATGAGGATGGGTTGCCGACATGGTAGGGATGGGTTGCCGACACAGCGGGGATGGGTTTCTGACACGATGGGGATGGGTTGCCAACGTTATTAGGTATTGCCTCCGAACATTGCTTATGTTGCTTGCAGCCTGAGTCGCTCAATCGTGCTGTCACCTTCGTGCAGCTTCCTTTGTCCTAGCGCAGTCAACGGAAAACGGTATGCAAAGTAGCACCACTGAGCGTATGCAGCCGCTGGGCAGTTTGCATTGTATAAATGTAGGCGGGTCAAAGTCGGATACTGGCTAAAGCCGCAAACAGGTTAATTGTACTGCATTGTCACAGCAAGCAAATAGCGGCTCCTCTCGTAACAGCAGGAAGTGCTAGGAAAACGCTGAAAATTTTAAAGCCGCCAGTTTTAATGGTGGCATTACGTGCCGGCCGCCCAGAATGGCAACACGTGCACCGCCCCGTGCAATGACAAAGAATTGACGCAGGGATTCTCAGAGGAGCAGGAGTGATGAGGGGGTGGTGAAAGGGTGGGCTGGCGGGGTGGGGAGCAATGAGGGGGGTGGGAGACCCTGTCGTAACCAAATTTGCAAATTGCAAATTGCGCCAAAACCCAGCTTGCAAATTGCGATTTTTCCGATGCCGTGTCCGTCGTCATAACCAAAGAAGCTTTCACGGCGACCACCCCTGACAGCATTGGGCTGTAAGCCGCCGGTAACATTGCAAGCACATTTCTGGCAAAGGCAGTAGACCTTCTCCTACTGCTATCCGCCTGTCATTGTCCAAGCTTAGCAAAATGGCAATTGCCAATGCGAACATCCACCATATTTGTGAGGCTTGTAACATGTTGAGCCATTGAGGCCAACCTGTGAAACACCAATACGCGCCAATCGATATCACATTATATAGATAAGTATACGAATGATAACTATCTATTTCGCCTTGCAACCGTAATATCGTCGGCTGGCAGAATCCATTGTGCCGTACTGGACTAGCAAGTCTCAAATGGAGTCAGTAAGCAAACCGAAAGTATTTATTAGTCAACAACATTTGACAGTTATTTGCAAACTATTCAAGTAATACAGTGACTGTTAGCGAGGACAGCGCTTTTCAGAAGTGGTGGCTACGACCTTAACACGCGACCCAGACCTCGCGAACCGAGTCGCCCGAAGCAGCCAAACTACTTATCAATCTTGCGCCTAAAATTTTTATATATCGATATCCGTGAAAACGCGCGGCCGAGGCGACCAACAGAATAAATGCATATACCAACTTTCTCGCCTGCTCTCAAACACGCCTAATATTTGGCGATTTACATAAAGCCGACTTTTTAAAGTATAACTATGGAAAGTATTGCGACCGCCGCGTGAGGCCGCCATGTTCACACCCACGGCCGCGGTGCAGTACAACAATGCGTAGGGCAACAATGCGTAGGTCGACATTGCGTAGGTCGACAATGCGTAGGGCAACAATGCGTAGGGCAACAATGCGTAGGTCGACAATGCGTAGGGCAACAATGCGTAGGGCAACAATGCGTATTGTATTGTATGGCACTTGACTTACACCGAACTTTCTCGCCTGCCTAAGATTCAGCGATTTTAATAAAGCTATATTAATTATTTATATGTATGGAAAGACTTGCGGCCACGGCGCCCGGCCGCCACCTTCACCGCTACACTGTAGTGGATTACAACTCCCAATAGCTCATCCCAGACGAACCCGATTCGCGCGCGTTCACTTCCTGCACACCTACGATACATAATACTATCCATCCGCGCCAGTTCGGCTGTAAAGCGCCCACTTTTGTGGACCGCGAAAATTTCGCATTTCAATGGACATCGGCAGGACCGACAGACCAACCTTCGCAATTCGACCCGCCAACCTCTATCTAGACCTCCTGGTTACCCCTTGTGTCGTGCGCCAACGTGTAGCACGCCGCTCTCCAGCCAGAAACACGCTCCACACCCTCTCCCTGCAATCCGCTTTTCCTCCCCCACATGGCCATGCTTCTCGCCGAAACAAGCTTGCAAATTGCACCGAAGACCAGCTTGCAATTTGTGCCGAAACCAGCTTGCAAATTGCGCCGAAAACCTTTGCCGATGCCGACTTCACGGCCATGCTTCTGGCCATGCTTCTTGCCGAAACCAGCTTGCAAATTGCGCCGAAAACCAGCTTGCAATTTGCGCCGAAAATTTTTACCGAATTCTAAGAAGCCCTCACGGTGACCACCTAGTAGTCATACCGTCACGGCGACCACCCTTCCAACTAATTTGCAGAGCGTCGTGTACCCGAGGCGTCCCTCGCGCGCATCGACCCTGGTGATGTGCCCCACGTGAACCACCTTGGCGATCCGCTCCCAACGCCCACGTTCCTTGAGGGGCAGCTGCTGGGACGAGGCCGTGTCTCCCAGCAGCTGATGGTCTTGTACCAGTCAAACCGCCCGCCTGACGTTTGCCCTGTCGTGGTACGGACACACGGCGTGGCGGTCTTGAACCCGGACCCGGAGTACCTGCGGAACATCCTGCCGATGCGGGCGACCGCCTTGACGGACTCTATCACTGTCCTCTGCATTGACGTTGTCCGAGATCGAGCAGAGCTGGAGCGCCTCGTGCGCAGCGCCAAGGCCCTGCAGGTTCGCGGCTGGGTGATTGTCGCCTGGGTGCGCTACCTAGAGTACAACGACGCCAACATCCTTATCGATGACGACGCCATGCGGCAGTATGCGGCGATGGGGATGGAACCGAGGGTGCCCGATGCCCTGGTGGCGGCAGCAACGGCACCGGCAGATCCAGAGGTGGCGCGTGTGCTAAGGGACACCTTCTTCCATGACCGCACCGGTGCTGCGGCTGTACGGCAACAGCAAGATGGTCAGCCTGCCACCGGCGGTGTCGACGCACGGCAAAGGCCTGCTGCTGACAACGCTGGACCCCTTGGCGCCGCCGAGGCTGTGGCGGCGCCCGCTGGGCATGGAGGCCGTATGTTGCGTGGGTCGCTCGGCGGCAGGCCGGCGGCGCCGGCGGCGGCGGCGGCGGCGCCAGCGGCGGCGGCAGCAGCGGCGGCGGCGGCTGCGGCAGCGGCGGCGGCGGCGGCAGCAGGCATCCTAACCCTTGCAGACGCCGAGCCGCCCCGGTCATGTGATCGGGCATCGTACTGGGGTTACGACTTCACGTCGCTGGACGCGCTGAAGCAGAGCGTGCTCCAGCATTACCGTCACCTCGGGAGCGAACCGACGCAAAGTTGGCTCGTCATGCCTCTCCTTGCGGATGCGCTGCTTGCCCCGGAGACAGCCATTGCCGCCTTTCCGTTTGAGCGGCCTCATGGTTGGTCCGAGCTGGTTGCGCGCCTGCGTGCTGGATGCCTGGTGTGCGGGTACACTGCCGCCTCCGTCCGTCTGGACGACTCCTGGCATGCACCTGCGCACCTGCAAGAGCGCATCATTAACGACGCCTTGGGCGTCGCAACGGCTGGCATTATTCCGCTCATCTCGAGCGAACTCTGCGGCCGTGGCGAGTGGGCTGACATTCCGGGAGCACTGCAGATTCTCGAAGAGCTCCAGTCTGAAGGTAAGGAGTCACTTGCCTCTTGTGAAGCGCGTGCCAGTTGGAGTTACTTGTCGATGTAATTCCTACCGACTTATACGTGTGTTTTGCGACATTTCTGCAGGTGCTGCTGCCGAAGCCGGACCCGGCGAGCCGGCCACACGTCCGTCTCCCATCACCCAAGCCGCATCTGACACGCAAACTGCCAGAGGTAGGTGAACCGCGATGCTATGACCGCCACTCCTCATGCTCTGCATGCCTACTTTACCTAACGCCGCGCACGTACCACTCAATCCAGGGAACCTTCCGGCAGCTGTACGGCAACAACAAGATGGTCGGCCTGCCACCGGCGGTGTTGACGCACGGCAAAGGCCTGCTGCTGACAACGCTGGACCCCTTGGCGCCGCCGAGGCTGTGGCGGCGCCCGCTGGGCATGGAGGCCGTATGTTGCGTGGGTCGCTCGGCGGCAGGCCGGCGGCGCCGGCGGCGGCGGCGGCGGCGCCAGCGGCGGCGGCAGCAGCGGCGGCGGCGGCAGCAGCGGCGGCGGCGGCTGCGGCAGCGGCGGCGGCGGCGGCAGCAGGCATCCTAACCCTTGCAGACGCCGAGCCGCCCCGGTCATGTGATCGGGCATCGTACTGGGGTTACGACTTCACGTCGCTGGACGCGCTGAAGCAGAGCGTGCTCCAGCATTACCGTCACCTCGGGAGCGAACCGACGCAAAGTTGGCTCGTCATGCCTCTCCTTGCGGATGCGCTGCTTGCCCCAGAGACAGCCATTGCCGCCTTTCCGTTTGAGCGGCCTCATGGTTGGTCCGAGCTGGTTGCGCGCCTGCGTGCTGGATGCCTGGTGTGCGGGTACACTGCCACCTCCGTCCGTCTGGACGACTCCTGGCATGCACCTGCGTACCTGCAAGAGCGCATCGTTAACGACGCCTTGGGCGTCGCAACGGCTGGCATTATTCCGCTCATATCGAGCGAACTCTGCGGCCGTGGCGAATGGGCTGACATTCCGGGAGCACTGCAGATTCTCGAAGAGCTCCAGTCTGATGGTAAGGAGTCACTTGCCTCTTGTGAAGCGCGTGCCAGTTGGAGTTACTTGTCGATGTAATTCCTACCGACTTATACGTGTGTTTTGCGACATTTCTGCAGGTGCTGCTGCCGAAGCCGGACCCGGCGAGCCGGTCGCACGTCCGTCTCCCATCACCCAAGCCGCATCTGACACGCGAACTGCCAGAGGTAGGTGAACCGTAGTAAAGGGTGTACCATGATGACCGCCACTCCTCTTGCTCCGCATGCCTACTTTACCTAACGCCGCGCACGTGCCACTCAATCCAGGGAACCTTCCGGCGGGTGTTCCCTTTAATGCGGTGGTGACCACTGATCGGACGACAACCGCCGTTGACGGCAGGCCAGGTACACATACGGTGTTTCTCACTGGGTGCTTCTTACAAGCTGGTCCTAGTCGCGGTCTCTATGACGGCTGCTTGTTGCTGGACGAACCTTCTGCCTTTTGAGTACATGCACTTGGCTTACAATCGGTCAGGCACACCGCCATGCACAAGCAAGTATCATGCACACCCCCCATTACCCGTTTAATTGCCTAAATCCTGTCTAAACCATTTCACTGTCGGCCCCACGCAGATGACGGTCTCGATGAGCTGGAGCTCGTCATGCCGCAGGAGGGGCGTGCTCCACCTTCCAATGACAATGAGTTCGGTGATGCCCGGCAAGAGCTGCAGTCGCTTCTCTCAGGCCGTGGGGGCCGCCTGGTGCACAGCTCCGGCGGCCCGGGCACCAGGATGATCGACGAGCGACATCCGGGCATCCTTAACATCTGCTTCCCGTCCAGCTTCCCGCACCAGCTTTCCGGAGAACGTCCGACTGGCATGTCAACAGCGACGTACTTCTCGCACATCATTCGCCGTGCTCCTCGCGCCCAGTTCCGCGCCAACCTTAATCTCGTTGCTCGGATGTATGACATCCTTGTAAAGCACGAGACCGCCAATCAGCTGAGCGTAACGATGAAGGTCACGGCAGGGTTGGTGGACCCGACGTCCCGCATCCCTCGCGATGTCGCCCGTGCGATGGGGGACATTCTGTCGCTGCCGTACCGCCACCCACAAAGACGAGCCTTGCTGGCGCAGCACTCCCCGCTCGTGCGAGCGCTGGTGGAAGGCGCGCGTGTCACGTCCAAGCATGTCGACTTGACGGACGGCTTCTACGCCAGCAAACAGGCACAGATGCGCGCTGTCGCACTGGCCATTGGCTGGGCGCCTCTCTTCTTCAACGTGAACCCGTCGGACATGCACTCCGCTGTCCTGGCTGTCGCGTCCGGAGAAGTGGTCGAGTTTGGCACGGATGGCAGGCCCCGACAGCTGCCGTCCGTTGTTGACAAGTGGCGTCGCGTGCGAGATGACCCTTACGCTTGCCAGGCGCTACTGGCCGTCACGCTGGACGTCCTGGTGGAGCGGCTCTTCGGCTTCAAGCGAGGCGACAAGGAGCAGTCCAACCCCGACTGCTTCTGCGGCGCCACCTTTGCCGTCGCTGCCAAGGTCGAGCAGAGCGGCCGGTACGCGCTCCACTTTCACGGTGTGGCGCATGTGGCAGCCTTCGCGGCGGAGCGTCTGCAACAGCTCTTCGCTGGACCCAACTGCCGAGTCTTGGCGCTTGCGTACGCCCTCGTCGACATGTGGTACCCGTCGCCATATTACGATCCCATGACGGGCGACGAGCATCTCGTGGTCAGCATGACGACAGCTGAGGCGATGCGTGACGGACAGCCGCCGCCGCCGGTTGACAGCGACTGCCCGCCGGCCAGCTACGACTTCCTGAAGCTCGCTGGAGTGGAGTCCATCGAGGACGTGCTTCGGCTGCAGGACGCTTCTGAAGAGCCCGTTCAGCCACGGCCCGATGTCGCCCGTCACGCCGACTGTGCAGCCCATCACGCCCGCGTCATCAAGAGCAACCTGACGCATTTCCACACAGACACCTGCAAGCGCCACGGCTGCTCTGGCACGGACTATGACTGTGGCCTGGTGTGGCCGCGTGTCGTGCGCACGCTTTTCCGTTGGATTGGCACCACTGGCCTGTTCCTGTTGCCCAGACTCGGCCCTAAGATCGTCAACCACCAACCTGCAGCTGCAATGGCGTTCGCGTGCAACAACCTCTTCAGTCTCGCCTGCGAAGTCGATCGCGACTACACCGAGGAGGAGGCGGCGGCCTTGGCGGAGTCTGGCGATGATATGGAGCATGACTCCGACAACGAAGAGGGCAGTGCGTCTGGCGACGAGGACGACGCCTCCGTCCAGCGAGGCACCTTGTGGCGCTTGCGAGCCAAGGACGTAGCGCGCGACAAGGCCTACTACAGCTCCAAGTACGCCTCCAAGGCCATCGCCCGCAGCCAAGCCGATCGCACCTGTGCAGCGGTGGAGCGGGTCCAAGACTTCCTGTTCCGGCCGACCATTGTGAACACCGACGCCGCCGACAGACCCCGTTCAGCGTTTGGTAACCTCTTGTCGGCAGTGCACCGCATCACCGGCTCCATCACCGTCGGCATGGCCATGGCGGCGTACCGGCTGGCCGGCAACAGCACGTTCGTCTCATCCTACGAGTGCGCATACCTTCCGTGCGCCGCCTTCGCCGCCATGGCTTCTCGTCAGGTTGCAGACGACAACCAGGCCGCCGCTACCGTCGATATCGTAGACAGTGAGGTGGAGGGTGGCGCCGTGGCCGTCACCAACGCCGTCCTCAACTACAAGTTGCGAGGGAGCCAGCTGGACGGGCCGGACTGCAGCCCCTACACCGTCGCCATGCACTACCACATGAGCCCGGTCAAGATGGCCGACCACCCTCATGCCGACGTCCTGCAAGCTGCGGTAACCACGACGGGCCATACGGATCGTCGCCGGACGAGACAAGAAGGACCCGCCACCAGTCCGTCGCCGCCATCCCGTCGGAGCCGTCGCCGACTAGCCAATGATGTGAGCGAGCATGGTGCCGCGGCATCACCGCAGCCTGATGCGCCCAATCCCGCCCAGCAAACGGAGACCACCACCTCCGACAGTGGAGCCCCCACGCAGGTGCCTCTGCTCCCGCAGCACCCTCAGTACTTCACCCACATCCTCCGTAGATATCCGCGGCCAAGGTTCATCATCTTTGGCGGGTCGCTCCCACGCAAGCCCGCCCAGGACAGCGACGGCGCCACCAAGGACCGTTACTACGGCTTTGTCCTTGCCAACTTCAAGTCGTGGCGGGACTCTCCAGTTCCACCAGGCCTGTCGGTGCAAGACGCGTACATGGCGTGGCGAACGGAGCTCCGGCAGACCGCCCCGCAATACCTTCGCTGTGTCGACGTCGTCTTGGACAACATCGAAGAGGAGCACTTGGGACGAGACCGTAGGGCCGAGGAGCGCAACAGGCGACGTCGAGAACAGCGAGCGGCAGCGGCGGAGGATCCGTACGACAGCGACGTTCTCACGGACACCGACGATGAGGAGCATGGCCAGCTTACCGAGCACCCTGAGACGCATGCCCCTACCAATGGCGACGACGACACCCCGTACCGGTTTGAGACGGGACTAACACCGCCGACAGCCGGTATCGACCTCAGTGCGATCCCCGTCGAGGAGCTCTTCGATAGGTCTGTTGACACGGGAGCCTACGCGTACGGTGCCGCATCCACTTGCAGGCCACCGGAACTGTTCGACGGACTGGGTGCAGACGACCAGTCTTTCGGCCGCCGTGCCACTCGTGAGGACCGCACCCTTCTGGCGACTGCACGCCAGCGTCTGAGCCATTACGTCGCAGGACTCCAAGACCAACTCGCGCCGGCCGGGGCTGCAGCGGGCGCTGCCCTCCGCTTGGAGCGACCACCTGGCAGGCCCGTTTTCGCAGTGGTTCTCAACTCTGGAGCTGAGACGCCCGTCGAGCCTGGCGTGCGACCACCGTACA
This sequence comes from Astrephomene gubernaculifera, assembly GCA_021605115.1. Lineage (NCBI taxonomy): Eukaryota > Viridiplantae > Chlorophyta > Chlorophyceae > Chlamydomonadales > Astrephomenaceae > Astrephomene > Astrephomene gubernaculifera. The sequence goes on from BMAR01000041.1 coordinate 767,059, forward strand.
TCCGGCTGCAGACGCCGCCTTCCATCGACGACACTGTGCAGCTGTTCACTCTCTCTGTGGAGCAAGCCGTCGCCTTCACTCTAATGGCTCGCTACTTTGACCGTCGCAACATGCCAAACCCTGGACCGCCACCGAGGCTGCTAGTGCTCGGCGGGCCAGGGACCGGCAAGTCGCAGTTTGTGCACGCGCTGCTTTGGTACACCTTCCAGCACGGACAACCCGACTGGGTCGCCACGTCGGCGTACACTTGGACGGCTGCGTCGCTCTTCAACACCCTTGTCCACCGCAGCCTCTCCACGCACTGCATGTTCGGCATAACGACCAACCCCAAGGACTCACTGAAGCCTGGTCGGGATGCGGACCTGCAGGTCGCCCGCAACGTAGGCGACGGCGCCATCGTGATCGACGAGATCAGTCTCACGAGCCTCACCCACCTCGGCGCGATCAACCGTTCGTGCGCCAAGCGTCTGCGACCACCCCGCCACGTTGAACCGGGTTCCCCTACTGCCTGCGCCTTCGCAGGCAGGCCAGTCGCCCTCGTTGGCGATCCTTGCCAACATGAACAACCCGGGGGTGCGCCACCGTACAAGTACGCCGCCGAGCTTGAGAAAAACCCCAGCTTCAACCCGTCTGCGCCAAATGCTCGTGCGCCGAGACGTGGCCCCGGCCAACCCACGACCGAGCACGACGACAGAGGTGACGGTGACCCGGCGGACCCTGACGAACAGCAGACTGGAGCAACCAACCGCGGCCGTCCACGTCAGCCAATCCCGCAGACCAGCGACAACTTGCACGAGGGCTTTACCAACATTCGTACCCTCCAGGACACCATCATCCTTGACAAACAGCAGCGCCAGACCGAGACGGACGACGGCAGGAAGCTAACGCGCTACTCCCAGCTGTTCAACGGCACCAGGCCTCCGGAACGGAGTGAGGTCGAGCAGCTCGTGCGAGAACTCAACGCGCGAGCCATCGACAACCTCGCCGACCTCGCCGAGCAGAATCCACGTGTGGTGCTCCAACGCAACGAGCCGCGCCACGTCCTCAACACCCTGCTTATCCAACACCAGGCGCGGCGCCTTGGGAAGCGCCTCACCGTATGGAACGCCGACCATCAGCCTGTCAACCCTCGTGGTCAAGGCCGCCAGCCAGCGCTGTCGGATGTAGAAAAGGCAGTCGCCATGCGTGTCAAGGACGCCCGTTTCGACCACACCACAGCCGACACCTGGTACTTCGACGGCGCCCTCTTCGTGCTGCTTGACAACGACTCCCCCGACGCAGGCGCATGCCACAACAACCTCGTTCAGACCTGCGGCCTCCTCACAGACGACCGTGAACCCCGAGACAACGGCCAAGGATGCTTCCGACGCCTCCAGTACCCACCGGCGGGGGTTCTCGTCAAGCCCGTAAACGGCCACCGCCCCACCGCCATCCTTGACGGCTTAGGCGACCTTGCCAACTCCGGCGCTTCCTTCGCGCTCGCACCCCGAGCCTCGCCGGAAGCGTCTGTCCTGATGCCAGCTGCGGGCACTGGCACCGTCGTGAAGCGAATCAAGCGCATCAACGTCCCCCTCGGAGACGCCTACGCAGTGACCGACTTCTTCGTGCAAGGCGGATCCTTTGGCTCTGACTGCTGGGTCGTCGACCTGGCGGTGCCCCCAAGGGGCGGCATCAAGCGAGCAACGCTGTTCGTCCTCCTTACGCGATTCAAGGACTTCTCCTCGATCCGCCTCCTGAGGAAGCTTTACAACAACCCCGTTGAGTTTCGGCGGGTCGTCAACGCGTTCATGGCTGCCACCAGGCTGTCTCCCGATCTGGCGGCTGAGCTCCGCTTACGCCGAGCTCAAGCCCAGGCCACCCGGCAGCGCCACGCCGACATCTTCCAGCACGCGCAGGAGCTTGTAGACCAACGAACGCCGCACCCGGATGGCGGCAGCGGCGGCGCCCACAATGGTGCCGCCGCGCCCTGAAGGCCTTAGCGGCGACGCAAACAGCTTCACAACAACGGACGCCCTTTCTTGCACCATTTGCATCATATACTGTTGACTGCATCATCCTCATACTGACGACGACGGATAGCTTTCCATCAGTGGACGGAATGTGGTTGCCGGTATGGCGGCATAGATTGGCACTCCGTGTGCTTGCTGCCGCATTTGCATCATGCAGGCAACGGCGGTGTCTAGCATGTGTGTGCACGTGTGCACCAGTTTTCTTTTCCAATGCATGCTTGGTGGGGTCTGATTGCCGCCACAACACTGGATTGCCTTAGGCAACGTGAAAGGGGTGGGGAGGGGAGTGGGGAGTATGGAGGCAAGGTCTAGGTACTTTTGCACACACACGTAAGGCGTATATTTCCATCAGTGGACGGAATGTGGTTACCGGTATGGCGGCAAGGATTGGCACTTCGTGTGCTTGGTGCTGCACTTGGACTGTGCGGGCAACGGCCGTCTTTAGCATGCGTATGCTGTATAACCCAATGTTTGTTTCTTCGTTACATGCCTGGCGGGGGCTATTTGCGGCAATGGAACTGGATTGCCTGAGGTAACGTCTTGCATTGGTGCAGTCGGCACAAACTGTCGGGAGCATAGCGGGGAATGGTGCTGAAGTGAGTGGGCAGGTGATGCAAGTGGAGGGTAGGGGGGCTCGTGGGAGGAATGCAGTGAGGTCTGGTTGAAGTGATCAATGCGCAGGAAGCCGGGGAACGCAGGGCAAGTGGCGTAAAACAGGTGCTTTGGAACCGCGAATCGTTTGTTAAAGGAGTTCTTCCGTATGTGAATGTTGGCAATGTGTACGGGGATGGGAAGTCCGCTCCATGTGCGATTTGTATAGCGCGCGTGTTAGCATGAGTATGCGTACATGCATACGCGTACGTGTATAATGCAGGCGGAGACAGGATCACTAGGCGAGTGCCGGAGGGCAGCAGGATCAATTGCCGCAACTGGACTGGGGCTGCTCCCGACCCTGAGGACAATTACCCAACTGGTTGTGCTGGATAGGCTGTTGCTGCTGATGGACAAGGTTATACTGAATAAGGTTGGCTCCTTCCCTTTCTACAGTAATGGGCGCGTCTGAAGGAAGGTATGTCGGAAACTATCCTTTCTTATCCTGTTGGACAACCAACGAATCATTCTTTATATGGTGACGGTTGGTGCGGGCTGCAACAGGTTTGGGCTGTAAGCCACAGGTAGCATTGCGAGCGGATTTCTGGCAAAGGCAGTAGACCTTCTCCTGCTATCCGCTGTCATTATCCAAGCTAAGTTTAGCAGAATGGCAATAGCCAATGCGAACATCCACCATATTTGCGAGGCTTGTAACTAGTCGATTGCTCTAGCTCCTCTGACCACCCCTGTCGTACAGCGGTGGTACAACGGTTCTCTTGCTAAGCTATGTCCGGTTGGCAACTTAGGCTGCTGAAACGTCGGGCCGGCCCTTCCAAGACCTCGCCATTTAGGTCGCCCGAGGCGGCTCAACCGGCTGGCCAACTACCGCCTAAAACTCGCTTGTAACTATATATATCGATATCTGTAAACTTGCGCTGCCAACAAGGCCAACAGAAGGAGTGCGATAACTTGACTGACTGTGAACTTTCTCGCCTGCTCTCAAACGCGCCTAATATTTGGCGATTTACATAAAGCCGACTTTTTAAAGTATAACTATGGAAAGTATTGCGACCGCCGCGTGAGGCCGCCATGTTCACACCCACGGCCGCGGTGCAGTACAACTCTCAATATCTCCTCCTACACCGATCCATTTTACATGCCGACACTTCCTCCATGCCCACAATACATACTACTATTCAGCCGTGCTGTTCAAAGTGCAAAGCGCTCACATTCGTGGTCCGCGCAAATTTCGCATTTCAATGGACATCGGCAGGACCAACAAACAGACCTTTCCGATTTGACCCGCCACCTTCAAGCCACTCATTGTACAGACTCCTTCTATCCAGCGCCAGTCGAGCAATTCATCACCAATCAGGATTTACGGTACCCCCGGCCGCGGCGACCACGACGCGGCGCTATCTGTCTGTCTGTTCACAAAAGGGGTGGCAACGACCTTAAGGCGCTAAGCGTTCAGTCCTATCCTCAGCCAGCCAGAGGTCTCCAGTTCGAGCCAGGTAGCGACCTCTTTGCGACTTCCTCGGCACCCTTGGAGATTATGCCTGGGCCTATGGGGATGGTGTTTTGGGAGATCTCGAGTACGACAACACACTGTACGGCAGCAAACTGTACGGCACGGTTGCCATGCTGTGTGGTGACACATCATGTGGTGTACGACATGTACGACTATGTACGACAGCTGTACAGCAGTGTACGACAGCGTACGACAACTGTCGTACGCTTGTACGGCATCTGTACGGCATGGGTTTTGACACGCCCTCCCACCCCCCTCCGTGCTCCCCACTCCCCTCATCACCCCCTCATCACTCATCATGCCTGGCATCAACAGGATGGTGTCCTGAGATGTGGTGTCGTACGGCAACGCAGTACGGCATGGGTTTCGACACGCCCTCCCACCCCCCTCCCTGCTCCCCACTCCCCTCACCACCCCCTCGTCCCTCCAGCACCTCTCAACGCCCCTGCATCACCATGAGGTGAACGGCAACGCAGTACGGCATGGGTTTCGACACGCCCTCCCACCCCCCTCCATGCTCCCCACTCCCCTCGCCACCCCCTCACCGCTCTAGCTCCTCTGACCACCCCTGTCGTACAGCGACATGGTACGGCATGGCTTTGAGCACCACGTATCACCAATCTTCTTGTTGCAATATCTTGCATTGTGATCTCGACTAAGCTATAACTGAATTAATGAGCCATTCGCAGTTTCTTGGTTACTTTCCAAAATCAGCGTCAAACTGTTTGGTGACCGTGACCACCCCCCTCCATGCTCCCCATTCCCCTCACCACCCCCTCCTCGCTACAGCTCCTCTGAACACCCCTGTCGTACAGCGACACAGTATGGCATGGGTTCGGGCACCGTGTGCCGCCGGTCCCCTTGTTGTGATGTCTTGCATTGTAATGTCGATTAAGCTATAACTGAGTTAATGAGCCATTCGCAGTTTCTTGGTTACTTGGTCAGAAATCGGCGTAAAACTGTTTTGGCGACCCACCCCCCTCCATGCTCCCCGCCCCCCTCACCACCCCCTCGTCCCTCCAGCACCTCTGAACGCCCCTGAATCACCATGAGGTGTACATCACCATGAGGTGTACGGAAACGCAGTACGGCATGGGTTTCGACACGCTCTCCCACCCCCCTCCATGCTCCCCACTCCCCTCACCACCCCCTCACCGCTCTAGCTCCTCTGACCACCCCTGTCGTACAGCGACATGGTACGGCATGGCTTCGGGCACCACGTATCACCAATCTTCTTGTTGCAATATCTTGCATTGTGATCTCGACTAAGCTATAACTGAATTAATGAGCCATTCGCAGTTTCTTGGTTACTTTCCAAAATCAGCGTCAAACTGTTTGGTGACCGTGACCACCCCCCTCCATGCTCCCCATTCCCCTCACCACCCCCTCACCGCTCTAGCTCCTCTGACCACCCCTGTCGTACAGCGACATGGTACGGCATGGCTTCGAGCACCACGTATCACCAATCTTCTTGTTGCAATATCTTGCATTGTGATCTCGACTAAGCTATAACTGAATTAATGAGCCATTCGCAGTTTCTTGGTTACTTTCCAAAATCAGCGTCAAACTGTTTGGTGACCGTGACCACCCCCCTCCATGCTCCCCATTCCCCTCACCACCCCTTCCTCGCTCCAGCTCCTCTGAACACCCCTGTCGTACAGCGACACAGTACGGCATGGGTTCGGGCACCGTGTGCCGCCGGTCCCCTTGTTGTGATGTCTTGCATTGTAATGTCGATTAAGCTATAACTGAGTTAATGAGCCATTCGCAGTTTCGTGGTTACTTGGTCAGAAATCGGCGTAAAACTGTTTTGGCGACGGACATGGCATCGGCAAAAGTCTTTCAGCGCAAGTTGCAAGCTAGTTTCGGCGAGAAGCACGGTCGTGAAGTCGGCGCGTCTGCTGAAAAGCGCCGATTACTGATCGCCGAAAACAATGGTTCATCGGCGATCACTGATCGGCAAATGCTGTCAGGGGTGGTCGCCGTGAAAGCTTCTTAGATTTCGGCGCAATTAGCCTGGCATCGGCAAAAGTCTTTCGGCGCAATTTGCAAGCTGGTTTCGGCGACAAGCACGTTCGTGAAGTCGGCGCATTTCCTGAAAAGCGCCGATTACTGATCGCCGAAAACTATGGTTGATTCGGCGATCACTGATCAGCGAATGCTGTCAGGGGTGGTCGCCGTGAAAGATTCCAGCCATGTGTGGAGGATCCATCTCCTCTTATCCCCCTACCCGAGATCTCTCAGAACACCATCCCCATAGGCCCATTTGCCGCGTCACCTTGATTCTGTCATACAGCATACGGCCGACGTCACCCCGTCACCAGAAAACTATGGTTGATCGGCGATTGCTGATCGGCGAATGCTGTCAGGGGAGATCGCCGTGAAAGCTCTTTAGATTTCGGCACAATTGGCCTGGCATCGGCAAAAATCTTTCGGCGCGATTTGCAAGCTGGTCTCGGCGAGAAGCACGGTCGTGAAGTCGGCGCATCTCCTGAAAAGCGCTGATTGCTGATCGCCGAAAATGATCGCTTTTTTGGTGATCACTGACCCACGGGTCATGAGACGTCGCCCTCATGCGCAGATGTGTGTGTGTGTGTGTGTGTGTGTGTGTGTGTGTGTGTGTGTGTGTGTGTGTGTGTGTGTGTGTGTGTGTGTGTGTGTGTGTGTGTGTGTGTGTGTGTGTGTGTGTGTGTGTGCATGTAGTGCGCAGGTAGCGAGGCTCTACCTGTGTATGTTGGTACAGAACAAGGGCTTTTCGTGCCTTGGACACGCCAACATGCCGTAGGGCAGCCCCAATAGGTCACCGATAGCGGAAAACGTCCGGAGGCGCCCCAAAATTTGAATTTGAAGCAGTTCGACGCCATGCCGTACATGTACGCCATGCCGACTATTGCTTTCGAACATGAGCCGCACGCTGACATCAGGTCCGCCGACCATGCTTGTCTGCAACACATGAGCAACCTCACAACACTGGTCGGCGCGCCAATGTTAGGTCCGCAATGCTGAAGTCATGCCGGCGCGCAAAGCTTGTTCGTTCGCGGATTCATCACCAATCAGGATTTACGGTACCCCCGGCCGCGGCGACCACGACGCGGCGCTATCCGTCAAGGTCCTTCGGGCACTAAGCGTTCAGTCCTGTGCTGAGCCAGGCGGAGGTCTCCGGTTCGAGCCGGGTAGCGACCTCTTGGCGACTTCCTGGGCACCCTTGGAGATGATGCCTGGGCCAGTGACCGTAAATCCCCCCGTAACGAAGTGGAGGGGAGGATTGGAGGACAGATCACCGCTAAAGTTCGTCTGTCTGTCCGTCTGTCTGTCTGTCTGTCTGTCTGTCTGTCCGTCTGTCTGTTCACAAAAGGGGTGGCAACGACCTTGCGGCGCTAAGCGTTCAGTCCTATCCTCAGCCAGCCAGAGGTCTCCAGTTCGAGCCGGGTAGCGACCTCTTTGCGACTTCCTCGGCACCCTTGGAGATGATGCCTGGGCCTATGGGGATGGTGTTTTGGGAGATCTCGAGTACAACAACACACTGTAGTACGGCAACGCAGTACGGCATGGGTTTCGACACGCCCTCCCACCCCCCTCCATGCTCGCCACTTCCCTCACCTCCCCCTCGCCCCTCCAGCACCTCTGAACGCCCCTGCATCACCGTGAGGTGTACGGCAACGCAGTACGGCACGGGTTTCGACACGCCCTCCCACCCCCCTCCATGCTCCCCACTCCCCTCACCTCCCCCTCGCCCCTCTAGCACCCCTGAACGCCCCTGCATCACCGTGAGGTGTACGGCAACGCAGTACGGCACGGGTTTCGACACGCCCTCCCACCCCCCTCCATGCTCCCCACTCCCCTCACCTCCCCCTCGCCCCTCCAGCACCTCTGAACGCCCCTGCATCACCGTGAGGTGTACGGAAACGCAGTACGGCACGGGTTTCGACACGCCCTCCCACCCCCCTCCATGCTCCCCACTCCCCTCACCTCCCCCTCGCCCCTCTAGCACCCTGAACGCCCCTGCATCACCGTGAGGTGTACGGCAACGCAGTACGGCATGGGTTTCGACACGCCCTCCCACCCCCCTCCATGCTCCCCACTCCCCTCACCTCCCCCTCGCCCCTCCAGCACCCCTGAACGCCCCTGCATCACCGTGAGGTGTACGGCAACGCAGTACGGCACGGGTTTCGACACGCCCTCCCACCCCCCTCCATGCTCCCCACTCCCCTCACCTCCCCCTCGCCCCTCTAGCACCCCTGAACGCCCCTGCATCACCGTGAGGTGTACGGCAACGCAGTACGGCATGGGTTTCGACACGTCCTCCCACCCCCCTCCATGCTCACCACTCCCCTCACCACCCCCTCGCCCCTCTAGCACCCCTGAACGCCCCTGCATCGCCGTGAGATGTACGGCAACGCAGTACGGCACGGGTTTCGACACGCCCTCCCACCCCCCTCCATGCTCACCACTCCTCTCACCACCCCCTCGCCCCTCTAGCACCCCTGAACGCCCCTGCATCGCCGTGAGGTGTACGGCAACGCAGTACGGCACGGGTTTCGACACGCCCTCCCACCCCCCTCCATGCTCCCCACTCCCCTCACCTCCCCCTCGCCCCTCCAGCACCCCTGAACGCCCCTGCATCGCCGTGAGGTGTACGGCAACGCAGTACGGCATGGGTTTCGACACGGTCTCTCATGGAAAGTATTGCGACCGCCGCGTGAGGCCGCCATGTTCACACCCACGGCCGCGGTGCAGTACAACTCTCAATATCTCCTCCTACACCGATCCATTTTACATGCCGACACTTCCTCCATGCCCACAATACATACTACTATTCGGCCGTGCTGTTCAAAGTGCAAAGCGTTCACATTCGTGGTCCGCGCAAATTTCGCATTTCAATGGACATCGGCAGGACCAACAAACAGACCTTTCCGATTTGACCCGCCACCTTCAAGCCACCCGTTGTACAGACTCCTTCTATCCAGCGTCGTCGCGCAACACGCCCTTCTCTAAGACCTCGCCATTTACGTCGCCCGAGGCAGCTCAACCGGCTGGCCAACTACCGCCTAAAACTCGCTTGTAACTATATATATCGATATCTGAAACCTTGCGCTGCCAACAAGGCCAACAGAAGGAGTGCGATAACTTGACTGACTGTGAACTTTCTGGCCTGCTCTCAAACGCGCCTAATATTTAGCGATTTAAATAAAGCCGACTTTTCAAAGTATAACTATGGAAAGTATTGCGACCGCCGCGTGAGGCCGCCATGTCCACACCCACGGCCGCGGTGCAGTACAACTCTCAATATCTCCTCCTACACCGATCCATTTTACATGCCGACACTTCCTCCATGCCCACAATACATACTACTATTCGGCCGTGCTGTTCAGAATGCAAAGCGCTCACATTCGTGGTCCGCGCAAATTTCGCATTTCAATGGACATCGGCAGGACCGACAAACCGACCTTCCCGATTTGACCCGCCACCTTCAAGCCACCCGTTGTACAGACTCTTTCTATCCGGCGCCGTCGCGCAACACGCCCTTCTCCAACTCGGAACCCACCCAGTAACCGCCCGCTGCACTCCAACCTCTTCCTTTCGCCCCTCGTCCTGTATGGTTCAAACCCGCCTTCAAGCACAACGTCAGCGCGCTCGCAACGCCCATCGAAACGCACTAGCAATCCTTCGCTACGTCCGCGCCTCTGACCCTGCTCTTCACACCTTATTCCAACACTCCATCATCACTTCCGTGGGGAACTATGACGCCCACTACCTCAGCGCCACGTTTCATATCCGCCTCGACCACAGCACCGTCGCCCACGGCCAACAAGGCGTCTTCGCCACTGCACCCATCCAAAACGGCGCCGCGTTCGGCTGCACACCCCTCGCTTACGTTGCGGCCTCCGATGCACCTCACCACGAGCGGTACCAGTGGGAAGTATATGGCGACCTCTACAACGGAGTCGCTATCGACCTGTCACAGCCCGAAAGGTACACATCCACCCAATCGTTCTCCTACCTATCACACGCCATGCATCTAAAAGCCGACCGCCCGGCCACTCGCACAGCCAACGCATATCACCCAAACTATACCTGCTTTTATGACACCTTCGTAGTTTCACAATACCCCGTTCCTCTCGCACCCCATCGCATCCCATTCCGTCCATCGTTCCACAGATCCAACTGGACCCGGTATATAAACAGCTCGAGAGGCACTCAACGCCCGCCCAACATCGTGGGTGCCTGGCGCGGACCGCTCTTGGTCCTATCGGCTTGCAGGGACATCGCTGAAAACGAAGAACTTCTGCTGGACTATAACTACTAGATGCATCACCTGCTATCAATAACATGGCAAACGCCATACTATTCTGGGTGTGGTGTACAACTGAACCCCAACAACCCACTACCCACACCCAACGCACCACCCCCAGCGGTTTCTTGGTTACTTTCTAAAATCAGCGCAAAACTGTTCGGTGACTGTGACCACCCCTCTCCATACTCCCCAATCCCCTTACCACCCCTTCCTCGCCGCTGGTTTCAGCGACTATTTATCGCCGAAATTTGCCTAGCATCGCCGAAAGTCTTTCGACGCAATTTGCCTGGCGTCGGCGAAAGTCTTTCGGCGCAATTTGCAAGCTGGTTTCGGCGAGAAGCACGGTCCTGTAGTCGGCGCTTCTCCTGAAAAGCGCCGATTAATGATCACCGAAACCTATGGTTGATCGGCGATCACCGATCCATGGGTCAGATGAGCGACCCACGGGTCCATCACGTCATGACTCGGCGCGAACGGTTTCCTTCCCTGAAACGTATGGACCGGTCGCCGGGGCTGCTCGGACATGTACGGCCAGGCCTGCCCGGTGATCGAATTCAGATTTTCAGAATTCTTTATCTGTGCGATATGCGATAAAAGTGTATAACACAGCACAAATTATCATCTTGGCTATTGCTTCGGTTTATGATCACAGTGAGACTTGCGCTTCGGGCGGGCTATCTTTGCCAGCATAGTACATTGGAGTATCGAAACATTAGATCATGAGTATCGTGTAGGTTAGGATGAAAAGAGGAGATGATAACACTTCCGGTGCGCAGCCTGCTGCGAGGCGGCGAGTGGAAGGTTAGCACTCCTTTCTTGAAAGCATTTCACGTTCTCTCTTCTTCTGTCCTTCGGAACGCTAACGATTGCCACTGTGCCGTCTTGTTTGCAGTTGGTAGTAACCCCGGGGTAGGACAAGCAAGCGGTGCGCAGCCTGCTGCGAGGCGGCGAGTGGAAGGTTAGCGCTCGTTTTCTTGGAAGCACTGCACGTTCTTTCTTCTTCTGTCTTTACGAACGCTAACGATTGCCACTGTGCTGTCTTGTTTGCAGTTGATAGTAACCCCGGAGTAGGACAAGCAAGCGGTGCGCAGCCTGCTGCGAGGCGGCGAGTGGAAGGTTAGCGCTCCTTCCTTTAAAGCACTGCACGTGTTCTCTGAAATTAACTGCCACACTTCAGTGGAAGGTTAGCGCTCGTTTTCTTGGAAGCACTGCACGTCTCCTCTTCTTCTATTCTTCAGAACGCTAACGATTGCTCTGTGCTGTATTGTTTGCAGTTGATGGTAATCCCGGGGTTGGACAAGCAAGCGGGTCTACTGGCGCGAGGACTTCGCGTATAGGTGGTACTGGAGGCGGTTGGTTGTCGCACCTTGTCGGCGCCCGACAAACCGGAGGCGGGAATGCTGTCATTGACGGCCGGAGGAGTTGTTCGCCATTGCCTGAAGGAGGTGAGTAGAATGTTCTGTTGGGACACTGCCAATACGTCACCTGTGTAAAGCGTTTCGTTAATACCTGTACTGAGCTGTTCCATCTGGCGGGACACCCTTGACGTTCCCATTCCCAACATGCCATGTGTGATGATCACCTTAGTGATATCCTCACCGATTCACCTGTGCAGGCGGTGTGTCAGCGGACAGGCGAGCTGGAGAGCGTGAGACGGCGCCGTCTCGCCTTCCAGGCCTGACTGGGAACTGGCTATCGCAATTCAGCGGAACGCGCCTGGCCAGTCGTAATGAGGACCTTGGACTGTCGTCAGCAGCGGTAAATCCCCCCGTAACGAAGTGGAGGGGAGGATTGGAGGACAGATCACCGCTAAAGTTCGTCTGTCTGTGACCGTAAATCCCCCCGTAACGAAGTGGAGGGGAGGATTGGAGGACAGATCACCGCTAAAGTTCGTCTGTCTGTCCGTCCGTGACCGTAAATCCCCCCGTAACGAAGTGGAGGGGAGGATTGGAGGACAGATCACAATTAAATCATCTCCGTCCGTCTGTCTGTCTGTCTGTCTGTCTGTCTGTCCACAAAAGTGGTGGCAACGACCTTCAGGCGCTAAGCGTTCAGTCCTGTCCTCAGCCAGCCAGAGGTCTCCAGTTCGAGCCAGGTAGCGACCTCTTTGCGACTTCCTCGGCACCCTTGGAGATGATGCCAGGGCCTATGGGGATGGTGTTTTGGGAGATCTCGAGTACGACAACACACTGTAGTACGGCAACGCAGTACGGCACGGGTTTCGACATGCCCTCCCACCCCCCTCCATGCTCCCCACTCCCCTCACCACCCCCTCGCCCCTCTAGCACCCCTGAACGCCCCTGCATCACCGTGAGGTGTACGGCAACGCAGTACGGCACGGGTTTCGACACGCCCTCCCGCCCCCCTCCATGCTCCCCACTCCCCTCACCACCCCCTCGCCCCTCTAGCACCCCTGAACGCCCCTGCATCACCGTGAGGTGTACGGCAACGCAGTACGGCACGGGTTTCGACACGCCCTCCCGCCCCCCTCCATGCTCCCCACTCCCCTCACCACCCCCTCGCCCCTCCAGCACCCCTGAACGCCCCTGCATCACCGTGAGGTGTACGGCAACGCAGTACGGCATGGGTTTCGACACGCCCTCCCACCCCCCTCCATGCTCCCCACTCCCCTCACCACCCCCTCGCCCCTCCAGCACCCCTGAACGCCCCTGCATCACCGTGAGGTGTACGGCAACGCAGTACGGCATGGGTTTCGACACGCCCTCCCACCCCCCTCCATGCTCCCCACTCCCCTCACCACCCCCTCGCCCCTCCAGCACCTCTGAACGCCCCTGCATCACCGTGAGGTGTACGGCAACACAGTACGGCATGGGTTTCGACACACCCTCCCACTCCCCTCCATGCTCCCCACTCCCCTCACCACCCCCTCGCCCCTCTAGCACCTCTGAACGCTCCTGCATCGCCGTGAGATGTACGGCAACGCAGTACGGCACGGGTTTCGACACGCCCTCCCACCCCCCTCCATGCTCCCCACTCCCCTCACCACCCCCTCGCCCCTCCAGCACCCCTGAACGCCCCTGCATCACCGTGAGGTGTACGGCAACGCAGTACGGCATGGGTTTCGACACGCCCTCCCACCCCCCTCCATGCTCCCCACTCCCCTCACCACCCCCTCGTCCCTCTAGCACCCCTGAACGCCCCTGCATCACCGTGAGGTGTACGGCAACGCAGTACGGCACGGGTTTCGACACGCCCTCCCGCCCCCCTCCATGCTCCCCACTCCCCTCACCACCCCCTCGCCCCTCCAGCACCCCTGAACGCCCCTGCATCACCGTGAGGTGTACGGCAACGCAGTACGGCATGGGTTTCGACACGCCCTCCCACCCCCCTCCATGCTCCCCACTCCCCTCACCACCCCCTCGCCCCTCCAGCACCCCTGAACGCCCCTGCATCACCGTGAGGTGTACGGCAACGCAGTACGGCATGGGTTTCGACACGCCCTCCCACCCCCCTCCATGCTCCCCACTCCCCTCACCACCCCCTCGCCCCTCCAGCACCTCTGAACGCCCCTGCATCACCGTGAGGTGTACGGCAACACAGTACGGCATGGGTTTCGACACACCCTCCCACTCCCCTCCATGCTCCCCACTCCCCTCACCACCCCCTCGCCCCTCTAGCACCTCTGAACGCTCCTGCATCGCCGTGAGATGTACGGCAACGCAGTACGGCACGGGTTTCGACACGCCCTCCCACCCCCCTCCATGCTCCCCACTCCCCTCTCCACCCCCTCGCCCCTCCAGCACCCCTGAACGCCCCTGCATCACCGTGAGGTGTACGGCAACGCAGTACGGCATGGGTTTCGACACGCCCTCCCACCCCCCTCCGTGCTCCCCACTCCCCTCACCACCCCCTCGCCCCTCCAGCACCCCTGAACGCCCCTGCATCACCGTGAGGTGTACGGCAACGCAGTACGGCATGGGTTTCGACACGCCCTCCCACCCCCCTCCATGCTCCCCACTCCCCTCACCACCCCCTCGCCCCTCCAGCACCCCTGAACGCCCCTGCATCACCGTGAGATGTACGGCAACGCAGTACGGCATGGGTTTCGACACACCCTCCCACCCCCCTCCATGCTCCCCACTCCCCTCACCACCCCCTCGTCCCTCCAGCACCTCTGAACGCCCCTGCATCACCGTGAGGTGTACGGCAACGCAGTACGGCATGGGTTTCGACACGCTCTCCCACCCCCCTCCATGCTCCCCACTCCCCTCACCACCCCCTCGTCCCTCCAGCACCTCTGAACGCTCCTGCATCACCATGAGGTGTACGGCAACGCAGTATGGCATGGGTTTCGACACGCCCCCGCCCGCCCCCCTTCATGCTCCCCACTCCCCCCACCACCCCCTCGCCGCTCAAGCTCCTCTGACCACCCCTGTCGTACAGCGACTTTGTACGGCATGGCTTCAGGCACCGCGTATCACCAATCTTCTTGTTGCAATATCTTGCATTGTGATCTCGACTAAGCTATAACTGAATTAATGAGCCATTCGCAGTTTCTTGGTTACTTTCCAAAATCAGCGTCAAACTGTTTGGTGACCGTGACCGCCCCCCTCCATGCTCCCCACTCCCCTCACCACCCCCTCGTCGCTCTGGCTCCTCTGACCACCCCTGTCGTACAGCGACACGGTACGGCATGGCTTCGGGCACCGAGTACCACCAATCTTCTTATTGCAATATCTTGCATTGTGATGTCGACTCAGCTATAAATAAGTTAATGAGCCATTCGCAGTTTCTTGGTAACTTTCCAAAATCAGCGTCAAACTGTTTGGTGACCGTGACCACCCCTCTCCAAACTCCCTATTCCCTTCACCACCTCTTCATTGCTCTAGCTCCTCTGACCACCCCTGTAGTACAGCGACATGGTACGGCATGGGTTGGGGCACCGTGTGCCGCCCGTCTCCTTGTTGCGATGTCTTGCATTGTGATCTCGACTATGCTATAACTGAGTTAATGGCGCCATTCGCAGTTTCTTGGTTACTTTCCAAAATCAGCGTCAAACTGTTTGGTGACCGTGACCACCCCCCTCCATGCTCCCCACTCCCCTCACCACCCCTCGTCGCTCTGGCTCCTTTGATCACCCCTGTCGTACAGCCACACGGTACAGCATGGCTTCGGGCACCGCGTACCACCAATCTTCTTGTTGCAATATCTTGCATTGTGATCTCGACTAAGCTATAACTGAGTTAATGAGCCATTCGCAGTTTCTTGGTTACTTTCCAAAATCAGCGTCAAACTGTTTGGTGACCGTGACCACCCCTCTCCAAACTCCCTATTCCCCTCACCACCTCTTCATTGCTCTAGCTCCTCTGACCACCCCTGTCGTACAGCGACATGGTACGGCATGGGTTGGGGCACCGTGTGCCGCCCGTCTCATTGTTGCGATGTCTTGCATTGTGATCTCGACTATGCTATAACAGAGTTAATGAGCCATTCGCAGTTTCTTGGTTACTTTCCAAAATCAGCGTCAAACTGTTTGGTGACCGTGACCACCCCCCTCCATGCTCCCCACTCCCCTCACCACCCCCTCGTCGCTCTGGCTCCTCTGACCACCCCTGTCGTACAGCGACACGGTACGGCATGGCTTCGGGCACCGCGTACCACCAATCTTCTTGTTGCAATATCTTGCATTGTGATGTCGACTAAGCTATAACTAAGTTAATGAGCCATTCGCAGTTTCTTGGTAACTTTCCAAAATCAGCGTCAAACTGTTTGGTGACCGTGACCACCCCTCTCCAAACTCCCTATTCCCTTCACCACCTCTTCATTGCTCTAGCTCCTCTGACCACCCCTGTCGTACAGCGACACGGTACAGCATGGCTTCGGGCACCGCGTACCACCAATCTTCTTGTTGCGATGTCTTGCATTGTGATCTCGACTAAGCTATAACTGAATTAATGAGCCATTCGCAGTTTCTTGGTTACTTTCCAAAATCAGCGTCAAACTGTTTGGTGACCGTGACCACCCCCCTCCATGCTCCCCACCCCCCTCACCACCCCCTCGTCGCTCTGGCTCCTTTGAACACCGTCGTGAAGTCGGCGCATCTCCTGAAAAGCGTCGATTACTGATCGCCGAAAACTGTAGTTGATCGGCGATTGCTGATCGGCGAATGCTGTCAGGGGAGATCGCCGTGAAAGCTCTTTAGATTTCGGCACAATTGGCCTGGCATTGGCAAAAATCTTTCGGCGCGATTTGCAAGCTGGTCTCGGCGAGAAGCACGGTCGTGAAGTCGGCGCATCTCCTGAAAAGCGCTGATTGCTGATCGCCGAAAATGATAGCTTTTTTGGTGATCACTGACCCACGGGTCATGAGACGTCGCCCTCATGCGCAGATGTGTTTGTGTGTGTGTGTGTGCATGTAGTGCGTAGGTAGCGAGGCTCTACCTGTATATGTTGGTACAGAACAAGGGCTTTTCATGCCTTGGACACGCCCACATGCCGTGGGGCAGCCCCAAGAGGTCACCGATAGCGGAAAACATCCGGAGGCGCCTCAAAATTTGAATTTGAAGCTGTTCGACGCCATGCCGTACACGTACGCCATGCCGATTATTGCTTTCGAACATGAGCCGCACGCTGACATCAGGTCCGCCGACCATGCTTGTCTGCAACATGAACAACCTCACAACACTGGTCGGCGCGCCAACATTAGGTCCGCAATGCTGAAGTCATGCCGGCGCGCAAAGCTTGTTCGTTCGCGAATTCATCACCAATCAGGATTTACGGTACCCCCGGCCGCGGCGACCACGACGCGGCGCTATGGGGATGGTGTTCTGAGAGATCTCGAGTACGACAACACACTGGTCGGCCGCAAACTGTACGGCAATTGTGCCGTACTGTGTGGCAAGACTTGACCGTAAATCCCCCCGTAACGAAGTGGAGGGGAGGATTGGAGGACAGTCGGTCGAAATGACCGTAAATCCCCCCGTAACGAAGTGGAGGTGGAGGGGAGGATTGGAGGACAGATCACCGCTAAATCATCTCCGTCCGTCTGTCTGTCTGTCTGTCTGTCTGTTCACAAAAGTGGTGGCAACGACCTCCAGGCGCTAAGCGTTCAGTCCTATCCTCAGCCAGCCAGAGGTCTCCAGTTCGAGCCGGGTAGCGACCTCTTGGCGACTTCCTTGGCACCCTTGGAGATGATGCCTGGGCCTATGGGGATGGTGTTCTGGGAGATCTCGAGTATGACAACACACTGTACGGCAGCAAACTGTACGGCACAGTTGCCATGCTGTGTGGTGACACATCATGTGGTGTACGACATGTACGACAATGTACGACAGCTGTATGGCAGTGTACGACAGCGTACGACAACTGTCGTACGCTTGTACGGCATCTGTACGGCATGGGTTTTGACACGCCCTCCCACCCCCCTCCGTGCTCCCCACTCCCCTCATCACCCCCTTATCACTCATCATGCCTGGCATCATCAGGATGGTGTCCTGAGATGTGGTGTCGTACAGCAACGCAGTACGGCATGGGTTTCGACACGCCCTCCCACCCCCCTTCATGCTCCCCACTCCCCTCACCACCCCCTCGTCCCTCCAGCACCTCTGAACGCCCCTGCATCACCATGAGCCGTACGGCATCTATACGGCATGGGTTTTGACACGCCCTCCCACCCCCCTCCGTGCTCCCCACTCCCCTCATCACCCCCTCATCACTCATCATGCCTGGCATCATCAGGATGGTGTCCTGAGATGTGGTGTCGTACAGCAACGCAGTACGGCATGGGTTTCGACACGCCCTCCCACCCCCCTTCATGCTTCCCACTCCCCTCACCATCCCCTCGTCCCTCCAGCACCTCTGAACGCCCCTGCATCACCATGAGGTGTACGGCAACGCAGTACGGCATGGGTTTCGACACGCCCTCCCACCCCCCTCCATGCTCCCCACTCCCCTCACCACCCCCTCGCCGCTCTAGCTCCTCTGACCACCCCTGTCGTACAGCGACATGGTACGGCATGGCTTCGGGCACCGCGTACCACCAATCTTCTTGTTGCAATATCTTGCATTGTGATCTTGACTAAGCTATAACTGAATTAATGAGCCATTCGCAGTTTCTTGGTTACTTTCCAAAATTAGCGTCAAACTGTTTGGTGACCGTGACCACCCCCCTCCATGCTCCCCACTCCCCTCACCACCCCCTCGTCGCTCTGGCTCCTCTGATCACCCCTGTCGTACAGCGACACGGTACGGCATGGCTTCGGGCACCACGTATCACCAATCTTCTTGTTGCAATATCTTGCATTGTGATGTCGACTAAGCTATAACTAAGTTAATGAGCCATTCGCAGTTTCTTGGTTACTTTCCAAAATCAGCGTAAAACTGTTTGGTGACCGTGACCACCCCCCTCCATACTCCCAACTCCCCTCACCACCCCTTCCTTGCTACAGCTCCTCTGAAAACCCCTGTCGTACAGTGACACGGTACGGCATGGGTTCGGGCACCGTGTGTCGCCGGTCTCCTTGTTGTGATGTCTTGCATTGTAATGTCGATTAAGCTATAACTGATTTAATGAGCCATTCGCAGTTTCTTGGTTACTTTCAGAAATCGGCGTAAAACTGTTTCGGCGACGGATATGGCTTCGGCAAAAGTAAATCGGCGCAAGTTGCAAGCTGGTTTCGGCAAGAAGCGTGGTTGTGAAGTCGGCGCGTCTTCTGAAAAGCGCCGATTACTGATCGCCGAAAACTATGGGTGATCGGCGGTCGCTGATCGGCGAATGCTGTCAGGGGTGGTCGCCGTGAAAGCTTCTTAGATTTCGGCACAATTAGCCTGGCATCGGCAAAAGTCTTTCGGCGCAATTTGCAAGCTGGTTTCAGCGAGAAGCACGGTCGTGAAGTCGGCGCGTCTGCTGAAAAGCGCCAATTACTGATCGCCGAAAACAATGGTTCATCGGCGATCACTGATCGGCGAATGCTGTCAGGGGTGGTGGCCGTGAAAGCTTCTTAGGTTTCGGCGATGGACACGGCATCGGCAAAAGCCTCTCAGCGCAATTTGCAATGCTGTCTTTTTAGGTTTCGTCCCCCGTAACGAAGTGGAGTCACATCCCATCGACTTCCTCGCACTGCTCGTCTGCACTGTGATGTCGACTAAACTATAACTGAGTTAACGAGCCATTCGCAGTTTCTCGGTTACTTTACCTAAGAAAGTAATCCTGCCCTTCAGCGAGAGGCGACCTATGCCTCGCGACAGATGCCTTACAACTAATGCTTACAAACAAAACTGGCACGCCACTGTTGGGTCTGCCGAACCCGCCTGTCAGCGAGTGTAGCAAGCTCACAACATTGGTCACTGCACCGACATCAGGTCCACCGACCCTGATCGTCGGCGAGAGGCGACCTATGTGCTTACGACAAATGGTTTACGACTAATGCTTTCGAATATGAGCCGCACGCTGACATCAGGTCCGCCGACCATGCTTGTCTGCGACATGAGCAAGCTCATAACACTGGTCGGCGCGCCAACGTTAGGTCCGCCCACCATGCTCGTCGGCAAGAGGAGCAAGCTCGCAGCACTGGTCGGTACGCCGACTTCAGGTCTGCTGACCATACTCGTACGACCAATGTTAATGAACATGACTGGCATGCCAACGTTAGGTTCGCCTGCGATGTGCTCGTCAGCGACATGAGCAAGCTTGCAACACTCGACAGCTCACCGACGTCAGGTCCGCAATGTGCCAAAATCATGCCGGTGCGCATCACCAATCAGGATTTACGGTACCCCCGGCCGCGGCGACCACGACGCGGCGCTATTTTGTCCGTCCGTCCGTCCGTCTGTCTGTCTGTCTGTGCGTCCGCAAAAGTGCTGGCAAGGTCCTTCGGGCGCTAAGCGTTCAGTCCTGTGCTGAGCCAGGCGGAGGTCTCCGGTTCGAGCCGGGTAGCGACCTCTTGGCGACTTCCTGGGCACCCTTGGAGATGATGCCTGGGCCTGTGGGGATGGTGTTCTGAGAGATCTCGAGTACGACAACACACTGGTCGGCCGCAAACTGTACGGCAACTGTAACGGCAGCATACGGCAGCTGTCGTACGCTTGTACGACACCTGTACGGCATGTGTTTTGACACGGCCTCCCACCCCCCTCCTCCCCCCCTTCTCCCCTCGTCGCCTACACGTCACCCCAGCCCTCCTTGTGATTCCTGGCACCATCCCCCCCTCACCATGACAACTGGCAGTACAGTACGGCTTGGGTTTTGACACAGCCTCCCACCCCCCTCCTCCCCCTCTTCTCCCCTCGTCGCCTATACGTCACCCCAGCCCTGTGTGCCCATGCTTGGGCTAAGGATAGATTATAAATAGGAGCATGGCCACCCAGACTATGGTGAAAACAGGTGACAGGGCATGTTGCTTGCTCGCTGCTGCATCCCCGCTTGCACAATCGACATTCACACAGCTACATACATACTCTCGCCTACATTGTCCAGGCGCGGTAATACATCTTGCTTGCATGGCCAGGGGTAGGAAACCACTACCTCGCTCTGAAACATGCGTCCGCCTTCCCTTGAGTCGTCAGACAGACCATTGCCAAAGCCTGACCAAAACCTGTGTTGAGGCCTGGCACACGCGCCACTACGAAAGCAAATAAAAATGACATCTTGACCAGGCAGTGACAAGGACCAGGCGCCTTGGCCATACCTTGGCTAGGGAGTGAAACACTATTAGTTGGCTCGCCCCAATTAGGGGTGTAGTCTTAGCGTTCACTAAAAATAGTCCGGGCCAAGGCGTTATGTCCTTTTTGTACCGTGCACGTGTCTTTTGTTTTGTCCTTGTACATTTGGTATGTACCTGCACCGAGGTCGCAGATTCGGTTGGACAAGGTGGCGTTGTATTCCTTGTTGTGATTTTAGTATAATGACATGTCGGAAAAGAGAGAGGCACAGAGGTAACAGAACTACGCAAATGTCGTACATATTGGCAGAAACAAAGTGCTGTTGGCAGGTTTGTCTCGGTGATTCTTAATCTAAACGGTTTCCGCAACCAAGCGTAGCAATTGCGGAAACTGCGGTTTCCTGCGTTCGTACAGCAAAGCGGTTGGGTTGGTCGTACGGTTGTACGACAGCGTGAGCAGTGTCTTAGGGAACACGGTTGCGTTGAGTTAGTACTTTCGCGAGATTGTTCGTCAGATCTGACACCGCCGTGTCACGTCGCACCATACTACGAGGTCACTGGTGCATGTTACACGGTGGACCAACACTCGCTGCCCATCCCCTTTGGAAGAACCTCTTTCTCTGCTTGCAGGTACCCAAAAGCATAGTCGGACGCAATGCTGGAAACTCCATAGAAATGGCATTGTAATGTTGTAAACCTTTTACTAACATTTAGCCCGTCAAGTCAAGGCGAACGTGCCTCTTGTTGTGCATACCTCAAGGCTATCATGCCTCTTGCAATGAACTGATAAGGTATAATGTAAAAGGCTTTGTTGTATATCAATACGAACAGCTTAGCAAAGGCTGCCGCTGCTGTGGCGGCCGCGGAGCCACAAAGTTGGCATCGTCTCGCTACATCCACATTTACATTCGATACATCATTTCGTTCGTTTAACGGCCACCGCTGAAAAGTGGATCATACAACGTGCTCATTTCACGTATTCCATGCGTCCCTTGCCCAACATGGCCTTCGTCGCAAGCATGTGGACTATCGCTCTGGCGATTGTTTCTTTCATCCCTTTCGTTGGTAGTTATTCCAGCAAGGCGGAATGGTTGTATCAGCAGTGTGTCAAGCTGGGATTGGCGAATTTTGCCGGTGTTATGGCGTTTTTGCGCGCTCGCACGAGTGAGCATGTTGGACCCTGCCACACCGCATGCACAGCTTAGGTATGGTGTTAGCGTGAAGTTCGAAACCGACAATCCACATGTGTCGCTGGATGGCTGCAAATACAGCCACGGCCATAACGAGCCGAGACATGCACGCACCGCTGCATCAGAATGTGCCGCTGTGGCGCGCAACACATAATGTGCAAGGTGGGACAACCTACCCCTGTTTGCTAGCAGGCTGTTTGACTGTGTTCGAATGGCACGTGATAACTGGACACACTGCGCTTGCCTTTTGATGACAGTGGGCCAGCCTAGGTTTTCAAGCATGGCGGACTGTTTTAGCAATGTCCTGTGGGGTGCCTGCATGCATACGTTGGGATAGAGGAGGCTGGTGGTGCAGCTATGGTCTTGCTCTTGACGACCCTTGTTCCCGTTTCCAATAGCTCTATGCACCGCCATACCTCGAGCGAAACACGGGGAAGCAGGGTCACACAGGCATGCCCACGGACCACACTGATGCTTTTACGCATAGCACTAACATATAATACGCATCCCAACTGTACGACCTCCCTCGACTCCGCTCAAAACCAGCCGGCACCGATATGTCCTTGGCAAGACTTGACAGCGAGTTTTGATTTCAAAAAGGGAGCGAGTCCCGGTGTCTGCGAAGCTGACGGGTTTTGACAGCAGTGTGTTGCCAATTGGCTACCTCTAAAGAGTTGGCAGAACCATGCCTGCATCTAATAGGAGCTTAACCCGCTAGACATGTCAACCATTGTCACTGTTTTGCAGAGCATGGTACATAGTTGCCACACCTATTGAGAGATAGTGTAGGAAAGCTGTACGTGATTTATGGTCAATAATAAGCACTTACGCCTTTACTTGGCTACATTAGTTCTGAGATTGCCATCACCAACATACAAGTTTCAAAACAACACTACAGGCCAACATCACCATCAGGCCAGCGTGGGGAGCATGTTTGAAGCACCCCAACGGCACAACTCGATACACCCCAAAGGCATTGGCATCGTGCTTGAGATCATTCCGGAGTGCATGCTTAGCGCCCGAAGGACCTTGCCAGCACTTTTGCGGACGCACAGACAGACAGACAGACGGACGGACGGACAAAATTTCGACCGACTGTCCTCCAATCCTCCCCTCCACTTCGTTACGGGGGGATTTACGCAGCATGCAGCCTTGGAATGCCGCCTAAAAGAGAGGGCCTTACGTGGCGTACCGGGCCCTTTGACCGTAAATCCCCCCGTAACGAAGTGGAGGGGAGGATTGGAGGACAGTCGGTGACCGTAAATCCCCCCGTAACGAAGTGAAGGGGAGGATTGGAGGACAGATCACCGCTAAAGTTCGTCTGTCTGTCCGTCTGTCTGTCTGTCCGTCTGTTCACAAAAGGGGTGGCAACGACCTTCCGGCGCTAAGCGTTCAGTCCTATCCTCAGCCAGCCAGAGGTCTCCAGTTCGAGCCGGGTAGCGACCTCTTTGCGACTTCCTCGGCACCCTTGGAGATGATGCCTGGGCCTATGGGGATGGTGTTTTGGGAGATCTCGAGTACAACAACACACTGTAGTACGGCAACGCAGTACGGCATGGGTTTCGACACGCCCTCCCACCCCCCTCCATGCTCCCCACTCCCCTCACCACCCCCTCGCCCCTCCAGCACCCCTGAACGCCCCTGCATCACCGTGAGGTGTACGGCAACGCAGTACGGCATGGGTTTCGACACGCCCTCCCACCCCCCTCCATGCTCCCCACTCCCCTCACCACCCCCTCGCCCCTCCAGCACCCCTGAACGCCCCTGCATCACCGTGAGGTGTACGGCAACGCAGTACGGCACGGGTTTCGACACGCCCTCCCACCCCCCTCCATGCTCATCACTCCCCTCACCACCCCCTCGCCCCTCTAGCACCCCTGAACGCCCCTGCATCACCGTGAGGTGTACGGCAACGCAGTACGGCATGGGTTTCGACACTCCCTCCCACCCCCCTCCATGCTCCCCACTCCCCTCACCACCCCCTCGCCCCTCCAGCACCCCTGAACGCCCCTGCATCACCGTGAGGTGTACGGCAACGCAGTATGGCATGGGTTTCGACACACCCTCCCACCCCCCTCCATGCTCCCCACTCCCCTCACCACCCCCTCGTCCCTCTAGCACCTCTGAACGCTCCTGCATCGCCGTGAGATGTACGGCAACGCAGTACGGCACGGGTTTCGACACGCCCTCCCACCCCCCTCCATGCTCACCACTCCCCTCACCACCCCCTCGCCCTTCTAGCACCCCTGAACGTTCACAAAAGTGGTGGCAACGACCTTAAGGCGCTAAGCGTTCAGTCCTATCCTCAGCCAGCCAAAGGTCTCCAGTTCGAGCCGGGTAGCGACCTCTTGGCGACTTCCTTGGCACCCTTGGAGATGATGCCTGGGCCTATGGGGATGGTGTTCTGGGAGATCTCGAGTACGACAACACACTGTAGTACGGCAACGCAGTACGGCACGGGTTTCGACACGCCCTCCCACCCCCCTCCATGCTCCCCACTCCCCTCACCTCCCCCTCGCCCCTCCTGCACCCCTGAACGCCCCTGCATCACTGTGAGATGTACGGCAACGCAGTACGGCACGGGTTTCGACACGCCCTCCCACCCCCTCCATGCTCACCACTCCCCTCACCACCCCCTCGCCCCTCCAGCACCTCTGAACGCCCCTGCATCACCGTGAGGTGTACGGCAACGCAGTACGATATGGGTTTCGACACGCCCTCCCACCCCCCTCCATGCTCCCCACTCCCCTCACCACCCCCTCGCCCCTCTAGCACCCCTGAACGCCCCTGCATCACCGTGAGGTGTACGGCAACGCAGTACGGCATGGGTTTCGACACGCCCTCCCACCCCCCTCCATGCTCCCCACTCCCCTCACCACCCCCTCGCCCCTCCAGCACCCCTGAACGCCCCTGCATCACCGTGAGGTGTACGGCAACGCAGTACGGCATGGGTTTCGACACGCCCTCCCACCCCCCTCCATGCTCCCCACTCCCCTCACCACCCCCTCGCCCCTCTAGCACCCCTGAACGCCCCTGCATCACCGTGAGGTGTACGGCAACGCAGTACGGCATGGGTTTCGACACGCCCTCCCACCCCCCTCCATGCTCCCCACTCCCCTCACCACCCCCTCGCCCCTCCAGCACCCCTGAACGCCCCTGCATCACCGTGAGGTGTACGGCAACGCAGTACGGCATGGGTTTCGACACGCCCTCCCACCCCCCTCCATGCTCCCCACTCCCCTTACCACCCCCTCGTCCCTCCAGCACCTCTGAACGCCCCTGCATCACCGTGAGGTGTACGGCAACGCAGTACGGCATGGGTTTCGACACGCTCTCCCACCCCCCTCCATGCTCCCCACTCCCCTTACCGCCCCCTCGTCCCTCCACCACCTCTGACCACCCCTGCATCACCAGGAGGTGTACGGCAACGCAGTACGGCATGGGTTTCGACACGCTCTCCCAACCCCCTCCATGCTCCTCACCCCCCTCACCACCCCCTCATCCCTCCACCACCTCTGACCGCCCCTGCATCACCAGAAGGTGTACGGCAACGCAGTACGGCATGGGTTTCGACACGCTCACCCACCCCTCTCCATGCTCCTCACCCCCCTAAGTACTTATATGGTAAAAAAGGCAACCACGGCTACGCATTGTTGCCCTACGCATTGTTGCCCTACGCAATGTTGCCCTACGCAATGTTGCCCTACGCACCTCCAGCACCCCTGACCACCCATGCATCACCAGGAGGTGTACGGCAACGCAGTACGGCATGGGTTTCGACACGCTCTCCCACCCCCCTCCATGCTCCCCACCCCCTCCCCACCCGCTCGTCCCTCCACCACCTCTGACCACCCCTGCATCACCAGGAGGTGTACGGCAACGCAGTACGGCATGGGTTTCGACACGCTCTCCCACCCCCCTCCATGCTCCCCACCCCCCTCACCACCCGCTCGTCCCTCCACCACCTCTGACCACCCCTGCATCACCAGGAGGTGTACGGCAACGCAGTACGGCATGGGTTTCGACACGCTCACCTACCCCCCTCCATGCTCCTCACCCCCCTAAGTACTTATATCGTAAATAAGGCTACCACGGCGCTCGGCCGCTGCCGCCTTCAGCACTTCACTGAAGTGCCGTACACCTGGTGAGGTGCCGTACACCATACACCGTTTGAATTTGAAGCAGTTCGACGCCATGCCGTACATGTACGCCATGCCGACTATTGCTTTCGAACATGAGCCGCACGCTGAGGTGTACGGCAACGCAGTACGGCACGGGTTTCGACACGCCCTCCCGCCCCCCTCCATGCTCCCCACTCCCCTCACCACCCCCTCGCCCCTCCAGCACCCCTGAACGCCCCTGCATCACCGTGAGGTGTACGGCAACGCAGTACGGCATGGGTTTCGACACGCCCTCCCACCCCCCTCCATGCTCCCCACTCCCCTCACCACCCCCTCGCCCCTCCAGCACCTCTGAACGCCCCTGCATCACCGTGAGGTGTACGGCAACGCAGTACGGCATGGGTTTCGACACGCCCTCCCACCCCCCTCCATGCTCCCCACTCCCCTCACCTCCCCCTCGGAAGTGATGATGGAGTGTTGGAATAAGGTGTGAAGAGCAGGGTCAGAGGCGCGGACGTAGCGAAGGATTGCTAGTGCGTTTCGATGGGCGTTGCGAGCGCGCTGACCGTAAATCCCCCCGTAACGAAGTGAAGGGGAGGATTGGAGGACAGATCACCGCTAAAGTTCGTCTGTCTGTCCGTCTGTCTGTCTGTCCGTCTGTTCACAAAAGGGGTGGCAACGACCTTCCGGCGCTAAGCGTTCAGTCCTATCCTCAGCCAGCCAGAGGTCTCCAGTTCGAGCCGGGTAGCGACCTCTTTGCGACTTCCTCGGCACCCTTGGAGATGATGCCTGGGCCTATGGGGATGGTGTTTTGGGAGATCTCGACTACAACAACACACTGTAGTACGGCAACGCAGTACGGCATGGGTTTCGACACGCCCTCCCACCCCCCTCCATGCTCCCCACTCCCCTCACCTCCCCCTCGCCCCTCCAGCACCCCTGAACGCCCCTGCATCACCGTGAGGTGTACGACAACGCAGTACGGCATGGGTTTCGACACGCCCTCCCACCCCCCTCCATGCTCCCCACTCCCCTCACCACCCCCTCGCCCCTCTAGCACCCCTGAACGCCCCTGCATCACCGTGAGGTGTACGACAACGCAGTACGGCACGGGTTTCGACACGCCCTCCCACCCCCCTCCATGCTCCCCACTCCCCTCACCACCCCCTCGCCCCTCCAGCACCCCTGAACGCCCCTGCATCACCGTGAGGTGTACGGCAACGCAGTACGGCATGGGTTTCGACACGCCCTCCCACCCCCCTCCATGCTCACCACTCCCCTCACCACCCCCTCGCCCCTCCAGCACCCCCTGAACGCCCCTGCATCACCGTGAGGTGTACGGCAACGCAGTACGGCACGGGTTTCGACACGCCCTCCCACCCCCCTCCATGCTCATCACTCCCCTCACCACCCCCTCGCCCCTCTAGCACCCCTGAACGCCCCTGCATCACCGTGAGGTGTACGGCAACGCAGTACGGCATGGGTTTCGACACTCCCTCCCACCCCCCTCCATGCTCCCCACTCCCCTCACCACCCCCCTCGCCCCTCCAGCACCCTGAACGCCCCTGCATCACCGTGAGGTGTACGGCAACGCAGTATGGCATGGGTTTCGACACACCCTCCCACCCCCCTCCATGCTCCCCACTCCCCTCACCACCCCCTCGTCCCTCCAGCACCTCTGAACGCCCCTGCATCACCGTGAGGTGTACGGCAACGCAGTACGGCATGGGTTTCGACACACCCTCCCACCCCCCTCCATGCTCACCACTCCCCTCACCACCCCCTCGCCCTTCTAGCACCCCTGAACGTTCACAAAAGTGGTGGCAACGACCTTAAGGCGCTAAGCGTTCAGTCCTATCCTCAGCCAGCCAAAGGTCTCCAGTTCGAGCCGGGGTAGCGACCTCTTGGCGACTTCCTTGGCACCCTTGGAGATGATGCCTGGGCCTATGGGGATGGTGTTCTGGGAGATCTCGAGTACGACAACACACTGTAGTACGGCAACGCAGTACGGCACGGGTTTCGACACGCCCTCCCACCCCCCTCCATGCTCCCCACTCCATCACCTCCCCCTTCGCCCCTCCTAGCACCCCTGAACGCCACTGCATCACTGTGAGATGTACGGCAACGCAGTACGGCACGGGTTTCGACACGCCCTCCCACCCCCTCCATGCTCACCACTCCCCTCACCACCCCCTCGCCCCTCCAGCACCTCTGAACGCCCTGCATCACCGTGAGGTTACGGCCAACGCAGTACGATATGGGTTTCGACACGCCCTCCCACCCCCCTCCATGCTCCCCACTCCCCTCACCACCCCCTCGCCCCTCTAGCACCCCTGAACGCCCCTGCAATCACCGTGAGTGTACGGCAACGCAGTACGGCATGGGTTTCGACACGCCCTTCCCACCCCCCTCCATGCTCCCCACTCCCCTCACCACCCCCTCGCCCCTCCAGCACCCCTGAACGCCCCTGCATCACCGTGAGGTGTACGGCAACGCAGTACGGCATGGGTTTCGACACGCCCTCCCACCCCCCTCCATGCTCCCCACTCTCCCCTCACCACCCCCTCGCCCCTCTAGCACCCCTGAACGCCCCTGCATCACCGTGAGGTGTACGGCAACGCAGTACGGCATGGGTTTCGACACGCCCTCCCACCCCCCTCCATGCTCCCCACTCCCCTCACCACCCCCTCGCCCCTCCAGCACCCCTGAACGCCCCTGCATCACCGTGAGGTGTACGGCAACGCAGTACGGCATGGGTTTCGACACGCCCTCCCACCCCCCTCCATGCTCCCCACTCCCCTTACCACCCCCTCGTCCCTCCAGCACCTCTGAACGCCCCTGCATCACCGTGAGGTGTACGGCAACGCAGTACGGCATGGGTTTCGACACGCTCTCCCACCCCCCTCCATGCTCCCCACTCCCCTTACCGCCCCTCGTCCCTCCACCACCTCTGACCACCCCTGCATCACCAGGAGGTGTACGGCAACGCAGTACGGCATGGGTTTCGACACGCTCTCCCAACCCCCTCCATGCTCCTCACCCCCCTCACCACCCCCTCATCCCTCCACCACCTCTGACCGCCCCTGCATCACCAGAAGGTGTACGGCAACGCAGTACGGCATGGTTTCGACACGCTCACCCACCCCTCTCCATGCTCCTCACCCCCCTAAGTACTTATATGGTAAAAAAGGCAACCACGGCTACGCATTGTTGCCCTACGCATTGTTGCCCTACGCAATGTTGCCCTACGCAATGTTGCCCTACGCACCTCCAGCACCCCTGACCACCCATGCATCACCAGGAGGTGTACGGCAACGCAGTACGGCATGGGTTTCGACACGCTCTCCCACCCCCCTCCATGCTCCCCACCCCCTCCCCACCCCGCTCGTCCCTCCACCACTCTGACCACCCCTGCCATCACCAGGAGGTGTACGGCAACGCAGTACGGCATGGGTTTCGACACGCTCTCCCACCCCCCTCCATGCTCCCCACCCCCCTCACCACCCGCTCGTCCCTCCACCACCTCTGACCACCCCTGCATCACCAGGAGGTGTACGGCAACGCAGTACGGCATGGGTTTCGACACGCTCACCTACCCCCCTCCATGCTCCTCACCCCCCTAAGTACTTATATCGTAAATAAGGCTACCACGGCGCTCGGCCGCTGCCGCCTTCAGCACTTCACTGAAGTGCCGTACACCTGGTGAGGTGCCGTACACCATACACCGTTTGAATTTGAAGCAGTTCGACGCCATGCCGTACATGTACGCCATGCCGACTATGACCGTAAATCCCCCCGTAACGAAGTGAAGGGGAGGATTGGAGGACAGATCACGCTAAAGTTCGTCTGTCTGTCCGTCTGTCTGTCTGTCCGTCTGTTCACAAAAGGGGTGGCAACGACCTTCCGGCGCTAAGCGTTCAGTCCTATCCTCAGCCAGCCAGAGGTCTCCAGTTCGAGCCGGGTAGCGACCTCTTTGCGACTTCCTCGGCACCCTTGGAGATGATGCCTGGGCCTATGGGATGGTGTTTTGGGAGATCTCCCCGTAAAAGGTAAATCCCCCCGTAACGAAGTGAAGGGGAGGATTGGAGGACAGATCACCGCTAAAGTTCGTCCTGTCTGTCCGTCTGTCTGTCTGTCCGTCTGTTCACAAAAGGGGTAGGCAACGACCTTCCGGCGCTAAGCGTTCAGTCCTATCCTCAGCCAGCAGAGGTCTCCAGTTCGAGCCGGGTAGCGACCTCTTTGCGACTTCCTCGGCAACCCTTGGAGATGATGCCTGGGCCTATGGGGATGGTGTTTTGGGAGATCTCGAGTACAACAACACACTGTAGTACGGCAACGCAGTACGGCAGGGTTTCGACACGCCCTCCCACCCCCCTCCATGCTCCCCACTTCCCCTCACCTCCCCCTCGCCCCTCCAGCACCCCTGAACGCCCCCTGCATCACCGTGAGGTGTACGGCGACGCAGTACGGCATGGGTTTCGACACGCCCTCCCACCCCCCCTCCATGCTCCCCACTCCCTCACCTCCCCCTCGCCCCTCCAGCACCCCTGAACGCCCCTGCATCACCGTGAGGTGTACGGCAACGCAGTACGGCACGGGTTTCGACACGCCCTCCCACCCCCCTCCATGATCCCCACTCCCTCACCTCCCCTCGCCCCTCTAGCACCCCTGAACGCCCCTGCATCACCGTGAGGTGTACGGCAACGCAGTACGGCACGGTTTCGACACGCCCTCCCACCCCCCTCCATGCTCCCCACTCCCTCACCTCCCCCTCGCCCCTCCAGCACCTCTGAACGCCCCTGTATCACCGTGAGGTGTACGGCAACGCAGTTCGGCACGGGTTTCGACACGCCCGTCCCACCCCCCTCCATGCTCCCCACTCCCCTCACCTCCCCCTCGCCCTCTAGCACCCCTGAACGCCCCTGCATCACCGTGAGGTGTACGGCAACGCAGTACGGCATGGGTTTCGACACGCCTCCCCTCCCCCCCCTCCATGCTCCCCACTCCCCTCACCTCCCCCTCGCCCCTCCAGCCACTCTGAACGCCCCTGCATCACCGTGAGGTGTACGGCAACGCAGTACGGCACGGGTTTCGACACGCCCTCCCACCCCCTCCATGCTCACCACTCCCCTCACCACCCCCTCGCCCCTCTAGCACCCCTGAACGCCCCTGCATCGCCGTGAGGTGTACGGCAACGCAGTACGGCACGGGTTTCGACACGCCCTCCCACCCCCTCCATGCTCCCCACTCCCTCACCTCCCCTCGCCCCTCAGCACCCCTGAACGCCCCTGCATCACCTGAGGTGTACGGCAACGCAGTACGGCATGGGTTTTCGACACGCCCTCCCACCCCCCTCCATGCTCCCCACTCCCCTCACCTCCCCCTCGCCCCTCCAGCACCTCTGAACGCCCCTGCATCACCGTGAGGTGTACGGCAACGCAGTACGGCACGGGTTTCGACACGCCCTCCACCCCCTCCATGCTCACGACTCCCCTCACCTCCCCCTCGCCCTCTAGCACCCCTGAACGCCCCTGCATCACCGTGAGGTGTTCGGCAACGCAGTACGGCATGGGTTTCGACACGCCCTCCCACCCCCCTCCATGCTCCCCACTCCCTCACCTCCCCCCTCGCCCCTCCAGCACCCTGAACGCCCCTGCATCACCGTGAGGTGTACGGCAACGCAGTACGGCATGGGTTTCGACACGCCCT